>BLSH010544716.1:116911-130726 GCA_018402905.1 Glandirana rugosa | reverse complement strand
GGCATGGCAGTGAGCGCTCTGCAGTGCCATAGATGGCAGCAGCAGTGGCGGCGCCGCTGCCCCCCCCCCCCCGCGCAGTGTCATAGTAAAATAAAGGGGAGAGGAGCAGTTATTGTGGAAATGGGCGGCAAAGTGCCGCTCCTCTTGAAGTGCCGCCTGGGACCCGTGGTCCCACTCGGTCCCATGGTAGGGCCGGCCCTGGCGGCGTTTTTGAGCTGTAAAAAAACAAAACAAGACTAGTGGGTTCTGAGAGGAGATTTCAGCTGTAAAAACGCGGCTCAGCAGCATTTTTGGACATTTTTAACCCATTGAAAAAAACACAAAAGCTAAAAAAACTCTCAAAAACACTAATGTAAAAACCCTACTGGCGTTTTTATAATGTTGACTAAATATACACAGCTATAACCGCGCTACTAATCTCTTAAAAAGCTAGTAGTAAAATAGGATTGCTGCCGACACTTAAATAGTAACCCAAGTACTACAGACAGACATAGAAAATAAAAGTAGTGAGGCGCAATCGTAAAATAACTAATAAAATGAAATTCTATAATAACACCTAAGTGAATGTGATAAAATCTTCATACAGTGCCCCCTAGTGGCTAAAGTGCAAATACCAATCAACTATTGTATCATAGGTAGGTGTATAAAAACAAAATATACACATATAATTAAGTACAGTGAGATTGTCATGCATAATAATGAAAATTACATAGCAAAAAACTTTTAACAATGAAATCAGTGTCGAATAAATAAAAAAGGTAAATAGTGTTCATAAAGTGCTAATAGAATTAGTTCAGTGGCATAACTCCTGCCAGGATAAACAATGCACGATCACTGCAATCCTAAAGAAGTCCAAATAAGTGCCCTGTCTCAGTGTTGCCAACCCCCCCACAGCGTTTTTTACTGGCAAATCATGGAAAATCTTACTGGCAGAGCACATTTTTTACTGGCGACCTGAAAAATAACTGAGCTCCTATTAAAAACTAAGACAATTGATATTTAAACACAACATGGGAACACTGACAATACCCATATCAAGTAGTTTTCCCTGTTTACACTTAAAAAGTCAGCACAGCATGACAAATTATCAGACCCTGATATTTATATACAGTTCTAAAAATCACTGATTTTTACAAACTGTCAGTAAATTTACTGGCGGTTGGCAACACTGCCCTGTCTATAAATATAAAGTGCTTCCGGGTGCAGGCACATACCCGAGTGTACCGGTGGTAGTACACATCGTCATGTGAGTGTTTTCAAACCCTTTTCTATATTAAAGTTCATGCTGTAAACGATTCAGCGATATGTGAGGTTTTCTCTGTTTCATATGCCATATGGATACATGATACATTGGTATACACCACGCTCTTGAACGCGATGAGGATTGTGCCCCAGTGGGGATTGTGCGACTTGACCCAAGTTGGGGTCGCCCCTGGAGGTGAGCGCAGTATATTGCTTGGTGGTGGTGTGTGCCTGCACCCGGAAGCACTTTATATTTATAGACAGGACACTTATTTGGACTTCTTTTGGATTGCAGTGATCGTGCACTATTTATCCTGGCAGGAGTTGTGCTGAACTAATTCTATTAGCACTTTATGAACACTATTCACCTTTTTTATTTATTCGACACTGATTTCATTGTTAAAAGTTTTTTGCTATGTAATTTTCATTATTATGCATGACAATCTCACTATAAGGTAATATTATTTATTATATGTGTATATTTTATTTGTTTTTATACACCTACCTATGATACAATAGTTGATTGGTATTTGCACTTTAGCCACTAGGGGGCACTGTATGAAGATTTTATCACATTCACTTAGGTGTTATTATATAATTTCATTTTATTAGTTATTTTACGATTGTGCCTCACTATTTTTATTTTCTGTTTTTTAACGTCCTGTGTGCATGAGGCTGAAGAGTACAAATGATTCTTATCACATGAGCCACACATATTGTATTTGCCATTCTTCCAATATAAGTGGTGTTTGACAGATTCTGTATATGATAACTTTTTGCTTGTACAAATTACCCAGAAAACCATTCACAGCCTTTGCTTAATACTTTGGTGAAGCTCCTTTGGCACCAATTAGGCAACCAGCCTCAAGTAGTAATAAGAGCAAAAATCCTCCAAAAAGGCATAATTGGACTAATGAATTTGTATAGAAATATATTTATTTATTGGTAGGAATAAAATATACAAATTGCCCCTATGCAGACAAGGCCTATAGTACAGATAAAATATGATATGAGAATGCAAAAGAACACACAATACATGACCTTATGATGTATTGACATGGGCTGAATGTATGTAAAAAGATGCCCTATGGTGGAGGGGCTGTAGAGCATCCAACGCGTTTCAAAGTTTTTCGAAAAACAAAAATGACAGCTCTTCTTCAGGGATGATCTCGGCTAGGTGGAGAAGGAGTTCTGAGATGGAAATGGTGCAACAATTAAAAGCAATACATAGCAGCATCATTACATATACACTCACCATATCTAACAGAGCAGAGCGGAATAGGCCCGCAGCCCAATTGGACGTAAAACAAGAAGGGGGGGAGAGATGTAAAATAACAAAAAAAGTGACCACTGATAAAAAGATCAAAAGGATGATCCAAGAGAGACTGGCTGAAGTTGAAACACTGCGAGCATATATCCAAAATACAGACTTAATAATGAATGGATCCTGAAAAATCAGCTGAGTATCAGCTGAACTGCGTGGGTCAAAATAGATACACTGAAAGTAGAAATGATAGTGGTGATGAAAATTACGGGGAAAAAGGGGGGAGGGAGGTGGGGTGACCTAATGGTACTGGGTGAGGTAAGGGGAAAGAGAGATCTGGAATACTCACATCCGTGTATTGGTAGTGGGCAGGGGAGCCAGCCAAGGGCACATCCAAAACTTCAACAATGGGAATCTAACCCAAATGAGTCCCAATCACTTAGGCCCGGTTCACACAGGGGCGACTTGCAATCCGACTTGAGTCGCCTCAAGTCGCCCCAGGTCGCTTGACATAAGAAATCCCATTGAAGTGAATGGGAGCCGTCTTTATGTACGCTACTGAAGTTGCTCCGACTTCAAGGCGACTTCAGAAGAGATTCCTGTACTACTTGGAGGCGACTTCTACCCGACTTGTGCCCATAGAATTCAATGAAAGTCGCCTCCAAGTCGGATCCCCCATCTTAATGCAAGCGATTTTGTCAGTGAAAAGAATAGAATTTATTTTGGAGCAGCCCCCTCCCTCCCTTCTCTGATTGGCCACAGGCAAAGTCGCCTGGCACAAGTCGTGTTGTAAGTCATGCTGAAATCGCCTAGCAAAGTCGCCCTGAAGTCGGATCGCCCCTGTGTGAACCTAGCATTAGGGGACAGAGAGGAGGACCACTACACCAAAACTACATACTGCATACAAAGGGCTGAGGCTAGCCACAAACTAACCAACCGTGATATTGGTACAGTCAATGTAGAGCTGCATGATTCTGGCCAAAATGAGAATCACAATTTTTTTGCTTGGAATAAAGATCACGATTCTCGCAGTGTAACATCTTACATATACAAAAAAATTGGGCTAACAGCACTGTTTAGTTTTTAGACCCCAGACGGGCTGTCATGTGCCTTTTACTGAGGCTTCCATCTGGCCACTCTACCATACAGGTCTGATTGGTGGAGTAGGGTTGCCAGATCATCCCTTTAATCCAGGACACATCTGAATTACACAGGTTCTGAGGCTAATTTAATGCAGATGAGGCACCAAGTGGGTTCAATTACCACCTTAATCTGTCACAGAGCCTGTGTAATTAATATATGTCCTGGATTAAAGGGATGAAGTGGCAACCCTATGGTGGAGTGCTGCAGAGATGGTTGTTCTCCTCTCTCCACAGAGAAACGCTGGAGCTCTGTCAGTGACCATCGGGTTCTTGATCACCTTCCTGACTAAGACCCTTCTCCCCCGATCGCTCAGTTTGGCTAGGCGGCCCGCTCTAGGAGGAATCCTGGCGGTTCCAAACTTCTTCCATTTACAGGTGATGGAGGCCACTTTGCTCATTGGGACCTTCAATGCTGATGTACCCTTCCCCAGATCTGTGCCTCGATTACAAGCCTGTCTACACACAATCCCTTGTTCTTCATGGCTTGGTCCCATTGTTAACTGTGGGACCTTATATAGACAGGTGTGTGCCTTTCCAAATCTTTTCCAATCAACTGAATTTACCACAGTTCTATATCATGTGTACAGAGCAGTTGCTTCAACAAAGTTGTATTGTGCTAAACATGCATGCTCCGAAGTCAGGAATGGCCGGATGCTAATTACATGCACCTGAACGTTCTTTCCCCGGCTGTACGATCGTGTAGTGTAGTCAGTATGCTGCATACAACAGCCAACATACGATTCGACGCGATCGTACGTGCGATCGTCGTCCCGTGTGTACGGGGCATTAGACTCCAATCAAGTTGTAGAGACATCTCGAGGATGATCAATGGAAACCGGATGCACCTGAGCTCAATTTTGAGTGTCATGGCAAAGGCTGCGAATACTTATGTACATGGGATTTTTTTTAAAAATAAATTTGCGAAGATTTTAAACAAACTTCTTTCACATTGTCATTATGGGGTATTGTTTGTAGAAATTTCAGGAAAATAATTAATTTAGTCCATTTTGGAATAAGGCTGTAAAATAACAAAAAGTGAAACGCTGTGAATACTTTCCGGTTGCACTATGTATATATGTATGTATGTGTGTGTGTGTGTGTGTGTGTGTGTATGTGTATATATATATATATATATATCTATCTCTTTTTTTTTTTTCTTTTCACATTTGCACTAGACAGGTTTTCCCTCTGTCTGTGATTTGTAGAACTTGCCTTATGCACACATCTGACAGTTATTGATCCCAGCTGCCTTCTAGCAATAACCTTCACCTAAAAAAAAAAAGCAAGAGCTGTACTTTTAATATTCTGATTTTCGTTTCCAGGTGACTATGCCTTCATGGGGTCCCTCATCATACAAGAGGTGGTGAAGGAATTGCTGGGGAAGGGTCTGGACACGGCTAAAGTTCTCTTATTGGCTGGAAGCAGGTGAGAGGGTATGGATTTGATTAGTGGTCCTATATTGGGTAGTTGAACAGATGGGCTAGATTTTGTTTCCAGACATGCAGACGTGTTCTTTAAAGCACTTGCTCAATAGTGACATGTTGTGTTTTTTTTTTGTTTTTTTTGTTTTTTTTAATACAAGTATTTATTAAAATAATAAAATAATTGTACATCAAGCCAGCCAAAGTACGAACGTCAGTCTTGGTGGCAGGCTGTTGTAACCCTCTGCACAGCAGCACTCACACTGGAAGACAGTTTAGTGACAATCTGAGCCAATCAAAGCTCTCATGCTTTGCACAGCGATGTCAGTCTAAGCCCTGGTTCACATTGGTGCGTTTTGGCATGTGATTTGACATGTAAAATCGCATGCCAAATCAGCGGCAATGGCACCGTCCTAATTTCCAAAAGTAGTTTCTGTACCACTTTTGGCGCTTTCAGGTGCGCTTTCCATTGGCATCTGTGCAGAAACCCGCACAGATGTCTCTGAAATCGCACCTGAAATCGGGACTGACATGCGGGAATGAAATGGTGCGAGTTCAGCTGAACTCGCACCATTTCCTTCCCGCAGCAGTGTGAGCCCAGGCTCATGCCCTGTACACACAATGAGATTATCGGGCGAATGATCATCTTCCAAATTCCGATAAGCTTCCGCCTGCAGACCCCGACAACCACCGGCCAGGGTTGTCAGGAAGAGGCCCTTGTCCTCATCATCATGGGGACAAGGTGCTTTGGGTGGGAGGCGCAGGGCCCCCCTGCCCCAAAGCACCCCCCCCATGTTGAGGGCATGCGGCCTGGTACAGTCCAGGAGGGGGGCGCTCGCTCCCCCCACCTTTCCTGCCCTGCCGGGCTGCGTGCTCGGATAAGGGTCTTGTATAGATTTGGGGGGGGACACCACGCCCTTCTTTTTCCGTGGGGGTTCCCCTACAATCCATACCAGACCGAAGGGTCTGGTATCGTCTTGGGGGTGGGGAGGGGGGGGGGGACCCATGCAATATTTTTTTTCATTTTTGCGGGGGTTTCCCTTCAAGATCCTCAGTACACAAGTCGCACCACAAGTCTTCTGGTGCTATTTCTACTCAAATCAATGGGCTTCCATAGGGAACCATTGATTTTGAATTGAGGCAGAGAAACACGGCTTAAAGCTGGCACGGAAAACCGTGCATTGACGGCAATGCAAAACGCTGATAAAATAGCATTTTATAACGCAGCTTTTTTCCAGTCGTCGGTATTAGCTTTTCAGCTCCTTTTTCATAACGTCCTGTGTGTATGAGGCAAGACTAAATCACTGCAGAAGTGGTGCCCCAGCAGCACGCGCCCCTACCTGAAAGTGCAGAATCAGGTGTATATACACACAAGTGATTCTGCACACAGTAGCTGCCCTGTAGCAGTAAATCTGCCCCATGTTGAGGGCATGCGGTCTGGTACGGACCAGGACGGGGGGGGGCGCTTGCCTGCTTGGCTGCGTGCTCAGAGAAGGGTCTGGTATGGATTTTGGGGGACCCCACGCAATTTTTTACTCATTTTTGTGGGGTTCCCCTTCAAGATCCTCCGCACACAAATCACACCGCAAGTCAGATCATCATGGTGCGACTTCTATTGAAATCAATGGGCTCCCATAGGGAACCACTGATTTTGAATAGAGGCAGAGAAATGCCTGACGAGGCTTAACGCCGTGTATACAAAGTTAAGCCGCGTTTTATGTTTTTACAGCTCATGTTTACTTCTCCTGGAAGCACAGGCTGTCCTTCTCTTTTTTTTTTTTTTTTTTTTTTCCCGAATGTCCCTAAACGCTTATGCCTCCAAATGCCTCTGACAGTTTGAGTGCATGGACACATAGGCTAACATGGAGGGGCTTTTAGAGGCAGTTAAAAAAACATCAAACGCCCCTAACAGCAGCTGTAAAAACGTTCTGTGTGCATGATGCCAAAGTAGAAGCAGATCAGTGGGTTCCGGCCAATGGATGTCTGCCGGCATCCACTGATTGTCAAAGAGAGACACAGGACGGAGCTCTGCCTAGATGTTTAACCCCTTCCCAGTCAGTGTCATTACTACAGTGACAGTGCATATTTTTAGCACTGATCACTGTATTGGTGTGACTGGTTTCCACAAAGTGTAAGTTGGTGTCAGTTTGTCCGCCATACTATCGCAGTCCCTCTAGAAGTCGCTGTTTGCCACCATTACTAGTATAAAAAAAAAAATTTCCAGTATAATATACCATAGTTTGTAGACGCTATAACTTTTGCCACAAACCAATCAATATACACTTATTGGGATTTTTTTAACAAAAATATGTAGCCCAATATATATTGGCCTAAATTTGATTTATTTTAAAAAAATTATTATTGGATATGTTGTATAGCACAAAGTAAAAAACTTTTTTTTTTTTTTTTTTTTCAAAAATGTCGGTATTTTTGTTTTATAGCTCAAAAAATAAAAAACACAGAGGACAGAGGGGATCAAATACCATCAAAAGAAAGCTTGATTTGTGGGGAAAAAATGACATGAACTTAATTTATGTACAGCGGTGCATGACCGCGCAATTGTTAGTTGAAATAACATTGCTTTCATTATGCCATGGTTGGGTAGTAAGCCATTAATAATTGCAGTAATTATGTATCTGTCTGCTCATGTTCTAGTGCTGGTGGAACCGGGGTCCTTCTGAACGTGGACCTGGTGGCAGAACAGTTGGAAGAACTAGGCTATCCTGGGATCCAGGTTCGAGGCCTCTCAGACTCTGGATGGTTCCTTGATAACCAGCAATACAAGAGGACGGACTGCACGGATATCATAACTTGTGCCCCTACAGAGGCCATCCAGCGAGGAATAAGGTAAAACCAAACATCTGTTGCACAAGCCGAGTAATAAACCGGCCATACAGTGTCAGATTTTTGTCTATCAACAACTATGTAGTAGAAAACCCTAGCCTAGCCTTCCTCTACCAGGGTTCTGTGGAACACAAGGGTTCCTCCTGAGGTTGCTAAGGATTTTTTGAGCAATAGTGATTGGATATTCCACGTATACCTGACCCCCAATGTAAGGGGGCAAACTTCCACCATTCGCCAATGTAAGGAGTACACTGACCACAAATGTTGGACATCACTTCTTTATTTATTTTTTTTATTCCAGGTTTGTAGGTTTAATAATTTTCAGGTTGTGGGGGAACCCCTGTTAAATTTTTTTCAAGGCTTACTGTGAGGAAAAGAGAAAAAAATTTAAGAAATTCAGTATAATTCATTATATGTCATTGCTGTATTTGTTTTCCCTCTTCTTTTTTTTTTTTTTTTTTTTCTTTCTTGAACCTGGTGATCCTGCCAGTAACACACTTGCTGACCTAGGGTGACAATGTTTGGTAACTGTACTATGGAGATGCAGCATTGTCCCCCATAGAACAGGGCTACAACCACCTCCCTTTTCCTTTTCTTCATAACCTAGGGCAGTGGTCTCCAAACTGTGGCCCGGGGGCCAGCTGCAGCCTTTGCTTGCTTTTATCCAGTCCTTGGGGCATTATTCCCCCCACTGTCAGCAATCGTGAGGCATAGTTCCTTCCACTGATGCCAACAATGGGGCCATTAGTCCTCTCACTGATTCGCAATGATGGGGTACGATTCCTCCCACTGACCCCTATAATGGGGCACTATTCTTCCCACTGACATCAGTGATGGGGCACTATTCTACCCACTGACCCCCATGATGGGGCACTATTCCTCCCACTGACACCATTGATGGGGCACTATTCCTCCCACTGACACCATTGATGGGGCACTATTCCTCCCACTGACACCATTGATGGGGCACTATTCCTCACACTGACACTATTGATGTGGCACTATTCCTCCCACTGACGCTAATGATGGGGCACTAATCCTCTCACTGACAACATTGATGTGGCAGTATCCCCCCCCCCCCCACTGATGCCAATGATGGAGCACTATTCTTCCCACTGACGCCAATGATGGGGCACTATTCTTCCCACTGACGCCAATGATCGGGCACGATTTTTCCCACTGACGCCAATGATGGGGCGCGATTACTATACCAATCATGGGACACTGTTTAATCCCACTGACGACAGGACATTTTCTTCTCACGTTGGCCACAGTCCGGCTCCCCTAATGTTTGAAGGGCAGTAAACTGGACCTTTGTTTAGAAAGTTTGGAGACCCCTGACCTAGGGGATGGGGTTCTGTAGTCCCTGATTTTTTTTTTTTTTTTTTCAGGCTAAGAACATTTTCAGCAAGTACAGAAATATACCTGTTGACATTACCAGACTTGCATCTGTCACTTCCTGTTTGCTGAAAGATAGCATAAAGTACTTTACATTTATTTTGTATGTTTACTAGTCCCATCAATTCACTAGGTAATGGAAATGAACAAAGGCAAACATGCTTGAAGTCCAGCCTGTGTCACAACCACAGCTCCGTCCATAGATACAATGGACAATGACATTTAGGGCATCCCCACACATTGGAGGGATTTCCTCTTGCTTCCTCTTGTGGATACGGGGCAGGAAGTTAGGGAAAGTATCCCTAATGGAACACAGATGGCCAAAAAAAAAAAATTGACAGGGGTTATAACCTTCCCTTACTCTGTCCAAAGGTTTGCCCATCCACCATTTTGTCCTGCAATGTGACAGTTATAGCTACTGAAGGAGAGACTACAGATATCATTTTGTGGCAATGACTTAAACTCCTTCCCTTTTATTATTAATGGTGGGCGATCTTGCTTTGTATGTGTTTGCATTGCTTTAAAGCAAATTTGTCTTGTAGGTATTGGAACGGAGTTGTTCCGGAGAGGTGCAAGCAGCAGTTTAAAGAACAAGAATGGAACTGCTTCTTTGGCTATAAGATCTACCCGACCCTGAGAAGTACGTAATGCTAAATGATGAGAAATCTATTTCAAGGGTCAGTTCACCTTTAATACTTCAGTGTTGTATTGTAATCTGGAGAGAGAACCCTTCTTCGATCTCTTGGGTACTCTGTTGGTGAGACCTATGCCCATGGTATAGATCAGGGGGTCTCCAAACACCAGACCAGGTCCGGCCTGCTACAAGATCTTACCTGGCCTGCAGCCATTTTCCCAGTGTGTTATTTAGTTTTGCCATTGCAGAAGGGTTAACCATCCATTGAGGTCTTTGGGGGCCAACTGTCACTTTACTTTGGGGAGATTTACTGTTGCTTCCCCAGAAGAGGAAGTGAAATGAAGCCTTCCAGTTAGGGCACAAAATAACCAATAGGGGATTTAGCGCTTCCATACCCTATTAAAAAAAAAAAAGAATTCCAATTTCTTCTTGCTGGAGGCGGCCATTTTGCTGAAGTCCAGAGCAGCAGTAAATATTTAGACCCCATACACACTGTCAAACTTTTGTTGTCCGATTTCCTTCAGATTTACCAAAACCATGTAGTGCAAGGGCCTGCCTGATTGCATACAAATAGAAACTCCTAAGGTTTGACCTCATATTATATAGTTTTGGTAAATCTGAAGGAAAAAATCTACAGAAAATTCGATAGTGTGTATCAAGCTTATCAGCAATCAGCCTCTACATTTTTGGCACAGTGCCGAAACATAGAGAGCAACTGAGCATGTGCAGAACAGGGTGAGACAGTGTATCCCTGAATTTAAAATAGTATAGGAACTTATTTTTAAAGTTTTACATAGCTGTACCTGCAAAAGGGGCCAGCCTGAGGTCACCTAGCAGGACTTAGTGTTTGTAAACCCTCAATTTTTTTTATTTAAATAAAACGTAACAAACATGCCTATACTTACTTGCTCTGTTCAATACTTTTGCACCGAGCAGCCCCGATCCACTTTTGGGGTCCCCCGTCGATGCTCCAAGCCCCTCCTCTTCATTGGGTGCCCCCACAAAAACCTGCTTTCCCTAGGAGCACCCATGCGGGATCACTCCCTGGTCCTGCTGCTTTGTCCATTGATACAGACAGTGGGACTCTGCCCCGCTCCCATGTCACAGCTTTTGATTTACAGCAGCAGGAGTCAATCGCTCCTACTGCTATCAATCTGTCCAATGAGGCAATGAGGAGAGAGACAACGGCTGGAGCCGCTGCGCCCGTGCACATCGCTGAACCAGATCGGACTCCGGTAAGAAAAGGGGGGGGGGGGGAGGAGCAGCACAGAAGGTTTTTCACCTCAATGCATAGAATGTATTCAGGTATAAAACCTTAAGGCTTTCCAACCACTTTAATTTTCTGACTATAGTTCCACCTTAATTTTTACTAATAACCACACAGGATGTCTTTTTTTTTTTTATTTTACCTAGTTTAACTTTTTTTTCCTTTTTTTTTTTTTTTTTTTTTTTTTTTTTTTTTTAAGGGTGAAAAAATATTGTAGCCAGCCTTTGCGGTTGGGTTAAGTCAGGTCGTTGGGTCTTGTGGTTATTCATGTAGACTTTTTGGTCTCTTTGATTTCTTAGTGATTGATTGGTGGGGGAGGGGCCTGATTGATTGATTGGGGGTCTGTGGTGGCAGACTTGGACTGGGCTACAGATGCACATTCAGGTTGAGACGGAGTAGCAATTATATGGGGTCCAGCTGCTGGACATCTGTACCAAAGTCATGTGTGATGTCTATTTTAGTCTGTCTTTGAACTCCGGTGCTGTTAAATATATCTCTTTTATATGACAAGGAGGAAGGCACTCACATGTTTACCTGCATTTAAAAGTGTTTTAAAATAGAACAGATACGAGTTGCCCATCCAGATCCTTTTATTGGTCTATTTGAAGAATACAAAAAAAAAATATTGGGTTGCACAATTCCTAACAAGCAAAAGATGCTCATGGGAGCTATGCGCTATGAAATCGGACAAATTTCCAGACATTCAGCCTTGCTAAGTAGCAGGAAGGAGATTGCTAAGTGACGTCCCCATGCATTATCCCAATATACCAAAGCACCCCCCTCCTTCCCACAAAAAATGTGCATTTGTTCCTTTTTTCAAAAAAGAGAACACATCCTTTAATGCATTCTCTATATAAGGTAAAAAACATTCTGTATGCAGCCCCCACTTATGCTTATCGATGCCTAATCTCGATCCAGCTCTGTGCTCTCTCCCTCCTCACTGGACATAAAGGCAGCAGTGGGAGCCATTGGCTTCCGCTGCTGTCGATCACTGCCTGTGAGGAAAGAGTGGGGGCAGGGCCAAGCCGCACTGTATATGTCAATGGACACCTCAGAATGAGGCTCAGGATTGATCCCACACAAGGGCCTCCATAGCAAAAGGCTTGCTATTAGGGCACTCAGAAGGGAGAATGAGCCAGGAGCAGCACCAGCAGGGGACCCCAGAGGAGGAGGATCAGGGTTACTCCAAGCAAAATCATTGCTCAGAACAGGTAAGCATAACATGTTTGTTATTTTTAAAAAATAGCCTTTAGAATCACTTTAACCTGTTCACCACCATGCTATAGCCAAATGACAGATACAAAGTCCTGTGATGTCCTCCCGTGCTCACGCTGCCTGCTTGCCCCTGCAGCGTACATCAGCAGTGATCTGTCATCTTTGCGTCCTTCGGATGCAGCTGATCACAGAACTGAGTAAAGAGCTAATCACGGCAGATCTTTTCCAGGTGATCCAATCACAGCTGATAACCGGCAAATTCTGTTTCCATTGTGATCAGCAATCCTCTCCTTACGCTGATAGTGCGTGAGGAGAGCCAATAACCGGCAAATCCACACAGGGGACACGGGCACTGATCATCAGTGTTCTGATGATCAGTGCAACCTCATCAGTGCCCATCAGTGCAACAACTTTTTTTTTTCTTTTTTTTCAAAATTTTCAGTCTGTTTTCGTTTGTTTAGCAAAAACAAAAGCCCCAGTGGTGATTAATTAACACAAAAAGAAAGCTCTATCTGTCTCAAAAAAATGTTAAAAATTTTGTTTGGGTACAGTGTTGCATGACTGCGCAATTGTCATTCAAAGTACAACAGCGCTGAAAGCTGAAAATTGGCCTGGGCAGGAAGGGGGTAAAAGTGCCCATTAACTAGGCAAGTAGTTAAAGCGGAGTTTCATTTTTTTTTATATTTTTTTTTTTTTGCTGGCATCCACCTAGTTAGTATTCATTACATAAATAAAGTAATTGATAGCTTTAAATCCAGGTAGTCCTCCTATTTATTTTGTACTTACATTGCTGATTTTTTTTCTTTACTGGGAGTTCCCATCTTAGCTGTGGGCATGTGAAGCCCAACCGCACCCTCCTCGAGTCTCTTCCTGGATTAGGTGCATGTTTTGGTAACAGCATGCACCTCTTGATCTCGAGTGTATGTCTCATTGCCATAACAGTAGGCGGCGACAGAGGAAGGTCCCGCCCCGTTGTTATGACAACATAGCGAACACTTCTCTCCCTGAGAAAATTGCGGCATTTCCTGTCTGGAAATAACGCGATTTTACAGCTCAGGGACGCCCACTGACTCAAAGGAAATGATGACTCGCATCTTCCATGAGCCCAGGCGAGGCAGGAAGTGATGCGGAGTGCCGCAGATCTGGAAGTGGAAGATTACAGGGACCACATGGCAACAGGGCACTTTGGGTGAGGTATGATTTTTTTTTTTTTCCCCAAAGGTGATTCATGCATAGAGGATTTGAAATCTATAAAGATGTATTTGTGGGTGGAACTCCGCTTTAAGCTGGCCATACATTTTCAGAATTTCTTTAGCAAATTTTAATGCCCCGCCCTGGAAGGAGACAGCGGCGGATGACAATACCGTTACTCTGTATGTGAGCTCTAG
>BLSH010544716.1:85298-116901 GCA_018402905.1 Glandirana rugosa | reverse complement strand
ATCTGGAGTCATATATATATATATATATATATATATATATTCGTTCAACTTTCAGATGGTTACTGAGGTCTAATCGATGTTCGTTTTGGACTGCAGTGACGAGAAAATTAAAAGGAGAAAGATGGAAAATTTTTATTGAACAAGTTTCTAGCAGTGTATGTGGTTTTGATTTGGGAAAGTCCATTCATAAGAAAATTGTTAAAGTGGTTGTATACCCCCAAAAGTGATTTTTACCTACAGGTAAGCCTATAATAAGGCTTACCTGTAGGTAAATAATAAGGCTTACCTGTAGGTAAAATGAATACAGCCACGGCGCATGCGCATTGATGTCCCGGCGAAGGCCCGGCGCACCGCCCCGGACCATGCCGGAAAGTCCCCCGGAAAGACGGCTCCTGCACATGCGCATGGGAGTGGCGGCTCCGGCCGCTCACAGCGCCGTAGCCGCAAACCCGGAAGAATCCGCACAGCGAAGATGTCCGCTCCCTCTGCAGGGACCGGGCAGCCCTGCGGGAGCTTCATTCTAAGGTGAGTATTTCATAATGAGCTAGTATGCGGTGCATACTAGCTCATTATGCCTTTGCCTTACAGGTGTTTTTCTTTGCTTTTTAAAGCGGTTGTGTACCAAAAAAAAAAAAAAAAAACGAAATGTTTAATTACTTTTGAATACCTTCATTAGGTCATCCAATGTACGAAGAATTTTCATATGGATGTTCATACAAAACCTACTAGTGTATGGCCTCCTCTTTTTTTTGATCTGCAGTTACTGTGGTGCTGCACATGTGATCCGTTATGACCCCAGCCATTGGATGGCTTGAAAGTTCAGTTGAGAGCACAAGCAAGTAGCAACAGTCATTCACGGCATGCCTTGACTGTTTTGGGAATCTGTTACATCAATTGGTTTAGTTCCACTAGGAGACACTGATGGTAACAAAAAAACAAACCCCAAAAAACGGACAGCAGTTTTGAACCCCCCCCCCACGCAATCCAAAAATTGTCTTTTAGATATACTTTAGAAGCACACTCAACTGGAGTTTTCTATCATCTGTTATCTATGGAGAACACTCATCACACACTCCCTTTTCTCCATTGCAGGTCCAGTGTTTGTGGTCCAGTGGTTGTTTGATGAGGCTCAACTGACGGTGGACAATGTACATCTGAGCGGGCAGCCAGTGCAGGAGAACCAGTGGAATTATATCCAAAATTTGGGTCGGGAGCTGAGGAACACTCTGAAAGATGTTGGGTATGTGTTGAGCCGCTCATGTCCTGCAAGAGCTGCCATTCTAGATGGAATGTTCTCTGTGATCCGTGACTTTTATCTCTCTTTACCAATAGGGCGAGCTTCGCTCCGGCGTGTCTGGCTCATGAGATTATTACACGGAGGTGAGTGCCAAACCTCACTTTATATCTTTTGATAGAAGAACTCCACTAGGCAGTGTATTGTATCCATCTTGAGGAGTCTCCAAACTTTTCAGTATAAGGGTCACATCGTATATTGCACAAATATTGGTGGGATGAAAAAAACTCAGTTTTAAAAATTAAAATGCTTTGATTACATTTTTTTTTGTAATCAGAATGATTCAGAACAAAAGAGGAAGAACTAGTAAAATAGGACCGGACATCAGTGGGAAAAAAATAATGCCCCATCGTTTGTAATTGTGCCCCATCGTTGATGTCATTTGGAGGAATTGTGCCCCATTGTTGGTGTCTTTGGGAGGAATTGTGCCCCCATCATTGATGTCTTTGGGCCCCATCGTTGGGTGCCCTCAGGAAGAATTGTACCTCATTGTTGATGTCTTTGGGGGGGAATTGTGCCCCATCGTTGATGTCATTGGGCCCCATCGTTGGGTGTCATTGGCAGAATCGTACCCCATTGTTGGTGTCTTTGGGAGGAATTGTGCCCTGTCATTGGACCCCATCGTTGGTGTCATTAGGAGGAATTGTACCCCATTGTTGGTGTCTTTGGAAGGAATTGTAACCCATCATTGATGTCATTGGGCCCCATCGTTTGGTATCATTGGGAGGAATTGTGCCCCATCATTGGTGTCAGTGGGGGGAATTTTGCTCCATTGTCGGTATCAGTGGATCAAATAGTGCTCCAAGGGTCGGATAAAAGATAACAAAGAGCCACAGTTTGGAGACCAATGCTCTAGTGTATCCATCAGAGTCTCTCTCCCCCCTCCCAATATATCAGGGTCTCCATCAGAGTCCCACCTATACAGCAGGGTCCCTATCAGTCTCTCCCCCCCCCCTTATTAGTGTCATTGGAGCCCCCCCTTCCCAATGCATCAGGGTTCCAATCAGAGTCCTATCTATTCCTCAGGGTTCCTTTCTAAGTCCCCTTTTACACTAGTCTATCCACCCCCCTCCAATATGTCAGGGTCCCCATTGGAGTTTCCCCTCTACTTCCCCCATACATCAGGGTCCCCATCAGACGCCCTCACTACACCTCAGGGTCCCCATCAGACCTGCTCTGAAGCCTATGGGGTGGAGAAGAAGAGAACAACTGATTTTGTTGGGCTGGATGTGGCCTGCAGACAATAGTTTGAAGACCCCTGATTAAAGCATAACCCCTGTGCAAGTTAAAGCATATCTGTACTCAAACCCAAAAATGTAATATAGTGCAGTCCTTAGAAGTGGTCGCTGCATTTTTTTTTTTTTTTGTCCACCTGATGTTTCTACGGGTAACACTCTACCTGTCATAGGATGACAAAGCTCACCTCCTATATCCGGACAACAGAAACCCTTCTCTAGGACATGACGTGTGTACTTTTCTGCATTTATAGAAGAGATATAGCTAAATATTTCCAATGGTATATTTATTGGTTCAAAATGGAGCAAATAAGAAGTTTATTCTTGGGGTGAATATACACAAATGTGTTAACCTCTTTGTGACCAGAGCCCATTGACCTACCTCCCGGACACAAAACTGGGGGGTGGAAACAAAATTAAAATCTGATAAAAGTAGAAGATTATTTTAACATTTCAAAAGTAAGGCTGCATTCACACTTCAGCGTTTTGCATCGTGGTCAGATTTGCTGTGATTCTGCCCACGATTTCAAAACACCGAGGTATGAATGACAAATTGCAGATTGCACATTTGAGATGCTATTCATTTGAATGGCACCTAAAATCGTGGTGGGCTTCTGCCGCAATTGTCATGTGATTAATGTTCAGGAGCTGCTTTTGGTGACCTGCTTTGTACAATGTGATTTGCAGCAATTGCAGTGAGATTTATTGTGGTGTTCTGTCAAATTAGCCAACTCGTCAGAAATATCAACCATGTTGCTTACGGTTTTTTTAAACCATCAGTAATTGGACATTTTGATAAATTGCTATTTGGACACAACATCTGCAACCGAATACAGTCCGCTACAGGAAGATGTAGTTGTTTTGACAGCACAGCAGCTAACGAGGACAAAGTTGTCGCCGCCTCGGAGGCGGCCATTTTGTTGGTTAGTATCGGAGCGGAGTAACAATCTCTGTTCATAGTATCGTGCATCGGGATTGTATTCAATTGCCGATGTTGTGTCCAAACAGCAATTCGTCAAAATGACCAATTATTGATGGTTTAAAGAAACCGAAAGTAACGTGGTTGGAGTTTCTGACGAGTAGGCTACTTTCACAGAACAGCGGCAAAACCGCAACACGATTTTAGTTGCCATTAAAATGAATGACCTCTCAAATGTGCGTTCTGCGATTTTGTCATTCACACCTGGGTGCTTTGAAATTGCGGGCAACATCTGCCCATGATTCAAAACGCTGAGACGTGAATGCAGCCTAAAGGTTATTTTTTTTTTAAGGCTTAAATATGGCTAAAAACTAATTTTTGCACATGTGAACAACACAAAGGAGCCCCCCCAGTGATGTGTACCCCCACTGAACGTCTGGCGCTGAAGCCTCGTTCACACCATGGTGCAGAGACATCAGTTTTTCTGCAAGGGCTCAAAGAAAACTATGGTTCTCTATGTGGCCTGTTCACGCCACAATGTGTATATTTTTTTTTCTGCGCAGAAATCCTCCAATCACAGAACACCTTGATTGAGTGAAAAGAATGTAAGGCTTTTTATAAAGGGTGGCGCTGCCGAACAAGCGACCTTCTGTGATATCTGGACTACAAGTCTCAGCGCGGATGTTCGGCATCAATAAGGGAGTGCCAGCTGAATAAGAGTTGGAACAAATGCTGCAGCAGCCACACTTCAATGGAGGCAACTTATTTTTACTTATTTTTGCCCATACTTCTACTTTAAAACTAATAGGTAAGAGGTGCGGGAACACATCCATTCCCGCAGTTCTTTGATGACGTAGGGAGAATGCAGCAGAAGCAGTGAAACTCCAAGGGGGGAGTAAGTGGCACTTCCAACTGGGAAATGAGATTATTGTATTCCGGGAAACAAACAGGAGCATTCCACACAGAAATTGTAAAGGTTCCTCGCCATGCTTGGGCCATTGTCTTACTGCCCTTCCCACACCTGACCCATTGTGTTTTTGCCCCCCTTTATGACTTTCTTGCTTTGTTATAGGATATAACTGTCCTCCTTATCCATACATTCCCCCCATGCTGTGCATACACTGGGTTGACAATGACGGCTAGGTTCTAATTTGGGAAGTGATGGGCCAAGAATTTCCCAACACAAAGCAGAAAATGACAACGGAAGAAAAGTAACCTCCCGTGTACTGTCTGGATAATACCCAGCTGCGTCAGACTGAATGCTTCTAGGTGAAACTGCTGTTTTATTTAATGGTTGTAAAATCTGAACTCCTGTTATAAAACAAGTGCAGTTTTGTACATGGCCTGGGAAAAGATCAGAGTTTACCACAAGATACTTTTTTTCCTCTTTCTTATTCTTAAAAGCTGAGGCTTAGGTATGGCAATTTTACATGGTTCCATTGGAGCAGTGTAAGTATGTATGTGCCATACCTGGAAGATCCTCTTAGTAGAAACCGCCGCTGACTTTGTGACGCTGACTTTGTTTGCCGCTGACTTTGTGGCATCACGGCTTCGTCCAACCAGAGATTGCGATGCATTAACTGAGAAAAGGCAAAGTGTTCTATCAATGGACATTGCAGCTGCTCGACATGGGACCTGGAAGCTAGTGGAGATCACTGTTCATACATACATCAAGCATGTCAGTCATGGTGGATAATAGATGTGCAAACAAAATTCCTACATAACCACTTCAGCCACGGAAAGATTTGCTCCCTTAATGAGCAGGCCATTTTTTTTGCAATACGGCACTGCGTTACTTTAACTGACAATTGCGTGGTCGTGCGATGTTGTACCCAAATAAAATTGATGCCCTTTTTTTCCCACAAATAGAGCTTTCTTTTGATGGTATTTGATCACCTCTGCGGTTTTTATTTTTTGCCCTAGAAACAAAAAAAGACATATTTTTTTATTTTCTTTTATAAAACATACCCAATAAAAAATGTTTTAAAAATCTAGTTTCCTCGTCAATTTAGGCCAATTCTCTATTCTGCTACATATTTTTGATTTTGAAAACCCTGTGTGCAAACTTTATAGCGTCTACAATATAGGGGATAGATTTATGGCATTTTTATTATTATTTTTATTATTTATTTATTTTTTTAATAGTAATGGCGGTGATCAGTGATTTTTAGCAGGATTGTGACATTGCGGCGGGCAGATCGGACACCTAACTGACATTTTTGACACTTTTTTTTTTGGGAACCAATGACATAATTACAGTGATCAGTGCTATAAATATGCACTGTTACTGTACTAATGACACTGGCAGGGAAGGGGTTAACAGGGGCGATCAAAGGGTTAACTGTGTTCCCTCAGTGTGTGTTCTAATTGTATGGGAGAAGGACTTACTGGGACAACACAGAAATCTGTCTTCTTGCATAGCAGAAAAACAAGATCTCTGTGTCATCCCCTGTTGGAACGGAGATCTGCTTTGTTTACTTCGACAGATTCCCGTTCTGTCTCTGCAGGGAGCGATCGTGGGCGGCTGGCGGACATAGAGCCCGCCAGACTATATCCCTCTATATGGAAGCCGTGATCATCCCCTTTCCCCAGCCAGGGCAGCCCACACACAGTTAGAACACGCCCAGGGAACACAGTTAACCCTAATGCCAATGGTGCCAAAAAAGTGTCAAAATGGTCCGACATGTCAGCTAAAATATCGCAGTACCGCTAAAAATCGCAGATCGCCGCCATTACTAGTAAATAAAAAATAAAAACCCCAGAAATTAATTCTCATCGTCCGTAAATGTGGCAACTTTTGCGCAAACCAATCAATAAACGCAAATTGCGATTTTTTTTTTTTTTTTTTTTTTGAGATGAAGAGGACGCAAATTTTGTTGGGGTAAAAAGTCACACGACCGTTAAAGCGACGCAGTGCCGAATCGCAAAAAGTGCTCTGGACCTAAAGTGGGAAATCCTTCCGGGGCTGAAGTGGTTAAATATAAGTGGCACCAAACTATGAAGATCCTTTAACGAGCTTACATTTGCAACAAAGCAGAGTAGTAGTAGTGGTGCAGGACAGACGTGTATTCATTGTTTTCTTTTCTTATTACATTTTTTCTTTAAATAGCAACAGAGTTTCTTTAAAAAAAAACTAAAATTGCATTATTCCATTTAGAATGACTATGATCAGCATATTCTATCTGTTCTTCTTATGGGTAATTCATGGGCCAGCAGATGGTGCTGCTGTGTAGTACAACACACTGCCTAGCAATCCTTAGGGTAGACCTTGCTATTTCAACATATGATAGAGCTTAGTCCATTTATTGTTGTAGGACAGCGCCCTCTGCTGGTTGCTGGGGAAAAAATGATGCACATCAAGTTCAACCATGTTCAAACTTTAGCCAATGTTGGTCCATCCAATGCAAACCAAATGACGTAAGCCACTGAGTAACCTTTGATTTAGGTATTAGGACATATAAGTGCACTTGCAACAACTAGTGCTGATGTGTGTGTGTGTGTGTATATGTATATATATATATATGTGTGTGTGTGTGTGTGTGTATATATATATATATATATATATATCAGGGGAGGGCTGGCCCAGGGGGTAGAGTGGCAATCGCCCCCCAGGCCACCCCAACTTACATTTGAAATGGTTCGAGACGTTGCCCGCTGACAATATTTTCTTTTTGTGGAGGAAGTAGGGGCCAGGGGAACGGCCGCCAACTAACTGCTCTTTGTAATCCGGCGGCTCTCCTCTTTCTGCATTGCAGGCTGCATTGGATGGGCACTGGTGAGGCTGCATTGATGGGCACTGATGAGGCTGCTTTGATGGGCACTGATGAGGCTGCACCTCCTTTGATGCTATTAACATTAAATTATGTTACCACATTTTATCATATTTGTCTTGCTTCATAACTTCAGTATCTATTATAAAACCAGGTGGGCATGGATGGTGAGCTGATTTCAATGGGCCACTTTACTGGACTTGCCCCCCAGGCCTAAGGCTGCCAGCCCTCCCCTGATATATATATATTGTATATGTGTGTGTTTTTTGGGGTTTTTTTTGCACTAACAGTTGAAAATTCATGCAGGCTTTTGGAGGGTATATTTCCTTCTTCTAAAATCTAAGCAGTACTAAAAAAATACTGCTCAGACCTAAGAGGATGAGGCCCAAAAAACTTGTCTTGATAATATAACAGTGCAAATAAATAAATAAACAAAGGTGTCACAGGCAGTACCCAACTGTGGTCTTTGAAAAGCATTGACGATAATGTCTATACTGGATTTTCTCAATTTTCTTTACACCGGAGGAACCCTTTAAAAAAAAAAAATTGCAATCTCAAAATCTTAACATTCTTTTTTGATCTACAGCTCATTGAAGTGTGATCAGTGAGTTGTAGATAGAATTAAAAAGTGTACTATAATTATAATAAAAAATTGCAGACAAGCAAGGCATTGAAGCATCCATTGAGTGGATATAAATCCATGGATTTTGGTGGAACCCCAGTTGAGGAACCCTGGTCTGTACTGTATAATATACATATTCTCCATGTGCTCTAATTATAATCATAGAGACAGATTGTATATCATGCCTGCATATCTTTTGAATACTTTTGCTGGGTGGTTGCAGGGCTTGAGTATCGAAGGGATACATAGTTACATTGGTTAAAAAATACAGCTGTCGTCTATAGAGATCCAACCATTTAAAAAATCAATACAATAAAGTACATTGTATGAAATACAATTACTAAAACAAATTGGTAATAAGAACTTTCATAAACGAATTTGCCCTAAAAGGCATATGTAATAGACCGTGTGACAGTGCGAGGCCCTGGTGAGAGTTTAGTAAATTGGCATAAAAAGGACACGGGATTCTGGAAGGTGCCGTTTGAGAAGCTTTGGCATGTTTATTGTGAATGGCGCAAGCTGCGCTCTGTTTTCTCCAGATTTGGTAGTTCCAGATCGAGACCTGGCGTTTGAAAGTTTCGAAGTGCCTTGGGTGGGACGGAACCTTCAATCCTTTGTGTCCAGGCTTATTGCTAGTTGCTGGTAGCCTGTGTGAGTGCACAGGATCCTTATAAGCCAGGCTTATTCCAGGGGCCACTCCATTGTTCTCTGAAGTCTCACAGGTACCAGGGCGGGTTCCATCCCCTTTCTGCACTCTAGGAGCCGCTGCGGAATCATTTACTACATACCCCTTACCACCGAGCCTGAGCGGCACACATACATTTCCTAGGTCACAGTGAGTGCACAGGTGATCAGCATCATTATAAGCCAGCATAGCTCAGGGCATTTGCTGCCATATGGAGACAGACCCCGGTCAGAAGACCTGGTTGTTCCTATGCTTTGTGGGGGTACTTTTTGCCAAAGGACTGGGGAGGTCAGGACAGCTAAATGGGCCTGGGAGGCTAAGGAGTCTAGCGAATTCAGGGGGGGGGCTGGAGTAAGTTTGGAAGTCTCTGGTAAAATGAGCAAACCCAGGCGGGACTGGAGACCCCCATTTGGAGGCCAGGAGCTTGTGCAGCAAGTTACTGCAGCAAAGGCCTTAAGAGCCTCATGGTTTGGGATTTCCCTATGTTATTTGTACTTGCTGGATCTCTTGGACTTTTACTTTGTCTTCCATTAATAAAAGTGGGCTGCTGAGCCACTAACTATAGTTCCTATCTGACATCTGACTCCCTTGACAAATGCATCTACCAGGAGAGCTAAACACCCCCCATCACAACTGTTTATGAATTTTTGTCTCCCTAACCTCTCCAGTATCACACCATAGCCAAAAAACGGCTACAGTGTGGTACTATGGCTCTGGGAGGGCGTCCATAGACATTCTCCCAGAACCCCGCCTCCTGCACACCCGCCCATCTTCCTTAGGATGCAGCTGATCACAGATTGAGGTAAAGGGACAATTGCAGCTGCACTGTACCATGTGATCAGCTGTGTCCAATCACAGCTGATCACATGTAAACAGACTAGCCGGTTATCGGCAGTCCTTTCCTCACACGCTGTTTCTGTGTAAGGAAAGGAGTGCCGATAACTGGCAAGGTTGTCAGCACCCTGTTTACACTGATAATCGGGGCACTGATCATCATGGTCTTTTTTCGTTTGTTTTGCAAAAAAACCCAAAACCCAGTGTTGATGAAATACCACCAAAAGAAAGCTCTATTTGTGTGAAAAAATTATAAACATTTCATATGGGTACAGTGTTGCATGACCGTGCAATTGTCATTTAAAGTGCGACAGCTCTGAAAGCTGAAAATTGGCCTGGGCAGGAAGGGTGTGAAAGGGTCCGGTATTATTTCTTTTTTATTTTTATTTATTTCAGGTACTTGTATAGCGCTGTCAATTTATGCAGCGCTTTACATATATATTGTACACTCACATTAGTCCCTACTCTCAAGGAACTTGCAATCTAAGGTCCCTACCTCCCATTCATACATATACTAGGGCCAATTTAGACAGGATCTAATTTACCTACCTACCAGCATGTCTTTGGAGTGTGGGAGGAAACCGAAGTACCCGGAGGAAACCCACGCAGGCACAGGGAGAACATGCAAACTCCAGGCAGGTAGTGT
The DNA here is from genome assembly GCA_018402905.1 of Glandirana rugosa. Taxonomy (NCBI): domain Eukaryota; kingdom Metazoa; phylum Chordata; class Amphibia; order Anura; family Ranidae; genus Glandirana; species Glandirana rugosa. The sequence goes on along the minus strand of BLSH010544716.1, from coordinate 106,896 downwards.
TGTGGTTGGGATTCAAACCAGCGACCCTTTTGCTGCCAGGCGAAAGTGGTATCCACTACACCACTGTGCCTCCTGCTGGTTAAAGGTTCATTTACCCCCAAACTGTAACCTGGAGGGCTAAGTCAGCCCCTAGATTCTTATGTCTTGGGTGTTTTAGGAGCAAGTACCTCTCTGTTCCTTTCCACCTGGAAGTTGTGGGTGTCCAACATTTTGTGTTCAGTTCCCGTTACATTCTCCATAATATAAAATCAATCCAGTAGGGATGATGGGAACCCCTCATAACGGACACAGCAGGTGTGTAGACAATTCCTCTGTAGTTGTTAAATGGTAATCTAATAAATTCCTGGAAGAACACAACTTTCAAAGTGCATCTAAAGCCAATAATTTTATTTCCCTGTGGGATGGAAGAGTTAAAACTTCTGTCAGGTTTTAGTTACTGTCTGTATCCCCTAAAGGGAGATTCCTCTTACTTTGTCTTAGTGATCCATTGTCACTAAGATTGAAAGTGCAGGAGAATCTAAAAGGAATACGGTGGAAGCCTTCCACTTTGGACACTTGTTCCTATGATCTCTAGCTTCGAGAGGATTTCTTTTCTTGCGAGAGATCTCTTCCTCTTCCTGTTGTTTCTCGAGACAGGAAGTAAAGGAACATCTCCCCAGTGGGAAATTGACCAGGTTTTTATCCATTTCCTTTTCTATCCAAAACAAAAAAAGTTGTTGCTTTAGATACTTTAATGTATTATTGGTTTTGGCGGTTTTAAGACCAGTCCAAATGTAACTTTGGCACTGTATATCTTTATTTTTTGCAGTCACTGGACGGAAGTTCAGGTTCGCGGCACCTCTCTCCCCCGCGCTCTGCACTGTTGGGACCGTAGCCTTCAAGAAAACAACAAGAACAGCAAGACTCCTTTAAAGGGTTGCCCCTACCACTTAATGGACAGCTGCCCCTGGCCACAATGTAACCCCACCTGCCCCTCCATCCGGGACCACTACACGGGTCAGGAGATGAGTGTGGTCCAGTTCCTCATGCACCTTGGTTTTGATGTTCAGAAAATGGCCAGTCAGCAAGGCATGGAACCAGGCAAGCTGTTGGGAGTGCTGAGCAGCTAGTGGGGGGAGAAGAAGGCCATTATTCAGGGGGGAGGGGGTTATATTTAACTCTTTTAACTCAAACCGTGAAGGAGCAACTTAAAGGGCTGGTAAACCTACATCACAAAACGCAATGACCAATATATCAAGAAATGTATGCATAGGTGAGCTCTCAGACTGTGGGTCTTTTATACAACGTAAATGTGTATTTTGGGTTTATCTGTCCTTTTAAGGAAAGTGGGGGGGTTACAGGGGTAAAGATATCTGATCTTGGTGGGAAAAACTGATTTTGATAGGAATTTGAAGATTATGTGGAAGTTGAGTATTGGGGCAAAGCTTACATTTTTGTAAAAAATAAAATAAGCATTGGGCTATATCAAAAAGATTGGCAATGTCAGAGGATGGGAACCAATCAGACAAGGCTTGGATGACCGTGAATTCTAAAGCCAGTCAGTGCTCTGGCCTTTTTTTGAGGTCTATTTCTCCTCTAGGAACACTTTCTTCTCAGCTATGTGTATGACCTCCATAGGCCATGAGGCCCAGTTGGCATAGAATATTTGAATATTTTTTTCAATTATGGATAAAGGTATTAGTATGAAATTGAAGTTCATTTAAATGTTTTATTTCTGTCTGTAAGTCCATTTCCTGTTCCCGAGATGGCCATAGAGAAAATGGGGAGTGCAGCTGTTAGTAGGACAGAAAGGCACAGGCAGTAGACGAAAGAATTGTGAGATGTTCTTAACTCTTCCCTGCACTACTAAAAAAAAAAAACCGTTGTTGCCCCTGCTGGGTACATTTTCAATCCCTCACCTGTCAGGACAGGAAGTGGAAATTTCTCAAACAGGGACACAGACAGCAATATAGGCCCTGATAAACCCCCCCCCCCCCCCCATGCCCCAAAATTTTGTCTGGATTAGGGTTTTAAAGGATAGGCTCACCTTTTTAAAAGAAAGCTCAGTGACTCCCTCCCCTACCCCATAAACCTTATCAATTACAATAGTACAATCATGTACCTGGGTCATCCTAAAACAATTTCACCGTTCTTATCCTTTACCAGTGCACATTTTCTCTATGGGTGTGGAATGGCCATGGGGACTAATGATAGCCTTGTCTTTTTTTTTTTTTGGCTTTTGTGCCAGTTGGACTGCTGTTGTTCCCCAAGGCCGTTCCCCATCTACATGTTGATGAAATTTGTAGAGAGGGAGGAGAAGCTGTACCTCGCAGTCGAAATATGATTCCAAGGTACAAAGCATTATTGCAATTTTGGATGCTGCTAGGGGTGGCTGCTGTTTCTTAAAAGTGCACCAGTTGGGTTACATTCACACTAGCCTCCTGCATTTATATTCTTTAAATGCAAAGAAATTGATCTGGTATGTATGAACAAATGTTATGTATTAAAAGATCACTTTCACTTGTGTTTAAAAGTACATGCGTTTATAGACATGTACAGAGTAGCTAATCAGCCCCTGCATGCATAGAATTCTTTTTTATTTTTCTAAACACTGCTAAACTGAACACCTACAAAAGTGAGTTATCTTACATGTATTTTTATGCATTTATAAATGTCCTATCAATTCGTATAATCCCATGTATGTCATTGCCAGTGGGAAAAAGGCAGAAAAGAAAAAAAAAACCTCAACTAATCGGATTTCAGGATGCATTCACACCTCAGCGTTTTGAATTGCAGGTAGATTTGCTATGATTCTGCCCGCAATTTCAAAGTGGCGAGGTGTGAATGACAAATCGCAGAATGCACATTTGCACATCTGCTTGTGATTCAAAACGCTGAGGTGTGAATGCAGCCTAAGTCTTCCATACATTGATCATTGAAAAGTGATACCCGATTGGTTGCATAGGACCACACTGGCTTTTTATTTATGAGCCACAGAGCACAGGACCCGTTCACACTAGGTGTGTTGGGAAGCACCATTCCAAAGCAAGATAAGGGCAAAAAGCCTTGTTCGCTATCAGGCCAATTTACACCGGGCTGCTGCGGTGGTGTGCACTGAAAGAATACTGCATATAGTATTTTTTTCAGCACAGTGTGGTGTGATGCGATCTGTTCCATGGCCAATACAACGTAGGCTAGGTTCAAATTTGTGTAATGTAGGAATGCATGCAAAATTGTGCATGTGCACAAAAAAGTGCATCCCTTTTGCAGGTGCATGGTGGTGCCATTAATGCTTCATTGCGCTCCAATGAACCTTGCAAAGCTGCGTGCAAAATCGCATGCCAAGAGGAATGGTAACCAAGTACCATGTGTTTTGGTGCAGCCCGATCTAAAAAAAAAAAAAATCATGCCATTCATTGGTGCAATTTGTATGTTAGGCCTCCCATTTAAATGAATGGGCTGCCCTAAGGCAACCCATGGTAATGTGCGAAAACTCATGTGCTCTGCTGCATTACACATATGTGAACCTAGCCTTAATCAAATGTCATGTGAGACATTTTAATAAAGTTTAAAAAAAAAAAAAAGAAAGTAAACCGTGTAATGCAACGGAATCCGCGCATTAGCAGTGCCAGCAGCTGTGTTCAGATTGGCTGCTGGTGTAAATGAGTCCTACAGCAACCAACTGGATTCCATTTGCCTTTCTCTGGGGCTTCTTAGGAAATGAAAGAAGGCATCAGATTGGCTGGCAGTTACCCGCAGGGCTTACATGCAGTTGCTTTTGTACATGAGCCCTGCCGCCCTTTGCCTTAGTAAATAAATGTGTAACGAGCAGGAAGTTCCCTTCTGAATAGTGACTTTTTAGTCTGCCAGAACTATAGAGGATACATTTTTAGGTACTTTTTTTTGTAAGATATATTTTTTATAAAACTAAGCAAACAAACCTCGTTTGTGGGGGAGCCGTGTTATTTATTGGAGTTTGTAAATCCTATTTATGAATGAGGGCAGGAGAACTGCCCCGTGTACAGTTGTAAATAGAACCTGCATGTCCTGTATCATGGAAACCATTCCCTCATTAAATAAAAAAAGGAGAACTTTCTATCCTGTGTGTCTGTGTCTACTTTTCTTTTTTTTTATTAAAGAGAACCGGTCATGGCTGAGTATATGCAAAAATCTGAATATATGTTTTATAAAGCTAGACAAAATATCTAAACCTTGAAATACACATATATAAGGTGTCTTGTATGTCAAAGCATGTTCAATTCTGTCTACCCACTTTTGTCATTTTGCATGCAGTCCCTTGAAATTTTCCACATTTTGTCATGTTACAACCAAAAACGTAAATGTATTTTATTGGGGTTTTATCTGACAGACCGACAAAAAGTGGCTCATAATTGTGAAGCGGAAGGGAAATGATGCAAATAAATATCTGAAAAGTGTGGAATGAATTTGTATTCAGCTCCCTCTACTCTGATACCCCTAACTAAAATCTAGTGGAACCAATTGCCCTCAGAAGTCATCTGATTAGTAAATAGAGTCCACCTGTGTGTAATTTAATCTCAGTATAAATACAGCTGTTCTGTGAAGCCCTCAGAGGTTTGCTAGAGAACCTTAGTGAACAAACAGCATCATGAAGGCCAAGGAACACACCAGACAAGTCAGGGATAAAGTTGCGGAGAAGTTTTTTTTTTTTTTTTTTTTAATAATCTTTTATTACATTTTAAAAGTTTCCATAGACATACAGAGACAGTAAAGCAGTATGGCACCAAATCGTAGCAAAGGTTGAACAGTATATATATATATATCGACCGTTGTGCATATCTAAACTTATGTATCAGTTAGTAAATAGTATAGAATGTGAGAGAAGTTTGGCGATTGGCACAGTCTAGGCTACCCCTGCCCCTCACAGACACCCCAATGGGAACATGCTGTGTCAGGCGTGAGAGGCAGTGCAACCGACCACTGCGGAAATCGCCTTGGTCAACGAGTGGCCCTAAATTTTTAAAACAACAGTAAGAGTAGAAGTAGAGAAGAAAACCAATGAAGACCACTAGGGGATGAAGGAAAAGTCAGGATATTCAGTAAGTACATAAAGATCCTTTTGTTAATAACTGAACAAGCCGGCGTCCTACATATAAGGGAGTCATCAAAGTTGCTCCGGAGTGGAGTTGAAGTTCAAGGTACTTTGAGATCAAAGTGACAAAGAACAGACGGAATGGGTAAGCCAGGGATTTCACCGCTTCAGAAATTCAGGCAGTAGAAGATGAGCTTTGGCGTACATGAGCTCCATTTCACATTGGTTGTTGATAGCTGAAATGATTTCCGAGCGAGATGGAAGGATAGGCGTTTTCCAGTTTTTGGCCAGAAGTGATCTGGTGGCGAAGAGAATATGATACAGTACTGTCTGTGTGGATATCGGCCAGGAGTCTATTTCTTGGCCAAGTAAGAGCATTTGTGGAGAAAGCGATATTGACATGAGTAGTACAGAGGAAAGGAGTTGCTCGATAGTATTCCAGAGCGTTTTTAACTTTGGGCAGGACCACCAGATGTGAAGGGCTGATGCAGGTTGGTTGCAAGACCTCCAACACACGTCAGGTGTGGATGGGTAAATCCTGGTCAGTTTTTGCGGTGTGAGATACCAGTCATGGAATATTTTTTGGGTACCCTCCCAATGGGTACAACAGCGAGAGAGGCGAGAGGGCAGTCTCAAGGCGTTGTACCATTGTTGGGCGGTAAATGAGCAGTTTAGTCGTTGTTCCCATTTAAGCATTGTGGAAGTCTTAGAGTTGTGGTCCGGGTTGGTGAGTAATCCGTAGAAGTAAGAGATGCCTTTAGAGAGTGGGTGCGCTCCTTGGTAGAATTGCAGTATGCTCCAAAATATTGGAGCCGCGGACCAGCTAACTTTCGAAAGTATGGAACGAATTCTCAGAAATTTGAAGAGGTCTTTATGGGGGATGTGGTGTTTCTGTTGGATTTGCTGAAAGGAGAGTACCGTAGAGTCTTGGTAAAGATCTCTTAGTTGAGATCCCAGCTGTAATCCAATTTTGTAAGGGGATGTCTGGCGAGATATAATGCAGAGTTTTAGGGGTAGGTCATGCAGTAGTTTCCGGGCAATACCACGAGACTGTTGCGTTACCGCTTGCCATGTTCTGAGGGTGGCATTCACCGTAGTTAGGTAAGAAGACGGTTTGTGTTGATATAGCAGCAGTGCACTGAGGATCAGTTTAGGACAGGTTGAGAGAGCTGATTGTTCAATCTGTAACCATGGGAGGGTAGAGTTCTGGACCCACCATCGGTTGGTTTGCTCCAGAATATTGGCTCTGTAGTATGCTGTAAGGTTGGGGGCTCCCATGCCTCCGGCAGGGATTGGCTTACAAAGTGTGGCTCTATTAAGCCGGGAGTGTTTACCATTCCATATGAAGGCGTGCAGAGTTGCTTGTAGCTTGTTGAGTTGAGAAGTAAGAAGTTGCGGAGAAGTTTAAAGCAGGGTTAGGTTATAAAAAATATCCCAAGCTTTGAACATCTCACAGAGCTCTGTTCAATCCATCATCCAAAAATGGAAAGAGTGGCACAACTGCAAACCTACCAAGACACGGCCGTCCACCTAAACTGACCGGCCGGGCAAGGAGAGCATTCATCAGAGAAGCAGCCAAGAGGCCCATGGTAGCTCTGGAGGAGCTGCAGAGATCCACAGCTCAGGTGGGAGAATCTGTCCACAGGACAACTATTAGTCGTGCTCTCCACAAATCTGCCCTTTATGGAAGAGTGGCAAGAAAAAAGCCATTGTTGAAAGAAAGCCATAAGAAGTCCTGTTTGCAGTTTGTGAGAAGCCACGTGGGGGACACAGCAAACATGTGGAAGAAGGGGCTCTGGTCAGATGAGACCAAATTGAACTTGTTGAAGCAAAATGCTATGTGTGGTGGAAAACTGATACTGCACATCACCCTGAAAACACCATCCCCACTGTGAAGCGTGGTGGCAGCATCATGTTGTGGGGATGCTTTTCTTGAGCAGTGACAGGGAAGCTGGTCAGAGTTGATGGGAAGATGGATGGAGCCAAATACAGGGCAATCTTAGAAGAAAACCTGTTAGAGTCTGCAAAAGACTTGAGACTGGGGGGCGGAGGTTCACCTTCCAGCAGGACAACGACCCTAAACATACAGCCAGAGCTACAATGGAATGGTTTAGATCAAAGCATATTCATGTGTTAGAATGGCCCAGTCAAAGTCCAAACCTAAATCCAATTGAGAATCTGTGGCAAGACTTGAAAATTGCTGTTCACAGACGCTCTCCATCCAATCTGACAGAGCTTGAGCTATTTCACAAAGAAGAATGGCCAGAAATGTCCTCTCTAGATGGGCAAAGCTGGTAGAGACATCCCGAAAAAGACTTGCAGCTGTAATTGCAGGGAAAGGCGGTTCTACAAAATATTGACTCAGGGGGGCGCCATACAAATGCCCCCCACACTTTTCACAGATTTATTTGGAAAACCATTTATCATTTTCCTACCACTTCACAATTATGTGCCACTTTGTGTTGGTCTATCACATGAAATCCCAATAAAATACATTTACGTTTTTGGTTGTAACATGACAAAATGTGGAAATTTTTTCAAGGGGTATGAATGAGTACTTTTTTCAAGTCATTGTACCTCTGCCAGGCAGCACAGCCAGGAGTGTGACACCACTTTCTGTAAAGTTAAGTAACAGAGTGGTGTCACCTTAAGGAGCAGCAGCACAGCAATCACATTTGCTCTCTCCTCCTGTCAGCATGTTCCCTGTCAACACATGTGTATGCAAATGAACTTGATTGGCTTAGTACAGCCCCTCCTACTCCCCTTCTTAGCACTGCTATACAGAGAAGAACAGGAGGCGAATATATCATCAAGACAGATTTAGGTACTTATGTTGCTTGTATGTAGAAATACATGATTGTGTTTTAATGGAATATCCAACAGCATTACATTTTAGTTTAATTGGATTTTTTTTCACTAGTTTTGGATGGCATGGGTTTGGCTGGACATACACTTTAAGGCTGGATTCACAGCTATGCATTTTTAGTTAATTTTGCAGATTTGCACTGCAGTCCATATAACATGGTTTCCTGTGGAACACGTTCTGTAGTGCAAATCTGCAAAAAGCACTAAAAATGCATCGGTGTGAATCCAGCCGAAAGCAGAACTTTACCCTCCCTCATAAATTTACATAATAGCCTCCTCCTCTAATAGAACTGTAAACTATTTTTTTTTTTTTGGGGGGGGGGGGGGGGCCTGCACTTTATTTCTTCTCTAGGCCAGAATAACATCAACAGTTGCCATCAGCCTCCTGGGATACCAATGCCGTGGGTTCCAGGAGCCCCCGGCTCTCACTGGGGGGCAGATTTCTATTCATGTGTTTTTGCAGCCAACCCCCCCCAAACACAGATGATGCACAGCCACACAACCCAGAAGAAACAGACGGCACACCAAGATTCAAGGAAGAATCCACATGATTAATGAATTTAGATAATAATTGGTTGGCCTGAAGTTCAGCTTTAAATCAACAGTTGCTCTGTTTGAATCAAGTCAGCTCTACTTTGCGAAACATTTATTTAGACTGTCTAATTACAGCAAATGTGATGTTCTGCTTTAATGGGATTAGATCTCATTTTTATCTTTAAATTTTTTTTTTTTTCCATCACGTAAGAAATGTTTTCTAGAAATATGATGAATACAAGGGTGTAACTACTGCAAATCCATATCTGAAGAAAAAAAGAAGTACCCAATCGATGCCTAAAAGGGGTAGGCCTACTAGAGCCACATCAGTAAAGGGCAGGGGGTGCCTGACCTTTTTGGCTAAAATCAACAACCCCAAACGCTTCACTTTTTTTTTTTTTTTTTGAGACCTAGAATTTGTGGATGTATTTTCTGATATGCCCACTAAGGGCACTGTGGGTTGGCTAAGGAGACAGCACAGCAGGAGTTGTCTATTTTCAGACACTCTGTCTCTGATTGAAACCTCAGGCTGTGCCATATGGATGAAGAAAAAAGGGGGAGGAGTCTCAGCATGGATTCATGAGTCCTAAAAGATTTAAAGTGATTGTAAAGGTTTTTTTTTTATTTATTTATTTTTTTTAAATAAGAAACATGTCATACTTACCTGCTCCGTACATGGGTTTTGCACAGAGCGGCCCCAATTCTCGTTTTCTGGGTTCCCTCGGCTCCTTTAAAGCAGAACTCCAGGAAAAACTTTTTTCCATGTCCTTGTTGCTAATTTCCTACCTTCACCAACTATGCCATCTATCTTCTGCTGAGCTCTGTAGTTCCTCTGCACTAGCTTGCTGAAAAACCATTATTGCCCAGTGATCTCCAGTTTGTAAGATCGCGGGCTGATATTTCTCCTGTACTGTCAGCCAGCGTTTCTTGGCACTCCCACATGTAGTTTCTCTAACAGGTAGCAGGGACTTGTATTTCCGCCATGCTCACTGTAGTGGGTGGAGGGGGTCTCACATCAATGACAGAGCGGAGATCTCGGCTATGACAGGTCTGGTATTCCTGGTATGCCCGCTACACCGATCGCTGTAACTTCTCTCCTCCCATCCCCGCATTATGATATACAGCGCAGAGTGCATTGTTCCAATGCAGGGATGGGAGGAGAGAAGTTACAGCGAGTGGTATTTTCACATAGCAGGCATGCCAGGCATACCAGGAATACCAGACCTGTCAGAGCCAAGCTCTCCCCTCTGTCATTAATGAGAAGGTGGACGGGGGCCTTTGATCTGTCATTGATGCCCACTCTTCACTGTTGGGCACTGGTGAAACTGCACTGATGGACACTGATAAGCGGCACTGGTGTGACCGCATTAATAAGTGGAACTGGTGGACACTGATAAGCAGCACTGATGGACACTGATAAGCGGCACTGGTGGGTACTGGTAAGTAGCACTGATAAGCGGCACCGGTGGGCGCCGCCCTGATAAGCAGCACTGGTGTGACCGCACTGATGGACGCGGATAAGTGGCACTGACTGGCACTGATAAGCGGCACTGGTGGGTGCTGATAAGCAGCACTGGTGTGACCACACTGATAAGTGGCACCGAAATTAACTTGAAGATAGGGCAGCTGGTTCAACACAGTAATGGGACATAGACATGTTGATAGAAGACCAGGAAGATGCCCTGCATATTATTTCGGGAGCTACATGACACAAAGCTGCCCCAGATGTAGACCAGCACCTGGTTGGATGAGCAGACACTATCTCCAAAGGAGCCCAGCCCTTAGTTCTGCGAGCTGTTGGAAGACCTAGGCAATCTGTGTTTTATGTAACGCAAGTAAAGACAGCACAAACCATTACTGTGCAGAAGCCGTGTTCATTGAATAATAACCCGCAGGAACACAATACACCACATAGAAAATAAGTACAACAGAGATGCACCACAGATTTGTATTTAGAGAAACCTAACATCCATAACAATCTGTGCCACAATCGCCCTAGATGAGGCACGTTCCTCTATCCTTTCTGGCAAAAGGATGAACAGACGTTCTGAAGCCTGAAGGAAGCTATGCTTGTAGATATGACTTTACAATGTCTGAGGGCTTCCTAAAATTCCTAAAAAGGAAGGCACTGCTGGAAGTCAAAATGGGATTCCCTGTTTACCAGACATGCGCTTTAACCAACTAAGCCACGTTGTGCCCCGAGAGGCCTCCAATTGAGACAGCCCTAGAATACGCCATTGGAAACCTCAGTTTACTCCGAGGTCTGAGCCTAGCTGCTTAGTTGAAAAATTGCTGAACAGGAAGATGCCTAGACCAGAAACCCTGTGAAGGTCAAAAAGCTGACTCCTGAACTCCGAGGAAGGTGACCGACAGAGCCAGAACTAATCCAACTGGAGGAAGCCTAAAATACTTAGAACTGCTAGATCACTACATGATCTGTCAGCAGCAGACATTTATTGAACAACTTTGATGAGATTCTCCTGTCAACTTTGTCTGCGTTCATTCTTCTAGTATTCAAGAGAGCGGAGATGACTCTGGAAGAGCAGCCGAGGACCTCCAATCTTGAGAACCAGACCGTCAGATACAACTGTGCTGGACATGGATGTAGATATAGATATTGATAAAAGGCCTGGCCTTAGGAGAAGGTGCACTGGGTTCCGGAAGCTGAACTGTGCTAGCAAGGGGAACCATGACCCAATTGGCCGATTAAGCATCACTGCCACTAACAGCACAGCCTCAGAAAACCTGAGGTTGACCAGGACTGGAAGAAATGCATAGGTCTTACTGCATTCCCAATGATCCATAAGAATCTACACCTAAAAACCTCCACATGTAGAGACTAGAGACCATTTGTTGTGGATTCTGGAAAGAAAAACCGTTAGAACTTTTTGGACTCTGGGAACATACGCTGCTTGAGCTGTAGGCTCGATTGTTCTGAGCCCAAGACATAATTGGTTGGTTTTCTGTAATAGAGAACAGGCTGTGAGTCCCCAGGCTGTCCTAAGGTAGGAGACCGCTGTAGTGGACTAACCTAAGAGCACTGACACTCCCTGCGTTATATGGTGAAAGGCCTGAAATCTGCTTCCTGGCTCCACTGCTGGGGAAACCCTCGCAGAAGGCTACCTTCTCCAGCTTCCACTTGATCCTCAGATCCGTAGACACTATGGTGCCAATCAGTTTAGACAGGCATGGAGGTGGGAAGAAGACAGGGCCAGGAAAATTCAGATCCAGAACATCGGGATCCAGAGCCAAGGCAAGCCAAGAGTCCTTCGATTATACTGAACTGAGTCCTCAGGACCACAAGAGACTGAGTGGATTCCAGGTGTCTTCCTGCCAGATTCGGCAGCCGGTCAAATTGGTGGAGCATAGAAGAGACCTGAGCTCTGGGCTCCAGCAACTGCCCTTTGTCTTGGGACGGTAAGAAAAGGACCTCCACCTAACTAGGCCGGCATATGCCCCTTGTTTTGATAAGATTATAACAGCCATTAAGACCCTAAAAATGCATAGGGTGATGTTGAAAGCCCAGTTGGGTGGAGCTGGAGCTGGAGATGGTCTTGGCCTATAGTGAACCGAAGGAACATGCGGAAGTCTTCTACAATGGGCACATGAAGGTAAGAATCTTAAGGCTACTTTCACACTGAAGCGTTTTACAGACGCTATTTATCTAAAAATAGCGTCTGTAAAGCGCCTCAAAAATTCCCCCCAATCCACCCCAATGTGAAAGCCCTGAGTGCTTTCACACTGGGGCAGTGCGCTTGCGGGACGTTACAAAAAGTCCTGCAAGCAGCATCTTTAGGGCAGTGAGGGGAGTGGTAATATACCGCTCCTCTACCGCCCCTGCCATTGAAATGAATGGCAAGCGCTTCCGAAGCAGCTGCACACCGCCTCGGTAGCGCTGAGCACCGGCATTTTTAACCCCTTTTTTAACCCCTTGTGGGGGGTTAAAAGCGCAGCGCTCCCGCCCGCATAGCGGAACCATATCGCTGGTAAAACTCCGCTAAAACGCGGCTGCTGCTCAGTGTGAAAGTAGCCTAAGTCTATTGGAAACAAGCCAGACCCCCTATCAGGGACAATGTTTCCACCATGAACTTCTTATTTGCTGAAGATTGTCTCAGGTGTGCAAAGTCTAAAACCGCCCTCTAAACCCGGCTTCCGCAAGCTGTTCCACTTCATGACCATAAGAGGGGCAAGCCCCTGCCCTGAAAATGCTCGCATTCAGAGCCTGGCACAGCACTTTGCGACTCCAGTGACTTACGTAAGGCATGAGTATATGCTTACTTTACCTCAGCGTGAGGAAAAATCCATGGCAATGACTGTCCCGAAAAGACCACTTTGATGTCCCAATAGTCTGAGGCCCAACTCAGTAGCTTCTTGGAACCCCGAGTTCAAGCTTTTAGCATACTTCTAATGGGGATATCTGGTCTTCTCACCAGCTGTCTGTAAAAACATGCGACCCTCGCAGACTCTGAACTTGTTCTCTAGACCAGTGTTTCCCAACCCAGTCCTCAAGGCACACCAACAGGTCATGTCTTCAGGATTTCCATTATTTTGCACAGGTGATTTGACCAGTTTCACTGCCTTAGTAATTACCACAGCTGTTTCATCTGAGGGAAATCCTGAAAACATAACCTGTTGGTGTGCCTTGAGGACTGGGTTGGGAAACACTGCTCTAGACCAGCGGTTCTCAACCCTGTCCTCAAGTACCCCCAACAGGCCATGTTTTGTGAATTTCTCTTAGATAAAATAGCTGTCCAAAATACTAAGCCATTGACTTTGATTAAAAGCACCTGTGCAAGACAAAGGAAAACCTGCAAACATGGCCTGTTGGGGGTACTTGAGGACAGGGTTGAGAACCACTGCTCTAGACTGTCCCCTTCTGGCCTAGCCAGTGCTGGTCCTGAGGTAGGACCACAACTTGCCAACCGTGGCCTGGGTTACGGTGCTATCCAGCTTGCCAAAAGATGAAGCTCCCTAACAGGAATGCTACACTACACCTCTTAGAGCCCAGGCCCCAGTCATAGCACTCACTTTGCCGTAACTGACGAGAGTAAAAAAACGCTTCACTATGCGGCTGATGTCATTTGGAGCCATATTATGGAAACCGACACCAGCTCTGGCTTCTGAACTATAGAGTTTCAGAAAATGCTCCTGAATACTGCATCCACATTCTCCATTCCCATTTCCATCGTTTTCGATATGGTCACAAGAGCATATGGGCTATTCACTGCATCTTCCAAGGAAGAACGACATGCTTGCTCGCCTCATCAAGGCCTCAGCAATTTAGAGAGGCAGCCTTTAAAATGCTTCACATCCTTATCTTTGAATGGATAGAGCTTGGCCGTTTGCACCGAAGAGAGGGACGTCTCGCGACCTTGCTCCACTTATCCAATGATGTCCCCTAGTTCTGTTCAGAATGGAATTTTAGAACACTCACTCTACGGCTATGTTTTCACCATTGCGCCCCCCCAAGTCATGCGATTCAGAGTGCGACCTCGATCTGACTCTGAGTGCAGCACGATCCAACTTTACAGCGCGTGGATCAAGTTGCATACAGTCATGGGATCAGGCACAAGGAATATATGCTGGACAGAAGTTCTGGCCAATTCTGCAGCAATAGCTGCTGGGGTGGTAAATAAAGTCTCTGATGCCTGGGCACAAGTTTGTGATGCACTGTGGCTGCTATCCTCAGAGATGAGCCAGCTTTGTTTGCAGAGCAGGATCAAGTTGCATCAAGTCGCATCAGAGTAACGCAGGATCCCCATCAAAGTCACTGCAACTCTAAGTTGCATAGATTGGAATGGGTGCCATTGAAATCAATGGGCTGTGCCCTACTATGCGACCCCATTAAAGTTGCATTTACAAGTTGCACCAGTGGAAACGGAGCCAAAGGTGCCCCCATAAATTCCTCTTGCCTTGCAGGAGACTTTACCTTGGTTGGGACAGCTCCAGTTCTTCCTGGTCATCCTAGTGGGAGAACATGCCGCAATGGCGGTTGGACTTCTACACCACGTGCCTCACTAGGGATTCCATCTGCTGGAACACACCACTGCCTGGCTTAGCACAGCTCACATAGACACTTGCTCTCTGGGACCAGCGTCCCACATCCACAGCACGCTCCCTCCTTGGAACAGCAGGCATGGCGGTGGGTACGTGGAGGAGGATTCAGAGCTTGTGCTGTGAAGATTGGACCTTGACAGTGACCTATGACAAATACAACTGGAAAAAAAAGTTATGACCTAATGAGGTGTTTATCATGTCGGGCAGTGTAATGTCAACCTGACCTAGAAGGGCTCACAAAGCAAACTAGGATAGAAAGGAAATGTAGTCAAAGCAGCCAAGAATACCCGGACAGCATGGAAAGGAAGGGTTAAACACTTCAGCCCCGGAAGGTTTTCCCACTTTAGAACCAGAGCTCTTTTTGCGATTCGGCACTGCGTCGCTTTAATTGACAATTGCATGGTCGTGCGACGTTGTACCCAAACAAAATTTCCTTTTTTCCCACAAATAGAGCTTTCTTTTGGTGGTATTTGATCCCCTCTGCGTCATTTCTGATCGCCGCTATAAACAAAAGAAGAGTGACAATTTTGCAAAAAAAAAAAAAAAAAAAAAAACCCCAAATTTCTTACATTTTGCTAAAATCCAAATCCAAAAAAATAAAAATAAAAAAACAATGTTTTCCATCGGTTTTGGCCGATTTATATTCTTTCTATTTTTGGTAAAAAAAAAAAAACATTTCACTGGTTTGCGCAAAAGTTGCCACATTTACAAATTATGAGAATTCATTTATGGGGTTTTTATATATTTTTTACTAGTAATGGTGTCGATCTGCAATTTTCAGCAGTACTGCGACATTGCGGCAGACATGTCAGACCATTTTGACACTATTTGGGACCATTGGCATTTATACAGCGATCGGTGCTATGAAAATGCATTGATTACTGTGTAAATGTCACTGGGAGTGAAAGGGTTAACCTGGCGCTCTAAGGGTTAACTGTGTTCCCTGTGTGTGCTCTAACTGTATGGGGGCTGGGCTGAGTGGGGGAGGGGAGTGATCACTGCTCCCATATACAGGAAGCTTGCGATCACAGCCCTTCCCCCTCTGTCAGAACAGAGATCCATGTTTACATACACGGTGCCCCATTCTGTCAATCTGGAGGGGTGATCGCGGGTAGCCAGCAGAGATCAAGTCAGCCCTACCCGCTCCCTGGCTCCCCCGGAACACAGTGTGCAATCTCGTTTAATAAAACACTGGCTAGGCACACAGTTAACCCTTTGATCTCCCTAGATGGTACCCCCTTCCAAGCCAGTGTCATTCGTACAGTGACAGTGCTTATTTTTAGCATAGATAATTAGACATGTGACAAAAAAATTTGTTTTGTTTTGTTTCGTTTAGATTCGTTAATCTAGTTATTTTGTTTCATTTAATTCAGTTATTCAGTTGATTCCTTTAATTCGTATTCGAAATTCGTTTTATGTCTTTTTCAAATTTTTTTGTAATGTACAGATTTTTTTCAATTCGAAAAGTTTGAATCGATAAATTTTGAATCGGTTGAATCAAAAACTTTCAATTTTTTTTCTTCGATTCGCATGTGGCAAAGTGAACAAACAAAAGAAAAATCTTTATCAAATGATTACAATCACCTTTGGCTTAACAAAAACCGCATTATTTCGAAATGGTACTCTAATAACACACACAGTCTTTGATTTCAGAAATGTGTTTATAGTTAGAATTTGACTGGAGTTTGATGTAAAATTAGATTCAAATTTCGATTTGAATTTTCAGAAATTCAGACAAATTTTTTTTCGTTATTCGTAACATTCGGCAAATTTTGTTTATGCTATATCCAAATCTCTGAATAACGAAAAATTTGTCTGAATGTTCATTACAAAATGTAAAAAAGATGCAAAAAAAAAAAAAAAAAGAAAACAGAAGTGATCAAATGCCACCAAAAGAAAGTTCTATTTGTGGGAAAAAAAGGAGCTAAAATGTATTGGCGTACAGCGTTACACGACCGCGCAATTGTCAGTTAAAATAAGGCAGTGCCGTATTGCAAAAAATGGCCCTGGTCATGAATGGAGGTCAAGTGGTTAAATGAAGTCGCGAGCCACAATGAAATCGGCAGTGCAAATTGCACTTGTCTGCGACTTTGAAAACGTGCAATTTCAAAGCCGCACCAGTGTGAACCAGGGCTTAGGGTAGCTTCGTAAATTTAAAGGAATTTGCAAAAAAATTGTGCACTATCAGATGCAATTCATGGTGCAAATGGGCCCACATCATATGCAATACCGACAGATCTACTATAAAAAAAAATCTAAATTTCATATATCAGAGCTCCAACAAATATTAGGAAATGTATGCTGTACCCAAAACCAGATCTGATAAATAAATAAAATGTTCAGATTTCTTATAACAATGGTCTGTCTCAAAGAATAAATAACCCTAAAATTCTCAAAATCCTGCTCCACCCAAAATCATTCGGAGCCGTGCCGTGCCATCTCTGTTGTGTAGCTAATGTTGTATAATGGCCATTGGTGACCTTGTATGTTCTAGAGCAGGGTTTCTCAACCAGGGTTCTGTGGAACCCTAGGGTTCCTCCAGAGGTTGCTTGGGGTTCCTTAACCACTTGCCGACCACCAACCGCAGGTTGACGGCGACAAGGTGGCTCGATATCGCAAACCGCCGTCGTATGACGGTGGCTGCGATATCATGCACTGTGAGCGCGTAAAGCGTCGCTGGAGGCGCGCTCAGTGTGTTCGGGGGGGGTGCCAGGGAGCGGGTGCGGCAGACTGGATCTCCGCCGGCTACACGCGATGCCCCCCCCCCCCCGCGCAGTGAAAGAACGGAGGTCCGTGTAAGTAAACACGGATCTCCGTTCTGTGTGAGGGAGAAGGGCTGTGATCACAGCCTTCCTGTAAATGGAAGCTGTGATCACTCCCCTTCCCCTGCCAGTCAAACACTGTCACAGTTAGAACATGCCCAGGGAACACAGTTAACCCTTACAGCGCCCCCCAGGTTAACCCCTTCACTGCCAATGACACTTACACAGTAATCAGTGCATTTTTATAGCACCGATCGCTGTATAAATGCCAATGGTCCCAAAAAAGTGTCAAAATGGTCCGACATGTCCGCCTGAATATCGCAGTACCGCTAAAAATCGCAGATCGCCGACATTACTAGAAAAATATTAAAAAAAAATAAAAACCCCAGAAATGAATTCTTATCATCCGTAAACGCGGCCACTTTTGCGCAAACCAATAAATAAACGCCGATTGCGATTTTTTTTTTTATCACAAATATGAGGAAGAATATAAATCGGCCAAAACCGTTGAAAAAAAAATGTTCTTTTATCATTTTTTTTTTTGGATTTGTATTTTAGCAAAAAGTAAGAAATGTGCGTTTTTTTGCAAAATTGTCGCTCTTCTTTTGTTTATAGCGGCGATCAGAAATGACGCAGCGGCGATCAAATACCACCAAAAGAAAGCTCTATTTGTGGGAAAAAAAGGACGCAAATTTTGTTTGGGTACAACGCTGCAACGACCGCGCAATTGTCAGTTAAAGCGACGCAGCGCCGAATCGCAAAAAGTGCTCTGGTCCTAAAGTGTGAAATCCTCCCGGGGCTGAAGTGGTTGAGCAATGGTCAATTTCTACCTCTCAGATAAATTTCCAATGACATCATTAATCTTTTTAGCTATCTGTAAGGGGGTAGATCTTCTCAATAACCACAAGTGTAAGGAGCATTCTTCCCATTGACCATCACATTAATGTATCATGAGTTGTAGATTTTTAATTATTAGCAGGGGTTCCCCGAGACCGGAGAATTTATTTCAGGGGTTCCTCGGTGTTGAAAAGGTTGAGAAAGGCTGGTCTAGTGTGTGGCGGTCTGAGATCATTATCCAGCTTGAGGTATGTGAGAGCTGTGACAGGTGGACTTTATGGAATGTGCTTGTCTGTAAGGGAAACCATGTCATCCCCTCGAAGGGCCTGTTCTGAACTTCATCCAACACTATAAATACTGCCTCCTATTTATACTTGGAATATGCTCGGAGGATCTCTGCACGGTCATACTGGAGGTGACCAGCCCAGCGAGAGACACGCACTGGTAGAGGAGCCCGGAGAACAAGGTCTCCTTCAGTTCTGCACCCAACGATGGACCATTCTGGAGGGGCTTATCTAAATGTCCAGGCCGTGTGGTCCAAAGTCGGGATTATCCGCATGCTTCAATTGTTATTCGGATGTACCACCTTCAGCCTGGTTCTCCACCGAGCCGGGTTCAGCGCAGCCTATGGAACCTTCTGCGTCTTCGTATGGTGCTTCTGTTTTGCCATCACCACCCTCATCGTCATCTGTGACTTCACGAGGCTGCAGTCCTGCCTTCGCAACCTCTCCTGGGGGAACTTCACGGCGGCCTTTGCCATGTTGGCTTCTCTCATGACCCTCACGGCCTGCGTCATCTACCCGCTCTACTTCGTCACCCTAAACTGTTCATCGTCCGACTGCGTCACCAGGAACCACAGACTGGCGGTCAGCGTCTGCGCAGGGCTTTTGTTCCTGGTCTACGCCGTAGAGGTGTTTTTGACTCGTGCCAAGCCGGGCATGCACTGCAGCTACATGGCCACGGCGTCGGGGCTTCTGAAGGTGGTCCAGGCCTTCGTGGCATGCGTGATCTTCGGGGCTCTGGCCACGGAAAGCCAATACAAGAGGTACGTGGCCACTCAGTGGTGCGTGGCCGTGTACAGTTTTTGCTTTGCAGTGACTGTGGTGGTGATCGTTCTCAACATCACCGGACGGGCGGTGACGCTACGGTGCCCCTTTGAACGCTTCGTGGTGATCTATACGGTGGTTGCGATACTGATGTACATGAGTGCGTCCGTTATATGGCCTGTGTTCTGCTTCGATTCAAAATACGGGTCGCCGACCAGACCGGCCAAATGTTACTGGGGGCGCTGCCCATGGGACAGCCAACTAGTGGTCACCATCTTCACCCATATCAACCTGGCGTTGTACATTGCGGACTTGGTGTACACACAGAGACTGAGATTTGTGGCTCAGCGCTAACGTCTGTTTATTGCGTGTACAGAGGACTTGGGGACCACGGGAGGTACTGATTTAAAAAAAAATAATAATTGTGCAATCATTAATATTTATTAGATTTTGTGATGTGAGTTTATTACTTTTGTCTTCATTTATTCTGTTTTTGAGAATGTAATTGTATAAATAAAAAAATAAAAATTATTTTTTCTATAATTAGCTGCATCCTGGATCGGAGTATAAATTGGCCTATTTTTAGCTGCCTGTTTCTAAAGCTAGCTTTCATTGAACTGTAAGTATAAAATGGAATTTATAACCCAGACTATTCTTTTAGCCCCCCCCCCCCCCCGTACATACCGGTGCGACTTGTCATGCGATTTGTTTCAATCTTGTTTTATTAAAGTATTCAAATATAGAAAAAAAAAAACAGAGCTTAACCACTTCAGCCCTGGAAGGTTTTACCTCCTTAATGACAAGGCCATTTTTTGCAATACGGCACTGAGTTACTTTAACTGACAATTGCGCGGTCCTGCGGCGCTGTACCCAAATAAAATTGACATTCTTTTTTTTTTTTACATTCTTTTTTTTCCCACAAATAGAGCTTTCTTTTGGTGGTATTTGATCTCCTCTGTGGTTTTTCATTTTTTGCGCTATAAACACCAAAAAACGCCAATTTTGGGAAAAAAAACCCAATATTTTTTACTTTCTTACTTGCTATAAAAATATCCAATAAATAAAACAAATTTCTTCCTCAGTTTAGGCCAATATGTATTCTGCTACATATTTTTGGTAAAAAAAAATCCCAATAAGCGTATACTGATTGGTTTGCGCAAAAGTTATCACGTCTACAGAATATGGGATATTTTTAGGTCATTTTTATATATTTATTATTTATTTATTTCAGGTACTTATGTAACGCCATCAATTTACGCAGAGCTTTACATATACATTGTACATTCACATCAGTCCTTACCCTCAAGGAGTTTACAATCTAAGGTCCCTAGCTCACATTCATACCTATACTAGGGCCAATTTAGACAGGAGCCAATTTACCTACCAGCATGTCTTTGGAGTGTGGGAGGAAACCGGAGTACCCGGAGGAAACCCACGCCGGCACAGGGAGAACATGCAAACTCCAGGCAGGTAGTGTCGTGGTTGGGATTCGAACCAACAACACTTTTTGCTGCTAGGCGAAAGTGCTATCCACTACACCATTTTACTAATAATGGCGGCGATCAGCAATTTTTTTTTTGGGGACCAGTGACATGAATACAGTGATCAGTGCTAAAAATATGCACTGTCACTGAACTAATGACACTGGCTGGGAAGGGGTTTACATCAGGGGCGATCAAAGGGTTAAGTGTGTCCATAGGGGATGCTTTCTAACTGTGTGGTGGATGGACTCACTTAGCATCCCTGTCAGAACGCCTGTCTACCTTGTTTACATTGGCAGACCACCGTTCTACCTCTCTAGGGAGCGATCGTGGGTGGGTGGGATTGCGTCTGCCAGACCCGCTGATTGGCTCCCCCTCTGGCCAACCAGCGTGCGCGCCCCCTGCTGGCTATTGCACGGAATGACGAAAAGGTATGTCGCTTCGCGCAATAGAGCCGACCTGCCGCAGTATACAGTCCTGCTCACCATTATTGGCACCCCTTCATGTTTTGCATAACTGAGTGAATGTCTTCAGAAATAAATGGAAATGTACCAAATTTATATCAGCAGGATCTTTTAATTGGAGGTCCAAAGTAATTTAACAAAGACAATTGTTATTTCAACATAGATATTGTAATTATAAAGAAAAAACAGAAAACCAGCATGTGCACTAATATTGGCACCCCTCCTTAATATTTGGTTGCACACCCTTTGGCAGCGATGACAGCCTCCAAACGTTTCTTATATCCATCGATAAGCTTCTTGCACTTCTCGGGTGGCATTTTCTCCCACACTTCCTTTGCAATATGCTCAAGCTCTTGAACATTTGCAGGGTTCCTTTCTCCAATGGAAGTTTTCAGCTCCCCCAAAGATTTTCAATTGGATTGAGATCAGGACTCATTGCTGGCCATTTTAAAACAGTAAATTTTTTCCCTTTCAACCATTCCTGCGTGCTTTTGGAGCACTC
>BLSH010544716.1:67523-78854 GCA_018402905.1 Glandirana rugosa | reverse complement strand
GCGCGCGCGCCTCCGGCGGCGCGCGCGCGCTCACAGTATGTCTGTAATGCAGCCGCCGTCATATTACGGCGGTTTGCGTTACAGAGCCACTTTGCCGCCGTCAATCTCCGATCGGCGGTCGGCAAGTGGTTAAAGGATCCACTGGTGTTGATGAGTGACAGACCCTGGGAGCTGGATGAGAAGGCTGGAGCAGGCTGGGAGGAGACAGTGGACAGTCTGTGGAGGATCGGAGAACCAGTCAGGGGAAGGAGTGTCACTAGGGTTGCCACCTCATCCGTTTAAACCCAAACACATATGAATTACACAGGTTCTGAGGCTAATTTAATGCAGATGAGGCACCAAGTGAGTTTAATTACCACCTTAATCAGCCAGAGACCCTGTGTAATTAATGCTTGTTTGGTTTTAAAGGGGTGAGGTGGCAACTCTAAGTGTCACTGGACAGTAAGGTAGGCCTGAGAGGCCTGGAAGAAGGAAGGGCTGGGAGTAGTAGTTCATCTATGCCTGGCTAGCACTAAGCACTTAGCTACACAATGGAGGACCCGTGGCTTCACAACTGGGAGCCCGTGGCCCTTACCTGTAATGGGCGGTCCGGAGGTCCTGCTAGCAGAAGAGCAGGCCTCACCATGTGCTAGCTGCGGCGGAGGAAGGAGTGTCATGGAGGCCTGATGAATTTCCTTTCAGGCCTAACGGCGAAGAAACAAGCATTGTGCAGGAGAGACAGAAAGGAGAGTAACGGTCAGCAAATGTTTGTGCTGGAGGAAAAAGGAGTGTATATTACGGCAGTGTATATAGATGGTCCCGTTATTTGATCCATTGGGCATCCCACAGTTATCCCTTCCCCTATCCAAGTTTATCCTCTAAATAAAACAACAAAACAAAGTACCGGCCTGTTCCGTGACTCCGGATGTATGGAAAATTGGGTGATTGAGGGTAGCGGGCAGGTGAACCACAACTACCAGCCACCCCCAAGGGGGCACATGGCTACATGTACATCATCTAGCAGCCTGCACAGGCTCCTGGTGAGGCTCGGGGCTGAGAGTGTGACATTTGGGGCTGAAGCCCTGATAGCCACCCCTTAGCGACTCCTCTGCTGCACCTCATGGGACATATTCATTACAGATACATGAAACTAAAGCTGTACTGAAAAATGTTTGTGATCTAAACTTCAGCGTTAAACATGTCCGTGTTTTTACCACACCCACCTGTGGTAGGTAGGCAGGGCACATTTTTCTTCTTGTTCCCTTGAGGCTGGATTCACACCATTGCGGTGCGAATTCCAGCCTGTCTGCTGCTGAGAAGGGGCGGAGCCGCCATTCGGCGGCTCATGTCCGTTCTCGCAGCGCATCAGCTGCTCGGGGAGGGAGGGGGGAGGGAGGGGGGGTGCAGCGAGGAGGGTTAAAATCCCTGCAAAATCGCTGTTCAATGCGGAGCACATCTCCGTGTTAGATGCGCTCCCATTGAACTCAACAGGCTGGGAATTCGCACCGCATTGCACAAAAATCGTGTGCGGTTTTTGTGCAATGCGGAGTGTGAATGCACCGCACATATGTGAACCGGACACATTGAAAACAATGTGTTTTCAAGTGTCCTGCGAATTGGATGCGGTTTAAGCCGCATCCAATTCGCATAGGTGTGAACCCAGCCTCAAGGTGTCCCTTCCATACCATGGCGGAGTTTTAACAAACGTATCTTCTATTACAGATTGTCTTTATTTCACATTCATCCTTGTGGTGGAGGGGTCACTTTATTCTACTTCTGTGTTCTGCGTCCTCATCGGAGTCTGTAAAAAGTTCACAAGTCCCAAAGGCACAAACAATAAACATCTGAGCACTGCAAAGCTCAACAGAACTGCATATTTTTAGGAAGATAAAACCGGCCAAGCAAGGTCATCATTTTTATCTTCTACACACAAATGCCTGTGAGTAACAGATGACAAAATGTTAAAAAGCAGGTTTTAATAGACAATGTGATTGAAGGTAAGCATAAAATTATCTGCATCAAAAAATGGTTAAAGGAAACAAACCATAAATACATTTTAAAAACTCACAAATAAAAATATGTTGGGCAACACGAAAAAGCTTTCAGTTTTTTTTTCCAACAATACCCCTCTAAATCTATGTATTAAAACCTAGGTTTATTCACTTTTTTTTTTTAATCAGCGCAAGGGATGGAACTTATAGTCAATGAGAAGTGTCCCTTGTGCTGCTAGCTGCTCTCCTAGGCTAGGTTTAAAGTGCGGTAAAAATGGTAGCAATTGATTCAATGGCATTGGCATCAAGATCTGCAGCCTGCTACGTCTCCCACTCCTACACTCTGCCTCCCTGATGTTAAAAGGTACGGAAGCACTGTGATGGGGACACTTGATATAAGGGGGCACTCTAATAAGGACAATTGATACAAGGGAACACTTCTATATGGACAGTTGATGGTGACACTCTGTGGGGGACAACTGATGTAAGGGGTCACTCTATTGGGTACAATTAATGTAAGGGGTCACTCTGTTGGGTACAATTCATGTAAGGGGTCACTCTGTTGGGTACAAATGATGTAAGGGGTCACTCTGTTGGGTACAAATGATGTAAGGGGTCAGTCTGTTGGGTACAATTAATGTAAGGGGTCACTCTGTCAGGGACAATTGTTGTAAGGAGACCCTCTGATAGGGACAATTGATGTAAGGTAGCACTCTGTTGGGGGACACTTGATGTAAGGGGGACACTCTGATGGGGACATCTGATATAAGGGGACACTCTGATGGGGACAATTGATGTAAGGGGACTCTCTGATGGGGACAATTGATGTAAGGGGACTCTCTGATGGGGACGATTGATGTAAGGGGGGGCTCTGATGGGGACCCTGATCTAAGGGAGCACTCTGATGGGGATACCTGATGTAAGGGAGCACTCTGATGGGGACAAGTGATACAAGGGAACACTCTTATGTGGACAGTTGATGTAAGGGGGCACTCTGATGGGGACAGTTGACGTAAGGGGGCACTCTGATGGGGGCGGTTGATCCAAGGCACACTCTTATGTGGACAATTGATGTAAGGTATCACTCTGATGGGTATACTTGACGTAAGTGGGGAATTTGATGGGGACCATGATCTAAGGGAGCACTCTGATGGGGACACCTGTTGTAACTGGGCACTCTGATGGGGACAATTGATGTGGACAGTTGATGTAAGGGGGCACTCTGATGGGGACAGTTGATGTAAGGGGACATTCTGATGGGACAGCTGATATAGGGAGCACTCTGATGGGGACAGCTAATATAGGGAGCACTGTGATGGGGACATTCTGATGGGGACAGCTGATATAGGGAGCACTCTGATGGGGACATTCTGATGGGGACACCTGATATAGGGAGCACTCTGATGGGGAAATTCTGATGGGGACGGCTGATATAGGGAGCACTCTGATGTGTACATTCTAATGGGGACATCAGATATTAGGGAGCACTCTGATGGGGCCACTTGATGTAAGGCAACATTCTGATGGGAGCACTTTGATGGCGACACCTGATGTAAGAGGGCACTGTGATTGGGACACCTGAATTAAGGAATGAAGGAGATACTGTGATGGAAACACCTTATGTAAAGGACACTCTGTTGGGGATACCTGGTGTAAGGGGGCACAGTGATGGGAACATGCCAATTAAGGGGTCACTGTGTTGGGGACATCTAGTTTAAGAGAGTACTCTGATGAGGACACCTGATGTTAGGGAGCACTGAAATAGGGACATCTAAAGTAAGGGGACACTGTGATGGGGGTACATTTTGATAGACATACAATGAATGCATATATGCTGTCATAACACAAACATGAGATTCAAATCTCAGCTGGAATAAAATTTTTCTGACCGGACCTCATTGAATTTCACTTCCATACTCCAGGAATTGATCATTTGCATGGCCAGCATCATTACACCAGATCCTGTACAGCTCCAATGTGCCTGCTGCATTAGTTTTCTCTATTTGTACGCATCTTTTAGATTGTATTGGAATCAAATTCACTATTTATATGAACACCTCCCAGACAGGTAATAAACCCATCACTCTTGGATGGCATTCTTGCTAGATGTGGACCTTGATTACTAACACGAGTGATCTGAGAAAAATATATTTCTACAGAAATATTTGACCCTTCTCTGGAATGTTGAAAGGTATTTGCTGTATCTCTATTCTTGGGTCCTGGAAAGCTTGTTGCCCCCCGGTGATTGGTATGTTCTGTCTAGGCTGGAGGCTATGGACACAATGCCATGTGCTCGCAGTAGACAGCTGACTCTCACAGAGGGGACGACTCCTAGGAATGGATGGAATGGGCAAATGCACGAGGATTTTTTTTTCTTTTAGCATTCCAGGAATGAGAGGGGTTGTGGTATCCTTGTGTAGTCCTCTTTTGGGTGGGTTTATGAGAAATGGCGTTCCCTAAACAGGATATTGCACTAAACCTGTAACCAAATAAGAAAACCAGAACCTTCGCTAAGTGGAAGAGCGGGTTTAATAATAAAGTTGGCAGTGCTGCCACCCAGGACAGGGCCTCTATGACTGCTAGCCAGGCCTTCTCGTCCAACATCAGTGCCTGACCTCACAAATGCGTTTCTGGAAGAATGGTCAAACATTCCCATAGACACTCCTAAACCTTGTGGACAGCCTTCCCAGAAGAGTGAAAGCTGTTATAGCCGCAAAGGGTGGGCCAACTCAATATTGAATCCTACGGACTAAAGCTGGGATGTCATTAACCACTTCACCCCTGGAAGGATTTCCCACTGCAGGACCAGAGCACTTTTTGCGATTCGGCACTGTGTTGCTTTAACTGACAATTGCGCGGTCGTATGACGTTGTACCCAAACAAAATTTGCATCCTTTTTTCCCACAAATAGAGCTTTCTTTCGGTGGTATTTGATCACCTCTGTGTCACTTTTGATCACCGCTATAAACAAAAAAAGAGCGACAATTTTGAAAAAAAAACCCAATATTTTTTACTTTTTGCTAAAATACAAATCCAAAAAAAAATATAAAAAAACAAATTTATTCATTGGTTTTGGCCGATTTATATTCTTCCTCATATTTTTGGTATAAAAAAAAATCGCAATCGGCGTTTATCGATTGGTTTGCGCAAAAGTTGCCACATTTACAAACCATGAGAATTAAGTTCTGGCGTTTTTTACAATTTTTTTTTTTTTACTAGTAATAGCGGCGATCTGCAATTTTTAACGGTACTGCGATATTGCAGCGGACATGTCGGACATTTTTGACACTTTTTTGGGACCAATGACATTTATACAACGATCAGAAATTTAAATATCCATTGATTACTGTATAAATGTCATTGGCAGTGAAGAGGTTAACCTGCAGGGGGTGATTTAGGGGTTAACTGTGTTCCCTAGGCGTGTTCTAACTGTGAGGGGGCTGGGCTGCCAGGAGCATAAGAGATCTAACTCAGTGGTTCTCAACCCCTGTCCTCAGGACCCATTAACAGGCCAGGTTTGCAGGATAACTGAAATGCATCACAGGTGATCTCATTTGTTTCTCAGTGATTGCAGTATTCTAGTCTGCATCTCCCCAAGGTAATACTTAAAATCTGGCCTGTTGGTGGGTCCCGAGGACTGGAGTTGAGAACCACTGATCTAACTGATCCCAGTGACAGGAACCAGTAGATCTCTCACATGCTGCCTGATAGAGCGGGGAACCGCCGGGTTTACATTGGCGGTTCCCCGTTTTTGTTTTCTGCTAGGCAATCAAAGCTCGCCGGCGGAGATCGAGTCCGCCCGAGCCGCGGCCACACTTCTGCAGAGAGTGTTGGGCACGAGAGCCACTCTGCAGCAGTAAATGTATACAACGCGGTTGGGAAGCGGTTAAAGTTTGTGTGCGTTTAAAGGCAGACGCCCCAATACTTTTGGTAATATAGTGTACATCCAAATAGGTATTATCAGAATAGGGCCCGACAAGAGTTCTGGTGGAATTGTGTATATATATTGGGATATACTATGTATAGTTACTAATAGAGATACCGCCAGATGAATGTTGCAGCAAAGTCCAGTTGCAGGCCTCCCCCCTAAGGATGATGCAGCATCTGTCATTGTGTTGAATATCTGAAGATAAGATCAGTGTTCACAGGGGGAATCCTGCAACTGTTGTCCAACCAGCCTGGAACGCAGTCCTCACTAGGAGGAACTGTGGTTTGTCACTGGAACGCAGAGCCAGCCTATCTACTCTGCTCCCTTCCCTAACAGTTTCTAATCTGACAGGCAACTGGACCTTTAAGTCTATACCTACCAATGTGGCAAGCAGAAGCAATAAGTTGGTTCTAGCCTATACCAGGTATCAAGCCCTAAGCTAAAACTACCTATAGAATCCCAGACCAGAAGGGACAAGGTCAACTAGACTACCAGGAGCTGCATATAAACTCTATTGCAATAAGCAGGCTCACCTACCAATATACTGGAAGGTGACTACTACACATGCAGTTAGCATAGATCTAACTATCTGGCACTGTAGCTATTAAATAACATTGACAGGGCAGGAATACTCTGTCTGTCACAAGGATTTGGATATACTCTCAGCAACTGCAGTTTTTAAAAGAATTTTTTTCATCCCAGGGATAGTTCACAGCAGCCCCTTTAGGCAACATTGCTCAAGTAAATCTGCTGAAAATAGGTAGAACATATTGCTTTTTATTTTTTGCTGACGCATTAAAACACATTGCATCCTGCTTCCACACATAGGGCTTTATTTATAAAATAAAATAAAGTAATTCACCCAGTGACAGGGCAGGGCATATACATTCATTGTGTGTGAATGGGGCATAAAAATGAATGTTAGTCTATTTCCTGTGCTAATTGAATGTTTTTCATTGATTTAAAACAGAAAATACCACATTTGGCCACTAGATGGCGTTAAGTATGATATGATTTTCACTTTTAATGGATGAATTGCTATGCAAAATATTTATAAATACACTTCACAGTTAAAATGGAATTAAATAATCCACCCCCCCCCCCCAAAAAAAAATGGGCCCTCATCAGCTTTTAGCCATAATATGTACAGCATTTTAGAACATCATGGCAGACTTACCTTACAAGGGATCCCCTTCCAGCGCTGCAGTGTCAGTGCTCCTGTGGGTCACTTTGGCAAAATGCACCTTCGCCTAAGCCAGTGGTTCTCAGCTCCTCCCACTAACAGGCCAGGTTTGCAGGATAACTGAAATACATGACAGGTGATATAATTTGCTGCTCAGTGATTGCAGTATTCTAGTCTGCATCTCCCCAAGGCAATACTTAAAATCTGGCCTGTTGGAGGGTCCTGAGGACCGGAGTTGAGAACCACTGGCCTAAGCAGACAAAAATCCTTGCACCAGCCTACTGCATGTAATTGTTCTACACCAGTTTCCTGATTGGAGCATGCCTGTGCCATGTGTGCCTTCACAACCAGGGTTTCAAGGCATTCACATGGGTGACAACCCAGAAGCACAATTGTGAGCTAGGAACAGAGAGTTGTCACCTTTAGCAGGAAGTGCCTTAACTAGGACCTTCATGGCAGGATCTTCAGGTACTTTTTTTAATGAAAACGTCATATTTAAAAAGATTTACAAAAAATATAAAATTGCCATAGCCTTTCTTTCTACTTGCTGACTGCCCCATCGCAGATTTATTGCTACAGGGGGGTTTCGCTGCACAGAATCACCTATGATCCTGCATTTCTGGGTAGGGGGCGCGCATGTGATTAATCACAAGAAACAGATTAGCGGGTGCCGGCAAATGGATGTCCGTCGGCACCCTCCGATCGTCGGGAAAACACACAGAGCGGAGCTCTGCCTATGTATACAAGGCAGAGCCCTGTTCTGACAGGGGGGAAGCAGGGGCGGACTGACCATAAGGGCACTCGGGCACTGCCCGAGGGCCCTTGGCCAGTAGGGGGCCCCATGAGAGGCTCCTGGTACTTCAGTCCCAAGGAATCTGTGCTGATCCTGGAGCCCAGTGCCAGACCAAGTTCAAGCACTGAGCTCCAGTACCTGGCCTGACAGGGGCATGCTAGCGTGGGCACTCAGGACACCTTTCCCACATCTGTAGGGGCGAACGTATGTAATGTGGGCACAGTGCAATAAATAGGTGGTGTTTTGTTTGGCTTGAGTGTGGACAGGGACACAGGGGGGCCCCATGATCTTCTATTGCCTGGGGGCCCCATGGGTTATCAGTCCGCCCCTGGGGGGAAGTGATGGATTTTGTGTCCCTGCAAAGCAGAGAATAAAATCTATCACATCTCTTAGTAAAAGCAGCACACACTGTGTACACAAAAACACTGGCTAGGCACACAGTTAAATTTAAACACCCCTGATGTTAACCCCTTCCCAGCCAGTGTCATTAGTACAGTGACAGTGCATACTTTTAGTACTGATCACTGTATTAGTGTTACTGTTCCCCACAAAGTGTAAGGCTTGATTCACATCAATGCATTTTTCTTTTAGCGTTCTTTCAGTGCTTTTTGCTGTGCTTTCTGCATTTTTACTGTGTTTTTGATGCGTCTTTACCACGATTTTACCGCTATTTGCGTTTTGCAGGGTTTTTTTTATCTTTTCTTTTTGGAGGGGGGGGGGAGTTTGTTGCTAGGCAGATTAAAAAAATGCAAAATGCAAATGGCTGCAAAATCGTGGTAAAAATATGGTAAAAACGCATCAAAAACGCAGCACTTGCATTTTTCTTGGATGTCCATTGAAGTCTATTACATGCAAAACACGGCATTTTGTGGGAAAAAAAAGTCCCCGACCCTTTCCAAAAAGGCAGAGGCACAAAAATGCATTGATGTGAACATGGGAACTTAAAAAATTCCCTGCATTTCTGCAAAATGCATCAAAAAACGCATGAGTGTGAATGGAGCCTAAAAGTATCAGTTAGTGTCTAATTTTCCGCCACAATATCGCAGTCCCACTATATGTCGCTGATCGCTGCCATTACTAGTATAAAAATAAATGAATACAAATTCCAGTATATATCCCAACGTTTGTAGACGGCATAACTTTTGCGTAAACCAATCTATATACGCTTATCGGGATTTTTTTTTTTTTTTTACCAAAGACATGTAGCAGAATACATATTGACCTAAATTTATGAAGAAATTTTACATTTTTTTATTGGATGTTTTATGGCAAAAAAGTAAAAAATGTTTTTTTTCAAAATTCTCTGCCTTTTTTTGTTTATAGAGCAAAAAATAAAAACCCGCAGAAAGAAAAAGAAAGCTGTATTTGTGGGAAAATAAGAACATCAATTTTATTTGGTTACAGCGTCGCACAACCGCGCAATTGTCAGTTAAAATAACGCAGTGCTGTATCGCAAAAAATTGCCTGGTCATGAAGGGGGGTAAAACTTCCAGAGGGCAAGTTTAAGGCCTCATACACACAGACGTTTCTTAAAAAATAAACAAAACGTCGGGCCCAATGTCAAGGAAAAAAAAAAATCGTCATTTTTCAGCGTTATGTGTCGGCGTTAGCGAGCGTTAGTGAGCATCGGCGTCAATAGGCGTTTTTTAAAACAAAATAATCCCTCTGCTATTTTTCAACCTAAAAATGTCGGCGTCAAAAAAGCCGGTTAACGCCGGTATGGCATTAGTTGGCGTTAGTGAGTGTTTTGCTGCGTCGGCGTCAAAAAATGCCAAAACGTTGCAGCCTCAGAACGCGCTGGCCGTGGGTTCTAGTTTCAGCTCACTAACGCCGACGCCATCTACAGCTCAAAAACGTCAGCGTTTTTATGGGGCCATTGACTAACATGGAGAGCTGCAAAAAATGCCAGAAAACACCGGCGTCAAAAAACGTCCGTGTGTATGAGGCCTAAAGTGTATATAATCCATAACAATAAGCTTCTCTTATTTGCTCCCTGTTGGTCTCGTAAATATACCATTGAAAGCAATATATCTGCTTGATAAATGTAAAACAAAATACCTATGGATCCTGCCAGAAATCCATTGAGTGTATAACTTCCTGTGCATTCTGCATTCTATCAACCCTTCTCAGTTCACCTCTGAACACCCCCCCCCCCATGCTATGAAGAACAGTGGTGTTTAGTAGTCTCAACGCACCTTCTGTTCTAGGGTGGCAACGCTGCTCCTCCCTTGATACAGTAGAGTGTGTAATGCCTCGTACACACGGGTCGACGGTCGTATACAACAGGTCGTACGAACGACCGTTGTATGCCAAATCGATCGTTAGTACATGCGATTAGAACAGCCGACGTACGACGGTCGTCCAACGGAAGTTGGATGAGCAAACTAGAAAACTTTGGTTGTACCAACAATCGGTCGTACGTTCATAACACGTCACTACATTCAGCTTGGTCGTACGATCGTGTAGTGCATGTCAGTATGCTAGATACAACAGCCAACATACGATTTGGTCCCTTCGGTCGTACGACCGTCGCACCGTGTGTACGAGGCTTTAGTGTTGTCATCCTAGGATAGGATATGAAAAATAAAAATGTATGCACCCAGCAAATCAAAGAACTGGCATATTTCAATATATTATAATAAATGATATAATACTTTATATTAAAAAATGTCATTGTCCTTTGGTTTAGATAAACTTTAAGGTGAAACAACCAGGAGGTCCGGGGACCCTATTATTTAGGGGTAAGCTCTGAGTGGAGGAATGAAGACTACCTTGGCCCATTATAAAAGAATTTTCCCACCACTGAGAAATAGGAAATCCCTCCACATGGCACATGCCCATTCCAGCCATTCCTCTGAGTTTTCTCCTCATTGAGGGTCAGCTGGCAGATGTCTTTGCTTTTATTATTTTACACCCAACTCCCCAACATAGATGAACATGCCAATCTATGGGCTGGGGGAGGGGAAAATTCCTGTCCATTTTTAGTTACACAACATTCCAAATTCCAGAGGTTGATTATTTGCTTCTCCTTTCTCCCTGTTAAAATTGCATCAATCAATCAATATTGTTACCAGATTTTGTTGCAGGCTGGCTAATAATTGTACAGTATAGTACAGTATAGCAATAGTATAGTATTGTATATAGTACAGTAATATATTAGTATAGTATTGTGTAGTATAGTAATATAATCATATAGTTAAGTAGTGTGTACTATAGTATAGTAGAGTAATATATTAGTAAAGTAAAGCATCATGTACTATAGTATAGTAGAGTAATATAATAGTATAGTACAGTATGGTGTAGTATAGTAGAGTAATATATTAGTATAGTATGGTGTAGTATATAATGATGTGTTATGAAATGATATGATAATATAATGATATGATATGACATGATATATGATGTGGTATGATATGATTATATAATGAGATGATATGATGTGGTATGACATGATATG
>BLSH010544716.1:6621-20053 GCA_018402905.1 Glandirana rugosa | reverse complement strand
CTAACCCCCCCCCCCCCCTTCTCCGATACGATTCCATACTCCTCATCAGCTAATTTCCAATGCTAAATGCGAACAGGCGAGTGGAAAATTTTTAGGGCTGGTCACAGTGATGTGCCGGCCAATCCGAAATCATCGCTAATTTTGCATATTAAAAGTACAGTATGTTGACCGAATTTTCTTTGTCCCTCCAGGGAGCTCCAGTATTACGCAGACCAGGAGAAGATCCCAGCAGCGGCCATCAAGAAAACAACGCTCAGTAAAGTGCAGCAAGAATCTCCAACAATTTCCACCGCTTCCCATGGGGTGAAATTCAGTCTGTTCAACAACAAGTCTCCAGGAACCCGAAAATTCTGAGAGGGGCCAACTATTTCAGAGCAAAGCCATAGACCAGCTGGACAGGATGGACAGGGTGTGCATGTGAGGCCCCATGGGCCTGATGGGCTAAGAGCCCTCCAATTGTGACAGCTGTAATTGGTTCTCAGCAGATCCCTGGTTATGATGAATGGATTTGTATGCAGAAACACGTCACATGTCAGCATGGCTCTACACATCTATTGTTGCCTTCACACATTTATTAACCACTTGACCTCCAGAAGATTTACCCCCCCCCCCCCCCCCCTTTATGACCAGGCCATTTTTTGCGATACAGCACTACATTGCTCTAGCTGGCAGTTGCACAGTACCCAAAATTTATGTCCTCCTTTTTTTTTCTCACAAATAGAGCTTTCTTTTGGTGGTATTTGATCACCTCTGCATTTTTTTTTTTTTTTCGAGCTATCAACAAAAAACCGACAATTTTGAAAAATAGTTCATAAGTTTAGGCCAATATGTTTTCTGCTACATATTTTGGGTAACAATAATCCCAGTAAGTGTATATTGATTGGTTTGCGCAACAGTTATAGCGTCTACAAACTATGGGATATATTTATGGCATTTTTAATTTATTTTTTTACTAGTAATGGCAGCGATCAGCGACTTATAGCGGGACTGCAATATTGCGGCAGACAGTCAGGACACTGACACTTTTGACACTTTTTTGGGGACCAGTGACATTGTAACAGTGATACGTGCTAAAAATATGCACGGTCACTGTACTAATGACACTGGCAGGGAAGGGGTTAACATCATGGGCGATCAAATGGTTAACTGTGTGCCCAGCCAGTGTTTCAGTGTAGTGGGGGAGGGGCTTGTACTAGTGGAAGGCATGGATCCGTGTTCTTGCTTTGCAGGAACACAGGATCCATGCCTTCCCTACTGACAGAACGGCGATCTGCCTTGTTTACATAGACAGACTCGCGTTCTGCCTGTATACCGAACGATCCGCAGGTGCTGGCGGACATGAGGTCTGTGGTACCCGCTGATCCGATCGATTCCTCTGTGTAAATATATATACCTGATCCGCAACGCGGCCACCCTGTAGCAGTAAATGTGTAGTAGAGTGGTCAGCAAGCGGTTAACCTTGTCATTACCACTGATGGCGGCAGCAGCATCATCGGCCTGTAAAAAGACTCCAGGCCACTCCAGCCACCTGTTGGTTTCTCTAAGAAGGAATTTGAGCGGATATTAGCCCCCTTGTGATCGCAATAAAATTAAGTAAAAAAAAAAAAATTAATTAACTTTAATAAATTAACCCCCCCAAAAAAATGTGCATGTCTGGTGCGCCTGCATATAAAAGCCACACACGTGGTATTGCCGCGCTCTCCGGAATTAGTAGCTGCAATAGCTTTAAAATGTTCACTATGGAGCATTTTTAGGTACTGAAGTTTGTCAGCCTTGAGGCTTGCCGTGTTCGGTATCTATCAGCTCAGCACAACCTCGTATTTTATATTTTACCCCAAAAAAGGGGTAATCCATCGTGTTTGTGTGCACTAAAATTAACTTTAGTGTTTTTTTTATTTTTTTCCTGAACAATTGCACTTGATCACCTGTGGTGCTAATATTGCGTGACCTAAAAAATTGGAACTACCGCTCTTCTCCAGGGCTCCTGTTTTCCGCAACATTTGGGGGGGTTAAACTAATCTTCAGGCCTAAAATGTGCATTTTAACATGTTAAAGAGGTTATAAAGCCTAAATATTTTGTCTGCAGCTCTTCTCTCCCCTCACTTTCGGGCCTCTCGGGCTTTGCTGTCAATCAAACTAGTGACAAGCAGGGGACGGGGTCGAGTCCTGCTGTCAGTGTCAATATACAGTCTGCATGAGTGTCTCCACAGAAAGCAGCTTTCTATGGGGGCACTCGGCGGAGGGGAGGAGCCAGGAATGCCGGCAGAGGACCTGCAAAAAGGAGGTGAAAGTGATATTAAATCTGTGTTTGTTATTTTAGTTATGAAAAAAAAACACGCTCTACTTACCTGCTCTGTGTAATGTTTTTGCACAGAGCAGCCCCGATCCTCCTTTTTCTGGTGTCCCCCGCCAACGCTTCAGACCTCTCCTCTTCAGTGAGTGCCTCTTTCCATGGGGGTACCTGTGCGTGCTTGCTCCTGAGCAGCCCTGTCTGCATCTGTTGACACAAGCCAGGTGACTCAGCTCTGCTCCCTTGTCCCAGCATTTGATTGACAGCAGCGGGAGCCAATAGCTGCCGCTGCTATCAGTCTGCCCAATGAGGAAGGAGACAGCAGCAAGAACTGCTGCTCTCATGCACATCGCTGGATCAGATCGGGCTTGGGTAAGGATGGGGGGGGGGGCTGAGTGGCTTCTGCAGCATAGAAGGTTTTTTACCTTAAAGCGGTAGTAAATGTTAACTTTTTTTTCCTTTTAAAATAACAAGCATGTTCTACTTACCTCCTCTGTGCAAGAGTGTTGCACAGAGTAGCCCCGATCCTCCTTTTCTGGGGTCCCTCTGCGGCGCTCCTGGCTCCTTCTCTTTTCAAGTGACCCGTCGGGAATCGCTCTCCTTGGGGTTACTTGTGTGGGCGCGCTCCCATGTCCTGTTGGTGCGTCCATTGACACAGAACACAGGACTAAGCCCTGTCCCTGCATAACTGGACTTTATTGACAGCAGTGGAAGCCAATGGATCCCCTGCTATCAATCTATAAATGCAGACCCGAGACACCAGCTGGAGCTGCTAGGCTCGTCCCCGGCGCGGGAACGATCGGGCTCAGTTAAGTAGACAGCGGGTCTGGGGGGCTGCTGCAACAAAAAAGGTTTTTTACCTTAATGCATAGAATGCATTAAGGTGGAAAACCTGGAGGGTTTACAACGTCTTTAATGCATTAAGGTAAAAATAAACCTTGAGGCTTTAGAACCCCTTTAATAAAGGGGTGTGGTAGTGAAATGGTTAAGGGACTCAGTGGTGCCACCTACCCCCTCTCCCTACTTGCTGATTGGATAATAAAGGAGCAGCAACATGCTTATAAGTCATCAACTTTTCCCACCCATCCCGCATGTATGTCTGCTGTTGGCACATGTGTACAGTACACCTGATTGCCTCCTATCGTTGCCTCTCCCAGTCTGAGAGTTGCTGTGTAGGTGAAAGATAGGAATGTGATTTAATGACAGATTCTGGTACTCAAGGAACAATGGATATATTGTTTTTTTATTTTGTATAGAAATATGTACCTACATTCAATTGTTGTGTGTGTGTGTGTTTTTTTTTAGTTCGGTTTTCCTCCAGTAACTCCAAAAATATATTTCTACAGAGAACTAATTATGGCTGTCAGAGTTGGCTCAGGCCTGGGCCTATCTGAGCCCGGCTCTGGGGGGTACATGAGTGGTGTGAGCGTGTCTGCCCTGGCCCCTGTTCTGTGGGATCTATCTTTTTTTTTTTTCCCCTTTTCTTATGTCCAAGAACTGATTTTAAAATATTTTTGTTTTAAATTTTTTAAAAAACCTGTTTATTCCAATCCCAACGGTTCAAAATAAATTTTTATTACATTTGGAGTTGGAAAAAAAAAAATTGCAAATAACCCACTCGTTTTCCTGTTTCATTCATTGGGCAATCTTTTTTTTTTTTTTTTTTTTTTTTTTTTACATATAGAGGGAAGTAACAGACTGTACAAAGTACTTAAAGCAGAACTCCGGGATTGGCAAAAAAAAATCCCCCATTAGTACGCCCCCCTAACTAAACAGTTATTACATTTGTGAAATTCCTTACCATTGAAAAGTCTGATTGAGTTTTCAGGAAGTCAGTTCTGTGATTCAAAAAAATGCATCATGTATTCTGCAAAGGAGGAGCTCTTAGAACAGTGATTGCATAATATCCTCCCCTCTCTCTGAATCATAATCAAACCATGGGATTGCAATGATTGTGGGAGGTGCACTAGGCCTGTACATGTAAATGTGAACAAGCCCACTTCAACAAAAATCATGCCCCTCATTCTGAAGGCGGCCAGCCATACTACTCAGTAACACACAGTCTGTGCTCTCCCCTCCAGCCATGAGATTACATAAAGCATGTAAGAGCAATATGTTTATCATTAGTGAGCAGTCCCCGTGGAACGAATTATCTGAGTTTCCATTGTTTCCAAGGGGAAACATGCTTTGATATACAAGTGCTTTGGATGACAAGCCTTCTCCTGGAACGGATTATGCTCGTAATCCAAGATTTCACTGTATTAGAAATATCCCTCCTCATGCTGTAGCTTTGACATCTTTCTAACAGCAGTCAGTACTGGTAAGGCTGCTTTCACATTGGGGAGCGGTTTTAGCAGCACTTTACTGCTGTTTAAGAGGCACTTTTAACCCCCAAGAAGGGGTTAAAAGTGCCCATGTTGCAAAGCTTCGGAAGCGCTGCCCATTCATTCCAATGGGCAGGGGCAGGTCAGTAGTGCTGTATACACTGCTCCCAAACCACCCCAACGATGCTGCTTGCAGGACTTTTTTTCCCCGTTTCGCAAGCGCACTGCCCCAGTATGAAGGTACTCAGGCTTTCCCGCTGGGGTGGCATGAGAGGCAGTTTTTCAGGAGCTTTACAGGCACTATTTTTAGCGCTAAAACGCCCACAAACTTCCTCCGTGTGAAAGGGGTCTAAGAGAGCCAGGACATGCGGTTTTACATCAGCATGTGGCACAAGTAAATGTCGGCATGAGAAAAAAAACAAAAAAAGTGCAGCGCTAACTTACTAATCAATAACACAATAATGGTGGAATCCTCTAATGTATGGAAAACTCAATAAACTTCAATATTACCACAATACCGGTCTCTGTGATATGTAACATCACCTATAATACACATCACACTGAAAATAAGACTTACATAATGACTGCAAACTTTGCAGGGATGGTGGAAACCCCTTCTACAGATATTTGGCAGTGGATGGTGTCAGTAAAGCAGTGGACAGTGTCTGCTGCTTATCGGTGTCCATCGGTGCAGCTTATCAGTGCCCATATGTGTAGCCTCATCAGTGCAGCCCCATCAGTGCCACCTCAGTGCAGTTTATCACTGCCCATCAATGCACCATATCAGTGCTGCCTCATTAGTGCCACCTTAGTGCCCATCACTGCAGTTTATCAGTGCAGCTTCTCAGTGTGGACTCACCTGTGCCCACCAGTGCGGTATTGTTGGGAGGCACCGGCGGGATAACAGAGCAGGGATCTAGAGCTGTGACACATGAATCACTGTCATGTCCCGCCTCCTAGACCAGCTTTGTGATAGGCAGTGCACTGTTCCAATTCCAGTGTAGGAGGCGGGATGTTACGGTGATTCGTGTTTCATATACAAGATGTGTCACAGCTTGAGATCCTAGCTCTGTCATCTGGCCGGTGCCTCCTAACAATACATGGGGTGGGAGGGCACTGCTCAATCCATCATCCAAAAATGGAAAGAGTATGGCACAACTGCAAACCTACCAAGACATGGCTGTCCACCTAAACTGACAGGCCGGGCAAGGCGAGCATTCATCAGAGAAGCAGCCTAGAGGCCCATGGTAACTCTGGAGGAGCTACAGAGATCCACAGCTCAGGTGGGAGAATCTGTCCACAGGATAACTATTTAGTTGTGCTCTCCACAAATCTGGCCTTTATGGAAGAGTGGTAAGAAGAAAGCCAGGGTTGAAAGAAAGACATAAGAAGTCCTGTTTGTGAGAAGCCATGTGGGGGACACAGCAAACATGGAAGAAGGTGCTCTGGTCAGATGAGACCAAAATTTAACTTTTTGGCCTAAAAGCAAAACGCTATGTGTGGCAGAAATTTAACACTGCACATCACCCTGAACACACCATCCCCACTGTGAAACGTGGTGGCAGCATCATGTGGGGATGCTTTTCTGCAGCAGGGACAGGGAAGCTGGTCAGAGTTGATGGGAAGATGAATGGAGCCAAATATAGGGCAATCTTAGAAGAAAACCTGTTAGTCTGCAAAAATCTCGAGACCGGGGCAGAGGTTCACCTTCCAGCAGGGCAACGACCCTAAACATACAGTCAGAGCTACAATGGAATGGTTTAGATCAGTGTTTCTCAACCCTGTCCTAAAGTACCCCAACAGGCCATGTTTGCAGGTTTTCCTTTATCTTGCACAGGTGCTTTTGGTATTTTGGACAGCTATTTTAGCTAAGAGGGATTTCCAAAACATGGCCTGTTGGGGGTACTTGAGGACAGGGTTGAGAACCACTGGTTTAGATCAAAGCATATTCATGTGTTAGAATGGCCCTGTCAAAGTCCAGACCTAAATCCAATTGAGAATCTGCGGCAAGACCTGAAAAATGGGATTTTTGACTTACCATAAATATCCATTTCATTGACTGACACAGCGCTCCATTATTCATAACCCTAGGGTTATACCACTCCCTACAGGAGTAGGACACTAGGCAGAAAAAAGACTTGGCTACTGTGACGAACGTGGATATCAGATTGCTGCCCTCCTCACCGGCGGGTGACTGAGGACCCCCATGATCTCA
This sequence comes from Glandirana rugosa, assembly GCA_018402905.1. Classification (NCBI taxonomy): domain Eukaryota; kingdom Metazoa; phylum Chordata; class Amphibia; order Anura; family Ranidae; genus Glandirana; species Glandirana rugosa. Next base: position 13,224 of record BLSH010544716.1, on the reverse strand, counting down.
CACCGTGCCTGTCACTAACGCAACAATACCACACTCGTCTGCTTCCAGCACAAAGATTTCCCAGCGTGTGGGACCACCGTCTAAATGCCAGCTGCCTGAGAGCGATTGTTACTGAGCTAATTGAAGCAATTAACCCTTTCACTGCAACCACCTCTTCTTTTGGGACCGAGCAAGAGGAACTCGGGATTTTAGCAATACCAATTTTGACTTTAGAATAACCACCTGTAACACGCGCTATCTCCACAGACAGGGATGTTCAGATGAGTTATTTTAAAGAGTAGCGCTCTTCAAAGGAACAGATTTGTGATAGCTTGCATTAAGAGCTTTAGGGACAAGATTAACACTTTTCAGAATTAGGTTTAATAATGAAAAGATAAGTTTTGGGTGCAGTAAAATAGTTCCAGAAAAATAAAAAGAATGTTACAAAGCAATAAGAGACATAATATACAGCAGCAAAGAAAGGAGGCAGAAAGTACTTGCTTTTAAATGTCCGTGATCAATCAGCTTCGAGGATGATTCCATGGGTTCTCGGATGTTCGTTCTGTGATGGTAAGGTGAGTACTCCCAGCTGGCCTTAGCATGCCACTTTTCTCTAGGTGAAAAGGGGTGGGGCCGTATGCCCCTGACCACCCACATAGGTAAGGAGGGCGTGTGGGCTGTCCAGGGCGGACCATGGAATGCAATCTTCCCTAATTCACAATTTCTGTACTGAGATTTATATTTGCCAATATGTACAAGGGTGCGTTCCTGAAACTGATCAATTATAGTCCAGTATGAATTGTGCATTCCGACAAGTTCAAACATGACAGCCCTGTCACTTTCTTTGACCCTGGGAAGAGGATAAACTATCCGTGGGTCCCCTTATAAATGAACACTCTGGTGTTTAGGCTTGCTCAAACCAGTATGCCTTCCCACATACAGATATACACGTTTTATTAATATGTCACGCTCCTAGCTGGAGTTATGAACTGTGGGTATCTTATTTTAAGCTTTAGGCATGAGGCGGGGTCGCAGGGAGTTCATGGTGTTCTGTGTCCCTGTTTATGACCTTTGTAAATTCTGAGCCCCTTTCATGCCTGCTTGGTAGGTTTAATAGTAGGCTAGCACAAACAAACACCCTGCTCATGGCTAAGATAATTCCTTTTTTAAAGTGGCTTTCCTTTGAAATTTCCACACGGAACAGAGAGGAGGGGGGGTGTGAGGGATCTGTACTAGGAGATTGGTAGGTTAAAACTGAAATTACGTCATCTGAACAAAATGGTGCCAGTTCTGTGTGTGTCTCACACTTGATAGTATCACAGCTACGCCTATGGGCATTCCTAGGTGGTATACAACCCCCTCTCTACTATAGGCCTTCACTTTAGTAACAAACAGTGTCAAAAGTATTGTAAACTCCTTAGAGGGGTAGGTGCTGTTTCTGTCAATGAACTCAAAGAAATTGATTTTACGGTAAGTCAAAAATCCCATTTTCTCTTTCGTTCATTGACAGACACAGCGCTCCATTATTCATAACCATAGGGATGTCCCAAAGCAGTGCCAAACATGAGGGGTGGGATAAGGAAAAATCCCAAGGCTAACACAAGAGCCAACCAGGTAACAGGAGCTCAACACAGAACAACTGGAGCCCAACCTGAACAATACATCCTCAAGAGGGAAAAGACCCTCTAAACAGCAACCTGCAAAACCTTGTGGCCAAAAGAAGCATCCGCAGATGCAAGCACATCCACTTCGTAGAATGTTGTGAAAGTGTACACCAATGACCAAGTGGCCGCCTTGCAAAATTGCGCAACTGACGCATGATGACAAAAGGCCCAGGAAACACCAAGCGCCCGAGTAGAGTGTGCCGTAACAGGGAAAAGGTGGAACCCAACCCCTGATAGGGTAGGTCAGAGGCAACATCTGCCTGATCCATCCAGAAATGGTCACAAAGCAGACAGCCCCTTTCTTGGCCCGTCTGCGATCAGTGCGTCTGACCTCTGAAAAGACTCGCCCGAATCACCTGAACCACATCCAGGACATGGAAGGCAAATTCCTTAGGATATGTTGACCAGGGATACAGAGAAGGCAACACAATGGCCTTGATCCTGTGCAAATCCCACAGCAGAAGCTGGAGAGAAGGAAAGGCGTAGATCAAACAATACCGGCCCCAAGGGCCACCAGAGTGTTTGAAGTGCCCACCAGAGGATCCCGTAACCTTACCAGAAACCTCTGTACCGTTCTGTGGAGCCAGAACGCAAACAGATACGCCAAAGAAGCGCACAATGGGAGACATAACCGATGAAACGCGGCCAGAGGCGTAACTAGAACCTTCAGGGCCCGGGTGCAAGAATTTAGGAAGGGCCCCCCCTGACCTCTGGCCAGGGCCCTTCCCTCTTCTTGCTGATCCTGGGGCCCTTTACTCCTATCACGGGTCCCTTTACTACGGTCCCGCAGTGGGACCATGGGAACAGCAGAAGACAAGTAAACTGGATAGGAGGGGCGGCAGGGGCAGCATATAGAGGAACCAATCTCCTGCATTAGGAGGAAAATGGAATAAATAAAACTTCTAAATGCCACCCTCGCCATCACTCCTATCCAGGTGTACAAGGGAAGCACATGGGCCCCCTGGAGCATGGGGCCCGGTTGCAATCGCAACCCCTGCAACCCCTATCGTTACGCCCCTGAACGCGGCCCTGTAAAGGACCCACCCCGTGGTCCAACACCAGCCAAGTGAGGCATCCGCCTGCCAGTATTCCACCCCCGGAAAGCGTACGTCGAAGGGGGCTGGAACGATGTTCTACCCACTGGAGAATTCCAGCTACTGTCAGGGCTGCCAACACTCTATTTGTTCCGCCCTGGTGATTAACCTAAGCGACTGCCATTGCCTTGACCGACTGGATCTGCACCGGGAACCCCCAAAATCGATCCGTACATGATCCAGACAAAGTCTGATCGCTTGAAGTTGCAGGATATTGATTGGTAGTCTGGATGTCTCCAGCGTCCAGTGACCCTAAGCAGACAGGGCTCAGTCCCAGGACACCTCCCTACCTGGACAGACTGGCATTGGTGGTGGCCACTGTCCATGCAAGGGGAGAAAAGGATTTGCCCTGCCAAAGATCCGGAGAGCGAAGCCACCAGACCAGGGAACCCCTGGTTTCCTGACTCAGCTGAATCTAATTGTCCAGAGACCTCGGACACTTGTCCCATTACGCCACGATCTCCCTTGAAGGGAGCTTGTATGGAACCGTGCAATGGAAAGGCCTCGAAGGTAGATACCATCAGGCCCAACAACCACATGCAGGTCCGCAGGGAGGCACACCTGTAGGACAACAGTAGATGAAACGCAGCAAGCAACACCTGGAATTTGTCCAGAGGAAGAAACAATCCAGCCAGAGCTGAAGCCCGGATCAGGCCCAGATAATTCAATGTTCTGGAAAGGGCCAGATCAGACTTCGGGTAGTATAGAAGCCAACTGAAATCTGTCAAGGTCTGCATAGGAGCAACGTCGCACCTCGGGGTAGTTGAGGACTCCGCTCGCAGAAGATCGTCCAGGTAGCCCAGGACCACAAACCCTCGCTGACGTAACCACGCCAGAACTGGGGCCAACACCTTGTGAACCAGAGGAGCGATGGTGAGACCAAAGGGCAACACCACGAGCTGACAATGCTCTTCCCCCTCAGCAAAACGGAGGGAGTGTTGGGGTCGCCACATAGTGGAATGTGTAAGCAAGCATTCGTGATGTCAAATAAAAGCCCTAAAGCCCTATGAGGAAGGGACGCAACCACCGTGCGGATGGACTACATTCTGAACTACTTCACCCACACAAAGCAGGTCAGGGCCTTGAAGTCCAGAATTTAACGTACCATGCCCTACATGTTTTGGACCACGAACAGGTTTGAATAAAACCCCTGAAACCGTTCTGACACAAGAACCGGGGCAATCGCACCCTGATGTAACAGGGCTTGTGCAGCCACACGAGGAGAACTGCAAACAGTCCAGTGACAGACGCACATTGGGAGGAAAATTCCCTATTTGGGGAACAAGGCCGTAACACTATCTTGTATCCGGACAAGATCAAGACGTCCCCCCATTTCAGACACGGGTGAGGGCACATCTTCATGCTGAAGGGTCCTTGTCCGCGGGTCAGAGAATCCCGCTCTCGGCTTGACAGACCAGGTCTGTTTGGAACCTCCCGAAGAGGGTTTGAAAGGTTTTGAACCCCTGTCAGTGGATCCTAAAGAACGAAAAAATGGTGCCGTAAAAGGACCACATCCGCGACGAGGCTCTTTTCCCATTCAGACTGTGGAAGAGATGTACCCTCCCGTGAGACACGTAATGATGTCATCCAGGGAAGGCCCAAACTGACAATGGCCTTTAAAAACCTAGTCCGCAGACCAACACAAGCCACAATACATGTCTAAGCACCACTGTGGAAACAGAGAGCTCAGCAACCAGGGGAACTGCGTCCAAGAGGCATAGGAGACAAACCGTAAGCCCCTAGAACAACAGGTCCGCCAATTCAGCAAAGGCAGGGGGATTCTGCTCCCCCTCCAGGTATGTCTGCCGAATGTGTAAAAGCTGGAGATTCCTCTACCGGAATCATGGTTGCCTTGTGCAACCAAGAGACAGGGGGATCCCTTACTGCTGGAACAGTCCACTTCTTAAGGAGGGAGTCCTCAAAGGGGTACCCCACCATGAGCGTGTTTGGAAGCACAAAGGGGCGCTTAGGACACTCCCATTCCTCATGGGCAAATTTGGCAAAATAGGATGGAGATTGGAACGCTTTCGCCGTGCGAGACGACTCATGGGTGCCAAAGGACCGGCCCTCCGCCTCAGCCACAGTTTCATCCCCCATATTTAATGTTTCCAGCACAGATGTAATAAGTGTGACAACCAGTGCCTTCTCGTGCGTCACTTCAGTTGTGGAGGAATCATCCTCACTACCTGACAGGACAGGGAGCGTGGCCACCAACCCGCAAGGTGGGCCACGACTGTGGCGACAGAGCCAGATATAGGATCATTTGAGACAGAAGGCAGGGGAGGGCGGGGGGCGCCATGTACTAGACTATATGGCTAAGCGTCACCTCTGAGGTCCCGTACAGGGGCCCCGCACAGGAGATGCTGACCTAGGCCCCGCACAGGGGACACCGACCGAGGCCCCGCAGAGATGACACCACTGAGGCCCCTCACAGGGGGCGCTGACCAAGGCCCCTCACGGGACACCGACCAAGGCCCCTCACAGGGGGCACTGGCTGAGGTCCCACACAGGGAGCGTTGACCTAGGCCCCACACAGGGGGTACCCACGGAGGGCCCACCTAAAGGACCCCCCAAAATGGGTCACCCTCAGATCTCCCATAGCGCTGCCCCTCTGGTAGGAGATAACCTTGAGGCCTAGTAGGCCGCAAAAGTCACGCCTAGTAGGCTGCCAATGCCGCGGCCTAAATGTTCGGCCACCTGCCATGAGTGCACGGCCCACAGGTGGACCGGACCGATATGAGCCGCGGAACGGAGGGCGGGCTCCCAAAACAGAAATCAGTGGCCTCCGCCGTCCGCCCAGCCAGCCCCTGGTCGGTAGGCCTCAAAAAAAAATCCTCGCCACCAAAGTGGGGGGCTGTCGGCCATGAGGAATGCTGCAACTCAGGACGAGACCAGGTCATATGCAACATCGCGATACATTTAACTCGCAGGGCCAGCCCCCGTCCAGTGGGGCTATGTCGCGGCCGACCTAGCGCATAGCTGCGGTCTGCGTGGGCTCGCTGGCCAGACTGGGGAGACCACTGGATACTTAGGGACCAGCCCGTTGCCAACCCATCAGTTGATTGTAGATCTCACTGGAAAAAATCCAGGAAAAAAGAAAAACAAAAATTTGCCATGACTAGAGATCCCAGCAGGGAACTAGGTCCTTACTCCTGACTAGGCAGAAAAAAACTGAAGGCCTATAGCAGAGAGAGGGGGGTGTATACCACCTAGGACTGCCCATAGGCGTAGCCAAGTCTTTTTTCTGCCTAGTGTCCTACTCCTGTAGGGGGTGGTATAACCCTATGGTTATGAATAATGGAGCGCTGTGTCTGTCAATGAACGAAATAGAAATTGCTATTCACAGACGCTCTCCATCCAATCTGACAGAGCTTGAACTACTGTATTTTGCAAAGAAGAGTGGGCAAAAATGTCCTCTCTAGATGTGCAAATCTGGTAGAGACTTCCCCAAAAAGATTTGCAAATGTAATTGCAGTGAAAGGCAGTTCTACAAAGTATTGACTCGGGGGGGGGTTCTGAGTACAGATGCACGCCACCAGGCCCAAGTAGGCCCAGGCATTTTAGACCGAGCAGCCTTTTTTTTTAAAACCAAATTACAAACAATCACAACTACCATATTCTCTATGTCCTTTAGTTATATTTAGCTTCTTTCAGTCACTGATTCATTGCAGTCACTGCTCACTGATTGCTAGAGGTTACTGCACATTATTATCGTCCCCATTGGAGGCTGAGGAGGTATGATCAGTAGCAGTGCTGGGGGGAAGGGATCAGTGACAGTGCTGGGAAGGGGATAGAATCAGTGGCAGTGCAGGGGGGGCTAGCATGGGCACTGCTGGGGGTAGGGGATCATTGGCAGTGCTGGGGAG
>BLSH010544709.1:0-16710 GCA_018402905.1 Glandirana rugosa | reverse complement strand
CCATGCCAAATTAGGAAGACCATTGTAAACCTCTGAAATAAAAAATGAACAAAGCATATCCTTCTATAATGTGTACTTGCCTCAATCTATAGCACTTAGTGTGAATTTTGTCTGCTCTCTCCATCCTCTGTTACCTGCATGATTCACTTCTGACCATTTCTGACAGTTTATCCCGACATGAGAAATCTCCTCACCCCACCAGCACACAGCAGATGATTGACTTTCAGGACTTTGATCACCTGCTGGTGGCACTGTGGTTCCCAGAGTGGAAGATTATAGTTCCGGTGTCTACAAGTGAGTGTCTCACAGTAGGCAGCAGATGCCAGTAATCGGCCTCCGCCTGGTGCTGGCTGCTGGGAGGGTATTTAATACGTCTTCTATATTTTCCTTGTGCTTCAGTGTTTTGCCCTGCTAGCCAAATACTGTTTGCTATTGATTCTGAGCATGCTCTTTCCTTGCACCAATATTCTGTACTAGTGATGGGCCGAACACCCCCCAGTTTGGTTCACCCCAGAACTCCCTAACATGAAAAGAGTTCAGACCCAAACCCTATTAAAGTCTATGGGACCCGAACTTGAAAAATCAAAAGTCCCCATTTTGAAGACTTATATGCAAGTTATTGGCCATTAAAAGGGTATGGGGGTATGTATCAATCCAAAAAAAGTTTTTGTTTTTTTTTTAATATCATTTTTAAAGGAGCAGTGATTTTGATGATGCTTAACCACTTGCCGACCGCCGACCGGTGTCCGATGGCGACAAAGTGGCTGGCTATCGCAAACCACCGTCATATGACAGCGGCTGCGACATCCCACACTGTGAGCGCATGCTCACTGTGTTCCGGGGGGGGGGAGCAGGGAGCGGGTAGGGTGGACTCGATCTCCGCTGGCTACCCGCAATGCCCCCCCCCGCAGTGAAAGAATGGGGGTCCGTGTAAGTAAACACGGATCTCCATTCTGACAGAGGGGGAAGGGCTGTGATCACAGGCTTCCTGTATATGGAAGCCGTGATCACTCCCTACCCCCAGCCAGCCCAGCCCACATACAGTTAGAACACACCCAGGGACCAAGTTAACCCTTAGAGCGCCCCCTGTAGGTTAACCCCATTCAGTGCCAATGGCATTTACACAGTAATAAGTGCATTTTCATAGCACTGATCGCTGTATAAATTCCAATGGTCCCAAAAAAGTGTCAAAATGGTCCAACATGTCCACTGCAATATCGCAGTACCGCTAAAAATTGCAGATCGCCACCATTACTAGTAAAAAATAAAATTAAAAAAACCCCCAGAAATTAATTCTCATCATCCGTAAACATGGCAACTTTTGCGCAAACCAATCGATAAACAACAATTGCGATTTTTTTTTTGCTAAAAATATGAGGAAGAATATAAATTGGCCAAAACCGATGAAAAAAATGTTTTTTTATATATTTTTTTTTTGGAATTGTATTTTAGCAAAAAGTAAGAAAATTGTTTTTTTTTTGCAAAATTGTCGCTCTTCTTTTGTTTATAGCGTTGATCAGAAATAACGTAAAAGGGATCAAACACCACCAAAAGAAAGCTCTATTTGTGGGAAAAAAAGGACACAAATTTTGATTGGGTACAACGTCGCACGACCGTGCAATTGTCAGTTAAAGCGATGCAGTGCCGAATTGCAAAAAGTGCTCTGGTCCTACAGTGGGAAATCCTTCCGGGGCTGAAGTTGTTAGCCACTTCAATACAGGACGTTTATACCCCCTTCTGCCCAGATCAATTTTCAGCTTTCAGCGCTCTCACACTTTGAATGACAATTACTCAGTCATGCAACACTGTACCCAAACAAAATTTCTATATTTTTTTCACACAAATAGAGCTTTCTTTTGGTCTCATTTAATAACCTCTGGGTTTTTTATTTTTTGCGACATAAGTGAAAAAAGAATGAAAATTTTGAAAAAAAATACTTTTTTTAGTTTCTATGATAACATTTTGCAAATAGGTCATTTTTGTTCATAAATTTGGGCCAAAACCTATACTGCTACCTATCTTTGGTAAAAAATAACCAAAATGAGTGTATATTATTTGGTCTGTATGAAAGTTATAGAGCCTACAACCTATGGTGCCAATCATTGAAAATTGATCACACCTGGTGTTTCTTGAGGCCCTGAAGTGTCAGGAAAGTACAAATACCCCTCAAATGACCCCTTTTTGAAAAGTAGACAGTCTGAGGTATTTAGTAAGAGGCATGGCGAGTTTTTTGAAGGTGTAATCTTTTCCCACAATTCTGGGGAAAATGAAGAAATTATTTTTTATTTACACAAAATTGTCACACACAGCATACGCATACTTCCAAATACACCCCAAAATACATTATGCTACTCCTCCCAAGTATGGCGATACCACATGTGTGTGACTTTTTCACACCCTGGCCACATACAGAGGCCGAACATGCAGGGAGCCCCATCAGGCGTTCTAGGAGCAGAAATTTCACATCTAATTTCCTAACTATCTATTATATTTTTGAAGGCCCTAGAGCACCAGGACAATGGAATTATCCACAAACTGTCCTCATTTTGGAAAGCAAACACCCCAACGTATATTCTATGAGGCATTATGAGTCTTTTGAATGGTTAATTTTTTTCCATAAGTCTTCGGAAAACATGGAAAGAAAATGAAAACGTATTTTTTTTTTACACAAAGATGTAAATTTATAAGATTTCTCTAACACATAGCATGTACATAGCAAAAATTACCCTCTCCCCCCAAAATACATTCTACTATTCATCCCAAGTATGGCAATACCACATTTCACATTTTTCCGGATTTTACACAGCCTGGCCAAATAGAGAGGTCCAACATTGAAGTAGTACCTTCAGGCAGTCTAGGAGCATAAATTACATATCTAATGTCATTCCTACCTATCCCACTTTTGAAGGCCCTGGAGCACCAGGACAATGGAATTACCCACAAAATGACCCCATTTTGGAAAGCAAACACCCCCATGCATATTTTATGAGGCATGGGCTGCATATAGGTACTCGGGTACTCTGATGGGCTGGAGACAGGTACTCGGGTACACTGATGGGCTGGAGACAGGTACTCGGGTACACTGATGGACTGGTAAAAGGTACTGGAGTACTCTGGTCGGCTAGTAAAAGGTACTGAGGTACTCAGATGGACTGGTGAAAGGTACTCAGATGGGCTGGTGAAAGGTACTTGGGTACTCAGATGGGCTGATGACATGTACTCAGGTACTCAGATGGGCTGGTGACAGGCATGGGCGTCCGCAGAATTTTTTCCAGGGGGGGGCAACATTTATTTATTATCACATAAAGCACAGGCATGCAAAGGTTTAAAAAACCTGATGCAAAAACTTAAAGCAGAGTTCCACCCAAAAGTGGAACTTCCGCTTTAAAGGAGGGGCCCCCTCTGACATGTCATGTCATTTGGCTGGGGGGGGGCTGCACTTCCTCGGAGGATATCAGGGCAGGGTCCATGCTGGGACTTGTAGTCCTTCAGTTTTGGGGGGTCACATCCCCAAAAAGTGAAGGACTACAAGTTGCAGCATGGACTCTGCCCTGATGATATCTAAGGATGTGACCCCCCCAAAACGGAAGGACTACAAGTCCCAGCATGGACCCTGCCTTGATATCTAAGGATGTGTCCTCCTCCTTCCATTCCTCTGAGGGTGTCATCTCGTCTGTCTTCTCCTCTTCTGCCACTGCCACTATACACATCTCTCTGCAGGCTGCACACACACACTAAACTCTGCTACGAAGTGCTGACAGTTCAGCACAGAAAAACGCTGGCTCCTGGCTGCTGGGGAGACAGCTGATAATCAGCCCTGATCTATCATCTGTATAAGTGCTTTGATTTGTTTTGTTTTTTTTACCTAGACTGACTCTTGAAAGGTTTGGCTCCACTCCATGCAGGCAGCTCTCTCCCCCTCTGTGCACTGTCTGTGATGCTGCATGCCAGGCTCCGAGGAGAACATGCAGGGAGAAGGTGGGTGGAGCTAGCAGAGGACGAGGAAGTTAAAATCCTCCTCTGCTCTGAATGCTGGGAGCCTGGGGCTTCTCTCTCTCCTTCTCCTCCTGAGTCCTGACGTCACTGCTTGCTGATGCGGGCGGGGCCGCGCTGGCCGAGTCACGCTGATGCTGCTGTGCTCAGAGTCAGTGTGACTCAGTCAGGAGGGAGGAGAAGGAGGCTGGGCTTGCTGCGCAGCAACAGACAGCCCAGCCCAGCCACAAGCCCAGCCAGGCAGCCACAATTAAAAACATAAGATAAGATTCCAGGGGGGGCACCCACCCCCCCTTGCCCCCCCCCCTGCGGACGCCCATGGTGACAGGTACTCAGATGGGCTGGTGAAAGGTACTTGGGTACTCAGATGGGCTGCAGATAGGTACTCAGGTACTCTGATGGGCTGGAGACAGGTACTCGGGTACACTGATGGACTGGTAAAAGGTACTGGAGTACTCTGGTTGGCTAGCAAAATGTACTGAGGTACTCAGATGGGCTGGTGACAGGTACTTGGGTACTCAGATGGGCTGATGACATGTACTCAGGTACTCAGATGGGCTGGGGACAGGTACTCGGGTACTCAGATGGGTTGGGTAGAGGTACTCGGGTACTCTGATGGGCTGGTGACAGGTACTCGGGTACTCAGATGGGTTGGAGACAGGTACTCAGATGGGTTGGTGACAGGTACTCAGATGGGCTGGTGAAAGGTACTTGGGTACTCAGATGGGCTCGTGACAGGTACTTGGGTACTCTGATGGGCTTGTGACAGGTACTCGGGTACTCTAATGGGCTGGTGACAGGTACTTGGGTGCTCTGATGGGCTGGTGACAGGTACTCGGGTACTCAGATGGGCTGGTGATAGGTACTCGGGTACTCAGATGGGGTGGTGACAGGTACTCGGGTACTCAGATAGCTTGGTGACAGGTATTTAAGTACTCAGATGGACGGGGACAGGTACTCAGATGGGCTGGTGACAGGTACTTGGGTACTCAGATGGGCTGGTGACAGGTACTCGAGCACTCTGATGGGCTGGTTGACAGGTACTCGGATACTCTGATGGGTTGGTAAAAGGTACTCGGGTACTTAAATGGGTTGGTGACAGGTACTCAGATGGGCTGGTGAAAAGTACTTGGGTACTCTGATGGGTTGTGACAGGTACTCGGGTACTCTGATGGGTTGGTGACAGGTACTCGGATACTCTGATGGGTTGGTGACAGGTACTCTGATACTCTGATGGGTTGGTGAAAGGTACTCGGGTACTCATGTAGGCTGTGACAGGTACTTTGATGGGCTGTGACAGGTACTTTGATAGGCTGATGACAGGTACTCTTTATTACTGGGGGGCAATCAGTGTGCTTGGTATACACAGTAAGCAGTAGTAGGCTGTTACCGCAATCTCCTCCTCACACACAATCGGTGTGTGAGGAGGAGAACCCAGTAACAGCTTGTTACCGAGGTTTGTTGACATTCTGTGACTGGCTGTGATTGTACACAGCCAGTCACGTGGTAAAGAGCCAATTTCATTGGCTCTCTACCCTGGTCGGGTCGGACTTTGTCTGAGGGACAAGCCTCATCCCTGATCGCCGCACGGTGCACGCAGATTAACAAAGTGACCGGCTGTGATTGGACACAGCCGGTCACGTGGTAAAGAACCAATTTCATGGCCTCTTTACCCTGATTGGGGAGGGTCTGTGTCCCAAGTGACACGACCGATCCCCGATCACCACGCTGCGGGCCCCCGGTAGTGGCGACAAGCGGCGGACGTCATATGACATCCGCCCCGATCAAGGGGGTGTTCCTGCCAGCATCATTTGTCTATGGCCCGGTAAGGAACTGGTTAAAGTGAATCAATAAAAATGAAAAATTCCTTTAACCACCTCAGTACTGGGCATAAAAACCCCCTTCCTGTCCAGGCCATTTTTCAGCTTTCAGAGCTATCACACTTTGAATGACAATTACTCAGTCATGCAACACTGTACCTATATGAAATTTGCGTCCTTTTTTTTAAACAAATAGAGCTTTCTTTTGATGGTATTTAATCACTAGTGGGTTTTTTATTTTTTGTGCTATGAATAAAAATTGTGAAAATTTTGTGAAAAAAATGCATTTTCTTTGTTTCTGTCATAACATTTTGCAAATTATTAATTTTTCTTCATAAATGTTGGCCAAAATTTATACTGCTACATACCTTTGGTAAAAATAACCCAAATAAGTGTATATTATTTGGTCCTTGTGTAAGTTATAGGGTCTACAAGCTATGGTGCCAATCATTGAAAATTGATCACACCTGATCACACCTGATATACTGATGGCCTATCTCATTTCTTGAGACCCTAACAAGCCAGGAAAGTACAAATACCCCCCAAATGACCCATTTTTGGAAATTAGACAGTCCAAGATATTTAGTAAGAGTCATGGTGAATTTTTTGAAGTTGTAATTTTTTCCCACAATTCTTTGCAAAATGAAGATTTTTTTTTCTTTTTTTTCTACAAAACAGGTTATTTATCACACACAGCATATGCATACCACAAATTACACCCCAAAACATATTCTGCTACTCCTCCTGAGTATGGCGATATCACATGTCTGAGACTTTTTCACAGCCTGGCCACATACAGAGGCCCAACATGCAGGGAGCGCCCTCAGGTATTCTAGGGACATAAATTACACATCTAATGTTATGATGACCTATCACATTTTTGAAGGCCCTGGGGCACCAGGACAATGGAATTGCCCACAAAATGACCCCGTTTTGGAAAGCAAGCAGCCTAATGTATAATCTATGAGGGATTATGAGTCTTTTGAACATGTCATTTTTTTCCAGTAGTTTTTGGAAAATGTGGGAAAAAAATTAAAACGCTTTTATTTTTACACAAACTTGTCCATTTATATGATATTTCCAACACATAGCATGTACATAGCAAAAATGACACCCCAAAATACATTCTACTACTCCTCCTGAGTATGGCAATACCAAATGTGTGAGACTTTTACAGGTGATGTTTATTGATAGGTCACTGATGGGTGACTGGTGGAGGTCACTGATAGGTGACGGGTGATTGGTGGTGGTCACTGATGGGTGACGGGTGTCTGGCGGTGGTCACTGATGGGTGATGGGTGTCTGGTGGCTGTCACTGATGGGTGATGGGTGACTGGAAGTGGTCACTGATGGGTGATGGGTGACTGGCAGTGGTCACTGCTAGGTGATGGGTGACTGGCGGTGGTCACTGATGGGTGACAGTGACTAGCGGTGGTCACTGATGGGTGACGGGTGTCTGGCAGTGGTCACTGATGGGTGACGGGTGTCTGGTGTTGGTCACTGATGGGTGACGGGTGACTGGTAGTGGTCACTGATGGGTGACTGGCGGTGGTCACTGATGGGTGCCGGGTGTCTGGCGGTGGTCAATGATGGGTGCCGGGTGTCTGGTGGTGGTCACTGATGGGTTATGGGTGTCTGGCGATGGTCACCGATGGGTGACCAGTGTCTGGCGGTGGTCACTGATGGGTGACGGGGTGTCTGGTGGTGGTCACTGATGCGTGATGGGTGACTGGCAGTGGTCACTGATGGGTGACAGGTGACTGGCGTTGGTCACTGATGGGTGACTGGTGGTGGCCACTGATGGATGACGGGTGATGGCAGTGGTCACTGATGGGTGACTGGCGGTAGTCACTGGTGGGTGACGTTTGACACGCCACAGTCACTGATTGGTAACAGGTGACACGCCACGGTCACTGATGGGTAACACGCCACGGTCACTGATGGGTGATGGATGACACCCCAAGTCACTGATGGGTGACACGCCACGGTCACTGATGGGTGATGGGTGATGGCAGTGGTCACTGATGGGTGACTGGCGGTGGTCACTGGTGGGTGACTGGTGTCTGGTGGTGGTCACTGATGGGTGACTGGTCACGGTCAAAGATGGGTGATGGGTGACTGGCGGTGGTCACTGATGGGTGACGGCTGACAGGCCACGGGTGACTGGCGGTGGTCACTGATGGGTGATGGGTGACAGGCCACGGTCAGTGTTGGGTGCCTGGGGGGTCCCCTTAGCCTGCCTGTGGCACATCTGTACCGTGTATAGAACATGCTGCAGCAAAACAGACATACAGTATATAAAGAAAAAAATGACATTTAAATTTAGATTTTCCCAGCTGCAAGCCATTGGCGGCAATACAGAAATGTTAAAAAAAGTCCTTTTGGGTCTGGTATGGATTTTAAGGGGAACCCAATGCCAACATTAAAAATAAAAAATGGCATGGGGCCCCCCAAGGCCAGGAAAGGGGGTGGGGGACACGAGCGAGCCCCCCCTCCTGAACCATACCAGGCTATACCAGGCATGCACCGGTCAGTGACATCACAAGGGGTGGTGCCATAAGGTGACGTTGCCAAGTGACTATGCCCCTTCCCTATTTAAACACTTAAGGACCGAGCCTCTTTTTGAGATTCAGTGTTTACAAGTTAAAATCAGGGTTTTTTTGCTATAAAATTACTTAGAACTCCAAACATTATATATATATTTTTTCTAACACTCTAGAGAATAAAATGGCAGTCATTACAATACTTTATGTCACACCGTATTTGCACAGTGGTCTTACAAGCAAGATTTTTTTTGGAAAAAATGCACTCTTTTCAGTTAAAAAATAAGACAACAATGAAGTTAGCACAATTTGTTTTCCATATTGTGGAAGATAATGTTACGCCGAGTAAATTGATACCCAACATGTCATGCTTCAAAATTGCGCCCGCTCGTGGAATGGCGACAAACATTGGCACTTAAAAATCTCCATCTACGACCTTTAAAAATTTCTACAGAGTAGGTCTAGTGCTAAAATTATTGCTCTCACTCTAACGATCACTGCCATACCTCACATGTGTGGTTTGAACACCATTTTTTTTATATGCAGGCGTGACTTATGTATGCGTTCACTTCTGTGCGCAAGCTCGGCGGGACAGGGTACTTCAAATTTTTTTTTCTTATTTATTTTACTTTTTATTTTTGCACTTTTTATTTTGAACACTTTTATTCATATTACAGGGAATGTAAACATTCCTTGTAATAGAAAAAAAGCATGCCAGGACCTCTTAAACATGAGATCTTGGGTCAAAAAGACCTTAGATTTCATATTTACACTTAAATGCAATTTAAAAAAGACACTTGTGAAAAAAAAATGCCTCCTTTAAGAGCTTTGGGTGGAAGGGACGTTTGATGTTGCTTCCACCCTGCAATGCTATGGAGGCGACTGGGGTCCATCTTCCCCTCAGTTGGTATCCAGTCATTGGGGCAGCAGGATCAAATTGTCTCCGCTGCTACCGGAGGGTCCGGTAAGTGGCAAAGATGACCGGAGCGTGGCGGAGGGGGCCCCAATAAAAGTGATCTTGCAGTGAATCCGCCGCAGAGACCACTTTTATCTGAAAGAGGACCACCCGCTGTTTTAAAAAATACCAGAGTTATGGTAGCTATCTGCTACCATAGCAACTGTATTCAACGGCAAAGTATCGCCTTATATACCCGGTGGGCGGTCTGGGAGAGTTCTTACGGATTCTGATAAGCCCCCTGCCCGCAGTCCCCCACAACCACCACCCAGAGTTGTGGGGAAGGGGCCCATGTCCCCATCAACATGGGGACAAGGTGCTTTGGGGTGGGGAGGCAGATCCAATGATCAGACTTGTCCTGACACACACCCCTGCACAGCCATTCACTGGGAAGTTCAGTGTGCGGCTCTTTCTCCTCCCCCAGCTCTTATGCAGCTGAGAACAGAGGGAATGTGATCACAAAGGGGAAAAAAGGTATTTATAATGTATTGTTATATCTTTACACAAATGTTTTTCTGTTCATTTCTATTTTAAACTGAATGGGTTGTTTTACAAGGTGAGGGTTTACATATACCTTAAAAAAATGGCTGTACATACACTTTAAAATATATATTTACTTACTCCACACTAGATATAAAATAGGAATAACCCAAGAGGAATGAGGGACAGAGATACTTGGTTCCAAAAGAGGGGACAGTTCTTTCACATAAGGGAACTATGCAAAGGTAAGAGTACATTAGACTTGATTTTACAATTAGATCTATATACTCTTACCAACAAAGAAGATACGTGTTCCAGAATATATAGCACAGTGTTGTTTTTTTTTTTGTTTTTTTAACTGCCAGTCCCGTGTGCATCCAGATGGGAGAACAGAAGCCACTACACTCTAAGTAATTCAACAAGCAACCTCCTATAGTTAAAAGCCATAGGTCAGAGACATATTGTGACAGGTTTTGCAGTAATGTACTTAGAAGTATATTTATAAATGTTTTTACGCAAGATTCACAAGATATATCTATATATACAGTTGCAAGAAAAAAGTATGTGAACCCTTTGGAATGATATGGATTTCTGCACAAATTGGTCATAAAATGTGATCTGATCTTCATCTAAATCACAACAATAGACAATCACAGTCTGCTTAAACTAATAAGACACAAAGAATTAAATGTTACCATGTTTTTATTGAACACACCATGTAAACATTCACAGTGCAGGTGGAAAGAGTATGTAAACCCTTGGATTTAATAACTGGTTGAACCTCATGTCTGGTGTGAATCGCTTTCTTGAGGTCATGCCACAGCATCTCAATCGGGTTGAGGTCAGGACTCTGACTGGTCCACTCCAGAAGGCATATTTTCTTCTGTTTAAGCCATTCTGTTGTTGATTTACTTCTATGCTTGTGGTCGTTGTCCTGTTGCAACACCCATCATCTGTTGAGCTTCAGCTGTTGGACAGATGGCCTTAAGTTCTCCTGCAAAATGTCTTGATAAACTTGGGAATTAATTTTTCCTTCGATGATAGCAATCCGTCCAGGCCCTGACACAGCAAAGCAGCCCTAAACCATGATGCCCTCACCATCATACTTCACAGTTGGGATGAAGTTTTGATGTTGGTGTGCTGTGCCTCTTTTTCTGCACACATAGTGTTATGTGTTTCTTCCAAACAACTCAACTTTGGTTTCATCTGTCCACAGAATATTTTGCCAGTACTGCTGGGGAACATCCAGGTGATCTTGTGCAAACTGTAAACGTGCAGCAATGTTTTTTTTTTGGACAGGAGTGGCTTCCTCTGTGGTATCCTCCCATGAAATCCATTCTTGTTAAGTGTTTTACGTATCGTAGATTCGCTAACAGGGATGTTAGCATATGCCAGAGACTTTTGTAAGTCTTTAGCTGACACTCTAGGATTCTTCTTCACCTCATTGAGCAGTCTGTGCTGTGCTCTTGCAGTCATCTTTACAGGACGGTCACTCCTAGGGAGAGTAGCAGCAGTGCTGAACTTTCTCCATCTATAGACAATTTGTCCTACCGTGGACTGATGAACAGCAAGGCTTTTGGAGATACTTTTATAACCCTTTCCAGCTTTATGCAAGTCAACTATTCTTAATCGTAGGTCTTCTGAGAGTTCTTTTGTGCGAGGCATCATTCACATCAGGCAATGCTTCTTGTGAAAAGCAAACCCAGAACTGGTGTGTGTTTTTTATAGGGCAGGGCAGCTGTAACCAACACCTCCAATCTCATCTCATTGACTGGACTCCAGTTGGCTGACACCTCACTCCTTTTAGCTCTTGGAGATGTCATTAGTCTAGGGGTTCACATACTTTTTCCACCTGAACTGTGAATGTTTACATGGTGTGTTCAATAAAAACATGGTAACATTTAATTCATTGTGTCTTATTAGTTTAAGCAGATTGTGATTGTCTATTGTTGTGACTTAGATGAAGATCAGATCACATTTTATGACCAATTTGTGCAGAAATCCATATCGTTCCAAAGGGTTCACATACTTTTTCTTGCAACTATATATATATATATATATAATAGCCTATTCTGCAGGAGGTATATGGAAGTGGGAGTGCATATTGTAAGCTACTGGTAGGATATATATGAGACCTAATAAACAACTTGACTCTTCAAGATCCACTGCACATTTGGCAAAATTTACTTGCTTTAGCAATATAAATGCCTGTAATAAAAATAAATAAATATCAGTGTAACCCTTTAACAATGCAACATAACCCTTATGTGTTCTAAAACTGTACAACACATTTTTCTCAAACAGTCCAAAATCAATTTCCTCAATTTTTCTATTCCATCAACTTTCATATGTATGCGATTTTCAAAAAAGGAAAGTCCAATCACCATGTGCAGAAAGAAGCGTTCCTTAAAATTATCCTTATTATGTGTTTCACCGCAAAATCCACACTTTAGCATTATTCTATGGAATTTATTTATTTACATTTATTCTATGGAATGTGATGTGATTTAAGGAGCCCAGGTTGTTTAAACAAAAGGCGTTTACACCTCTATGGTCTGGTGAGTGTGAATTTCACTAAGTGTGGACTTTGCGAAACACATAATAAGGATAATTTTAAGGAGCGCTTCTTTCTGCACATGGTGATCGGACTTTCCTTTTTCAAAATCGCTTTTTCAAAATCGCATACATATGAAAGCTGATGGAATAGAAAAATGGAGGATGTTGATTTTGGACTGTTTGAAAAAAAATGTATTATACAGTTTTGGAACACATAAGGGTTATGTTGATAAATGAATAGCGCCATTTTTTTCATTGTTAAAAGGTTGTATTTGGTTTAAGTGGTCTTTTTACTACTAGAAAAAAGGCAGCTGTTCTTTTGCACATTTATATATTTTTTTTTGGTTTATTGAGGAGGGCGCCATTATTGCTTTTTCACATCTTTAACCCAATCAGTGTAATCCTGTTTTGCAATGGAGGGAGGGCATGTGAAATGATCCTCTCCTAGCAGTGTAGATTCACTTTCCTCTGTAGTACCTATATAAAAAGTGATACAAGGACCTCTGTAAGTATTGGAGATTTGGAATCATCCTGAGTACACTGCATTAAGAAGCCTTGAATTGCAAATGGCACTCCTTTGTAGTGCCCTTTAAGGGGTGACCCTAATTGGGAGTGCTGCTGTCATTCAGCATTCCTGGACTGGGCATATAAAGAAGGGTTGGAGGAGCTTGGTGGTTGGTAGGACAGTGGAGGAGCAGGTGAAAGAATAATTCTTGTTGGAGAGTAAATGAAGATCAACAAAATGTGACTTTGTCTCCTATTTAAGGGATGGGGCTACTTCTGGGGGCAGAGGCAACGGAATGGATTGGTTCTCTTATGCATGCATTTGAAGATTATG
The DNA here is from genome assembly GCA_018402905.1 of Glandirana rugosa. Lineage (NCBI taxonomy): Eukaryota > Metazoa > Chordata > Amphibia > Anura > Ranidae > Glandirana > Glandirana rugosa. The sequence continues at coordinate 3,525 of BLSH010544709.1, read as the reverse complement.
TGGGCACTAGGATGTTCTAATGAAGTGCTGGTAAACTACCAGCACTTTATATACAGTGCATCCTTCTTGTTTCAGAAACTTTCTACTCAGTAAATATTTTTTATTTATGAAACATTTAGCCCTGGTTCACACCGGTGCAATTTATCATGCGTTTTGACAGTTCAAAATCTCATGATGAGTCATATCCCATTGCCAGCAATGGAACCGTTCAAATCTTTGCAACTAAAGTCAAATCGACAACTTTTTTGCAATTTCATTGTGACTTGCATTGACTTCTGTTAAATGAAGTCACAAGCCGCAATGAAATGGCACATCAACATCACACTCGTCGGGGAGCTTTGAAAATGCACTCATGTAGGCAAAGAAGGGGGCAAAGATGAGTTAAGAACTATATACTCATTCTACTCAATAATAGTAACATGTTTGGAGAAGTACAAGCCAAACTAACATCTGAGAGATTGACCTATGGTATCTTCTGTTATCAACTGGGAAGAATAGAACCCTGACAGGGTCTCTGGAAGGTAGGGAACAGCCATGGTTGACCTGGAAGGCTTTAGGCTCCCAGTGGTGGAAGTTGCTGGTGCCTGTTTGCCATCATAATTTCTGATTCCATGGTGCTGGACAATATGGGAACACATGGCAGCTTGATATGGTAAATCAAATAGCAATAAATAGCAGCGCCAGATATAAATCAATAGTCCAAAATAAAAATATGGAAATATTCGAAAAAAAGTTGAATGATAGATGTTAAGAGTACATCAAAATAAATGTATCCGTAATTTCTTCAGATGAAATGCTGTATTTATGGTGAAATATGAATCCTTCAGAAGCTTAAGGCATATGTGCTTATCAGAGCCTGGTAGGGATATGGCGGAAGGTATCCTTAGACCACACGTCAACTGCCGGGTCCATGTATCACCTCAGAGCAACAGTAGTAGTAATCTCAGGATGCAGGATCAGATGTTAAAATGTCTGCAATCTGTCCCTCACAAAACCGCTGGCAGCTTCCTCTCCCTACACTATTCAGAGTCTCAGAGAGCATGTGACTGCAGCATCAAGTGACTCCAGCTTATATAGAGGCTGGGTCACATGATGCACTGGCCAATCACAGCCATGCCATTAGTAGGCATGGCTGTGATGGCTTCTAAGGGCAAACCAGTGAAACACTTGTTGAGTGGCTGCCCTGCAGCTATTCAACATGCGTGATCAACTACCAGAACCCAGAACCCAAACCTGAACTTTTTTGAAACGTCCGTGTTCGGGTCCGGGTTCCAGACACCCCAAAGTTCGGTACGGACCCGACCGTTACAGTCAACACTACTAATGATCACTCCGGTGAAAGTTAGGCTACAAAGCCATGCTGTGGGACTCACATGTAGAGTGGGAAAAGAAGAAAACCCACCATAGCGTAATAACGTTTTGGTTGTTTATTGTATGAAAGGGTTAAAAACACTTACTTCAAAAACAGATAAAAAGAGCTCTTCAGATTAAGAACATATCGGTGACAGAAGGGGAATTACATTAAGCAGCTCCTTCGGGGGTACCGATACAGACCAGATTGTCTTTGGAGTGTGGGAGGAAACAGGGGTACTCCTCTTCTGTCACCGATATGTTCTTAATCTGAAGAGCTCTTTTTATCTGTTTTTGAAGTAAGTGTTTTTAACCATTTCATACAATAAACAACCAAAACCTTATTACGCTATGGTGGGTTTTCTTCTTTTCCCACTCTACATGTGAGTCCCACAGCATGGCTTTGTAGCCTAACTTTCACCGGAGTGATCATTACCAGTTTATGAGTGGAGATATACGGATGGGCGAACCCATACAGGTGATACATGGACCCGGCAGTTGACGTGTGGTCTAAGGATACCTTCCGCCATATCCCTACCAGGCTCTGATAAGCACATATGCCTTAAGCTTCTGAAGGATTCATATTTCACCCTATATACAGCATTTCATCTGAAGAAATTACGGATACATTTATTTTGATGTACTCTTAACATCTATCATTTAACTTTTTTTCGAATATTTCCATATTTTTATTTTGGACTATTGATTTATTTCTGGCGCTGCTATTTATTGCTATTTGATTTACACAAACTGATCTTTTTGATGTGCGAGCTGCCAGGGGTCATTCCACTCTTTTATATCATATTTTTTGGGTGAGCGTGGGATACTTACCTATAGCTTGATATGGTAGGCAATAAAAGTAGCCCAAATGGGAGATTAGGAAGTTCCTCCTCTGGTGGCAGATGATTAGCCCGTACAGATGACAACTTCCTGGTGGGCTCACACACGTGATTTCAGATCCTAGTCTGAACACACCCAAGCTTAGTTGGAACAATCAACCTGGCAGTGATTCACAACCATTCTTGGTAGTGAGTCACTAAATATTGAAGAAGCAGGAACAGAATAACAACATGGAGACAAACATTTTAAGCAGGGATTCAGGATTTAAGGATTAGTGGTTTCTCATGAGATTAGTGTTAGGCTGTGTATAGAGGAATAGGGAGGGTGTCAGGAGTCTGTGATAGTAAGCCCTTGTAGATCGTCAACTCGGGATTCACCAGGGCATGGAGTCTAAGCCCTAGCTTGCTTTTTCACAAGAGCCCCTGATGGTGCAGCAAGCTGAAACCAGGTCATAGCCCCCATGTAAGCCCAGCTGAGGATGCGGAGACCAAACACAACAAGAGTACAAGCAGCAGGAGACAACAGAAAATCCACAAGACAAGCTGGGGTCAGGGCGGGTAGCGAACAAGCAGAAATCTGCAGGCTAGGCCGAGACAGAGGGACTAAGGCAGACAATTAGGTTTGGCCATGAAAATCCAATGTTAAGCAAGAGCCAAGCATAGTCTTGAGCGTGTCATTAATGATCAAAGTGGTTAGCAGCACCTATGCCTGGTAGCACTAGGGTTGTTGGTTTGAATCCCAACCATGGTTTGAACTCCCAACCTGGAGTTTGAATGGCTCTCCCTGTGCCTGTGTGGGTTTACTTCCACACTCCAAAGACATGCTGGTAGATAAATTGGCCCTAGTATGTGTATGTATGAATGTGAGTTAGGGACCTTAGATTGTAAGCTCCTTGAAAGCACGGACTGATGTGAATGTATAATATGTATGTAGAATGCAGCATAAATTGACAGCAATATGTAAGCACCTGTAGTAAATAATTATCAACCACGAATTGAAAGCTCTACTGAAAATGTGTCAGTGTATACAAACTGCTAACAACAGCACATAGCTGTAAAGAACTACATGGTAGTTTGTAGACGACACCCCCAATTCAGGATACAGTAAATACAATAGACTTTGACTTTTTAGCATGTGAAATATTTATGAGTAATTATAGAAGCCTATGGCAATGTCAAAATCAATCCTGACTCTCCAACAATGCGACAGAACATGGATCTGAACATCTGCAATGTTTAACTCCCTGTATAGTCTACGGAATTGTTTATTTGCAGCCCCTTCGTATCTTCCAGTAATTGTTTCAATTATTCTTACTAATAGCTATGCTAATGGTAT
>BLSH010544672.1:87692-110862 GCA_018402905.1 Glandirana rugosa | reverse complement strand
CCCCCCCCCCCCCCCCACCATCATCACCCACTCCACCCCTTGGTGTCTGCTGACCTCCCGCCACACTTCTGCCACGCTGAGGAAGATGGGTTGGCACATCCATGTGCGCTGGTCCACCACCCTCCACTGCCTTCACAACTACCTATAGGTGCAGACAGGAGACACAGACTTGACAACCACACTTACTGATACTGACTGGGGGACCACAGACTGGGGGGACACTGACACCACAGCCGGCCTCACAGACACCGATTCTGATGGGGCAGAGACTTTAGGATCCCCTGACACAGAAGGACGGAAGAATTCCTCCACTAGATCAGTCTTATTGTGCAAAGCCTCAGGGCATTGTCTATAAGGGTGACCAACCTCATAACATCGCTTACATTTAATGATCTTACAGTCCCTTGCCAAATGCCCCATTGCCAGATGCCCCATTGCCAGATGCCCCAATTCCTGACACAAAGAGCACTTCTGTTCTGGGCAGGAAGAGGAGAAATGTCCCTTGGCTCCACATTTATGGCACAGCTTAGGTTGACCAGGGTAGAAGATGGTAATCCTATCTCTACCAATAAAGGCAGAGGAGGGCAAATGCTGGACCACATTATCCCACACTCTCCACCTCATTGATACCGACCACCCACCCGTCCAGATTCCTCTATCATCCACACCGACCACCCACCCGTCCAGATTCCTCTATCATCCATACCGACCAACCAACCGTCCAGATTCCTCTATCATCCACACCGACCAACCACCCATCCAGATTCCTCTATCATCCACACCGACCAACCACCCATCCAGATTCCTCTATCATCCACACCGACCAACCACCCGTCCAGATTCCTCTATCATCCACACCGACCAACCAACCGTCCAGATTCCTCTATCATCCACACCGACCAACCACCCATCCAGATTCCTCTATCATCCACACCGACCAAGCACCCATCCAGATTCCTCTATCATCCACACCGACCAACCAACCGTCCAGATTCCTCTATCATCCACACCGACCAACCACCCGTCCAGATTCCTCTGTCATCCACACCGACCAACCACCTGTCCAGATTCCTCTATCATCCACAATCTTTTTTAGGGGACACAACGTTTCACCAAACCTCCTCAACCAGACCCATAAATCCTCGGGGGGTATAGATTCATTCCTTGTCAGGATAGTCACATTTTTAATCAATGGTTGTCGTGAGATTACCTTGGGGACAAGCCCCTTCCAGTCCGGCTGGCCCCCATACACATCGCCCATATCGCCCCCAAAACAGATCCAGTGACTCTGGACGCACAAATGACAAATCATAGGAACCAGCCGGACTGATAAGAGCAAAAATATCCTCTGCCTTAAATCCCATGGCTAGGATTCTACCCACAACCACCCTCCTGATGGGTGGAATACCTCCTCCTTCCCACCTAAGCTGTACCACATTCCTGCGTTTAATGGCAGAAGGTGTGTTAGGTGAGAGTCTCACAACTGGCACCAGCAGCATGACTCTGGCCCGACGCAGCCTTAGCATAATTCACAACTGGGACAGATGACACATTAACTGGCTGCATGGGAACCTCTGCATTCAGGTTTGGCAAATTACCCACCACCTGTTCCTTCCCCCTTCCCTCCAGCACAACAGTCCCGCTCATTATAGTCCCAGAAGTACCACAATTACCAGAAGTCACATTATCAAGTACAGTCTTATGTTTGGATAAAACTCTTGCTGTCTTAGCGTTCATGCGGCACCCCTGCTCTGCAGTTTCAGTGTTCATACGGGACTCCTGCTCCACAGTCTTAGTGTCTATATGGGACTCCTCACAGCCAGCAGAAACTTCTCTGTCTGGATACTTGGCATCTCTTCTTGCATTCCCTGCCGATTACAAGGATCTGCTGGCAGGTGCAATCTCTTTCTTTGTAGCAGCAATCTCAGGAAAGTCCTCCACACACTGAGAGAGATTTTCAGCAAGCACTCCTTTACCAAGATCTTAATCTGGTGAGTCTGTGCCATTCAAGGGAGATTCAATTTCTGTAATGGCCTGCAGCAGCCCGCCATTTTCCTCAACCTCCTCCTGAGATGATCCAGGCTGCTGGGGAGGGAGAGGGGCAGATACTGACTCAGATGCGACAGATCCCGAGAAAGGGGTAGTACTGGGGCCAGCATGTGAAGCCATTTCCTTACCCCCTATCCATATTGTCGCCATTGCTGTGGTATCTACCCTCTGGCTGGTACTGGCACATGCATTCTACTTCATCTGTTGGAATCTCTCCTCATTCTCATACTTCTCCTTGAACATACCACTGCTCTCCTTCAGAGAAGCGACCAACTTTTCCTGCTTTTTTAAAGCCTCCTCTAGAGACTTCAGCTTGGAGTCTTCCCTCTTACTGCTCCTGGTCTTACTGTGAAGAGATTTATTTTTCCTGAAATCCACAATTCAGAACAGCAAGCTTCTGTTCCTCCTTAGTAATGCGGTGAAGTCTGTTCACCACTCTATCCTGGAAGGCTGGTAAGGACTCCCCTTGCTTAGGGACAAGCTCAGGATCCGTAGTAGCTTGAGCACCTGGTGTAGGCCTCAATGCCTCTGGGGAGCCTCCACCTGCCTCTCCCCCCACCGGCTGCATGGTGCCTTGGGGAGAGCCTGCAGGAGAGGCTCCAGGCCTGATGTTTCTCTCAGCTGAGACCAAAGCAGAGTGAGACAGCACCTTGCAGAACAGCGCCACCTGGTGGAGAGTGCAAGCTCCTCTGGTACAGAGACTGATGTGACTGGCTCAGCGTTCTCTGTTCAGCACTGCGGTATATGTCAGAGCCATATAAATGTTTAATAATAATAGTGTGTGACTGCGAAGGAGCCGAGCGGACTATGGATACATGCTTGGAGGGCGACCGGCCGCAGCACAGTATGCGTCCTATTAGTGCCGGTGCTCCATCAACCTGACCCTGCAGCTTAGTCATGGTGAATGAAACAACTCATACTCCACTCCATCTGCCCTGGGAACAGGGAGCCCATCTGCCCTGGGGACAGGGAGCCCATCTGCCCTGGGGACAGGGAGCCCATCTTCCCTGGCGACAGTGAGCCCATCTTCCCTGGGGAATGATCCACACCCCATTCCATCTGCCCTGGGGAATGATCCATACCCCATTCCATCTGCCCTGGGAACTGGGCCCCCATCTGCCCTGGGGACAGGACCCCCATCTGCTTTGGGACAGGGAACCCATCTGCCCCGGGGACAGGGAGCTCATCTGACCCGGGGACAGCAGGGCGCCCATCTGACCTGGGGGCAGGGCCCCCATCTGCCCTGGGGACATGGACCCCCATCTGCCCTGAGGACAGGGAGCCCATCTGTCCTAAGGACAGGGACCTCATCTCCCCTGGGGACAGGACCTCTATCCCCCACTTGGGGATTTGGGGGTGTACCAACAGGGGTCACTGGATGCTGGGGGGGGGTACAGCAGTACCAGCATGGGGTGGATGGAGGACAGAGAGGGGTCTAGCAGTGGTTTGGCTTAAGGATGGGGGGTCCAGCAGTATCAGTGTGGGGTCACTGAAGATATTGGGGAAGGAAACACCAGTATCAGCAAAGTGGCTGAACGGGGGGGGTCTAGCAATATCAGTGTAGGGTGGCTGGAGGACAGGGAGGGGCTCTAGCAGCACCAGTCCCTTCTCCTATCCAGCGTTTTACCACTGCCCCCTGTGTGCTCTCCATTCTCCCTGTGCTCCTTCTCGGACCCCCCCCCACCACCACCACCACCCGTCCTCTGCAGCTCTGCCGGCTTTCCCCGTTCCCTTCCCTCTCTCTCCGGCTGCTGTGGGGGATTTGTCAAGATGGAGAGCGGGGAAGGGGCCGGTAAATGTGTCTTTTTCTGAATGGAGAGTCAGTGAACCATACAGATCACCGACTCTGTCCATTCATAACTCTGTTTATGAATGGACAGGAATCTTTTTACAGAGCTATTCCTGTCCATTTATTTTGTGTAGATGAGGCTGCAGAGGAGGAGATTGAGGGCTGTGTCCTTCTCTGTCTCAAAGGTGGAACATCGGAGGTCTGTTTAAGCTCCTAAAATATAATATTGTAAAGAAAAATAATAAATAAAATAACAAAAATAAAAAAAGGACTGATACCAGTGGCGGAACTACAGGAGTCAGAGAGGTCATAGTTGGGACCGTGCCCTGGAGTTCCACCACTCAGAGGGAAGAGCCCAGGTTGTGGGGCAGGAGGGCCCTTCATGGTTTCTTGCACTGGGGCCATGAAGGTTCTAGCTATGCCACTGGTACAGCTTGTATAACAGTGTAAATTTGCTGTCCCCTAAAAATAACTTAACACAGCCATTAACCACTTCACCCCCAGAAGGATTTCACACTTTAGGACCAGAGCACTTTTTGCGATTCGGAACTGCGTTGCTTTAACTGAAAATTGCGCGGTCGTGTGACGTTGTACCCAAACTAAATTTGTGTCCTTTTTTCCACACAAATAGAGCTTTCTTTTGGTGGTATTTGATCACCTCTGCGTCATTTCTGATCGCCGCTATAAACAAAAAAAGAGTGTCAATTTTGCAAAAAAATAAATATTTCTTACTTTTTGCTAAAATATAAAACAAAAAAAAATATTAAAAAAAAATGTATTCATCGGTTTTGGACGATTTATATTCTTCCTCATATTCTTGGTAAAAAAAATTGCAATCTGCGTTTATTGATTGGTTTGCGCAAAAGTTCCCACTTTTACAAACCATTAGAATTAATTTCTGTCATTTTTACATTTCTTTTTACTAGTAATAGCTGCGATCTGCGATTTTTATCGGGACTGTGATATTGCGGCGGACATGTCGGACATTTTTGACACTTTTTTGGGACCAATGACATTTATACAGCGATCAGTAATGTAAATATTCACTGATTACTGTATAAATGTCATTGGCAGTGAAGGGGTTAACCTGCAGGGGAAGATCTAGGGATTAACTGTGTTCCCTAAGTGTGTTCTAACTGTGAGGGGACTAGACTGTCAGGGGCACCAAAGATCTAACTGATCCCAGTGACAGGATCTCTTACTATTGCCTGTCAGAATGGGGAATCGCCGTGTTTACTTTGGCGGTTCCCCGTTCTTTCCCTCTGGCAGTTCATCGCAGCTCGCCAGCGGACATGGGGTCTGCCCGAGCCGCGGGCACACTCCTCCAGAGTGCGGCGGCCATGCGAGTATGCCCCCGGCGGCGTGCTCTCGCCCCTAGTTTCACGTCCACGAATCTCCGCTTATTTACGTCGATTCACGAGACAGCGCCACATTACCACAGTAAAAATGCGGTAGCCGGTCGGGAACCGGTTAATGTCTAAACTGCTAAACTAAAGTGAGTACACCCCTAAGTGAAAATGTCCAAATTGGGACCAAAGTGTCAATATTTTTGTGGCCACCATAATTTTCTAGCACTGCCTTAACCCTCTTGGGCATGGAGTTCAGCAGAGCTTCACAGGTTGCCACTGGAGTCCTCTTCCCCTCCTCCATGATGACATCACAGAGCTGGTGGATGTTAGAGACCTTGCGCTCCTCCACCTTCTGTTTTGAGGAGCCCCACAGATGCTCAATAGGGTTTAGGTCTGGAGACATGCTTGGCCAGTCCATCACCTTTACCCTCAGCTTCTTTAGCAAGGCATCGTTTTGGAGGGGTGTTTGGGGTCGTTATCATGTTGGAATACTGCTCTGCGGCCCAGTCTCTGAAGGGAGGAGATCATGCTCTGCTTCAGTATGTCACAGTACATGTTGGCATTCATGGTTCCCTCAATGAACTGTAGTTCCCCAGTGCTGGCAGCACTCATGCAGCCCCAGACCATGAGACTCCCACCACCATGCTTGACTGTAGGCAAGACACACTTGGCTTTCTACTCCTCGCCATGCAAAACAATTTGATGCAGTGTGTGGCGTATGGTCTGAGCACTGACACGCTGACCCCCCACTTCTTCAATCTCTGCAGCAATGCTGGCAGCACTCATACATCTATTTCCCAAAGACAACCTCTGGATATGACGCTGAGCACGTTCACTCAACATCTTTGGTCAACCGTGACAAGGCCTGCTGGGGGAACCTGTCCTGTTAAACCGCTGTATGGTCTTGGCCACTGTGCTGCATCTCAGTTTTAGGGTCTTGGCTATCTTCTTATAGCCTAGGCCATCCTTATGTAGAGCAACAATTCTTTTTTCAGATCCTCAGAGTTTTTTGCCATGAGGTGCCATGTTGAACTGCCAGTGACCAGTATGAGAGAGTAAGAGCGATAACACCAAATGTAACACACCTGCTCCCCATTCACTAACAAGCCACATGACACCGGGGAGGGAAAATGGCTCATTGGGCCCAATTTGAACATTTTCCATAAGGGGTGTACTCACTTTTGTTGCCAGCGGTTTAGACATTAATGGCTGTGTGTTGAGTTATTTTGAGGGGACAGCACATTTACACTGTTATACAAGCTGTACACTCACTACTTTACATTGCAGCAAAGAGTCATTTCTTCAGTGTTGTCACATGAAAAGATAGAATAAAATATTTACAAAAATGTGAGGGGTGTACTCACTTTTGTGAGAAACTGTAAATGTATAATAATAATAGTGTGACTGTCGGGGGGCATTTTCGTTTATTAAAAATCTTGTTAACATACAGCTTGTTAATAAAAACATATGTACATATATACAAAAATAAGTAATGTTAGAGTGTAAGCTCCTGTGGTGCAGAGACTATTGAATAGTTGATGTCTCCTTTGTCCGGGATCCTGGCAATGATTCTTCCACCAATTTCATACGGATTTGAAGGGCCGGTTCTCAGGCTGTCAATCCCGGCTTATTACACATATAATCTGCAGTCATTACCTTCTGTGAATTGCTGTGGGTCATAACTAATTAAAAACTCCCTCAGCAATTCTCCCAGCCCTGTGGTTAGGAGGTCTGTGAAGCGTTGCAGCCCATGTCTCACGACCCTTATCCTGAGCAGATGAGCCACCATTGTCCTGGTGGCAGGAATGCTGGGTAGATGCCCCCCCACCTGGACAGAGGTCATCCTGCTGGACATGCTGTTTTATGGAACACCTGCACCTGTATCCAGCTTTGCAATGATGACATGCTGCTGGATTCCATGAATAGAACCTGTAGTACAATTCTGTATTTAAAGGGTTGTTCCATTAAAAAAAAAAATAATAATATTGGATGGCATCAGACCGCCTGTTTCCCTGGCACGGTTTGCTGGAATTCTAATTGTCAATTGCAGCTCCACCTTCTGGTGAAATCTTGTATAGTAGAAGTAGAGGTGGTTCCATTTATTTTTTAATACTCTCTAGCATTCTCTAGAACAGGGGTGTCAGACTCAATTTCATTGTGGTACGCATCAGCAGTATGGCTGCCCTCAAAGGGCCGGTTGTATCTGGGGTGCGCTGCGTACAGAGTGCAGTGCTCAGGAGTGTGTTAGATACAGAGCGCCGAGCTCAGGATTATGCTATGCACAGAGTTCAGGGCTCAGGAATGTGTTACATACAGAGGGCAGAGCTCAGGATTATGCTACATACAGAGTGCAGGGCTCAGGAGTGTGTTACACGCAGAGCTCAGGATTATGCTACATACAGAGTGCAGGGCTCAGGATTATCCTACGTACAGAGTGTAGAGCTCAGGATTCTGCTACATACAGAGCTCAGAAGTGCGCTGTGTACAGAATGCAAGGCTCAGAAGTGTGTTACATACAAAGTTCAGGAGTGCGCTGTGTACAGAGTGCAGGGTTTAGAAGTGTGTTATATACAGAGTACAGGGGTGTGCTGTGTAAAGAGTACAGGGTTCAGGAATGTGTTATGTACAGAATGCAGAGTTCAGAATTGCGTTACATGCAGAGTTCAGGAGTATGTTACGTACAGAGTGCAGAGCTCAGGAGTATTTTACGTACAGAGTGCAGAGCTCATGAACATGTTACGTACAGAGTGCAGATCTCAGGAGTATGCTATGTACAGAGTGCAGAGCTCAGGGGCATGGTATGTACAGAGTGCAGAGCTCAGGAGTATGCTACGTACAGAGTGCAGACCTCAGGAGCATGGTATGTACAGAGTGCAGAGCTCAGGAGTACGCTACGTACAGAGTGCAAGGCTCAGGAGTATGCTACCTGCAGAGTGCAGAGCTCAGGAGCATGGTATGTACAGAGTGCAGAGCTCAGGAGTACGCTACATACAGGGTGCAGAGTTCAGGAGTGTGTTGTGTACAGAGTACAGAGTTCAGAAGTGGGCTGTGTACAGAGTGCAGAATTCAGGAGTGTGCTGTGTACAGAGTGCAGAATTCAGGAGTGTGCTGTGTAAAGAGTGCAGAGTTCAGGAGTGTGTTACATACAGAATTCAGTGGTGTGCAGTGCAGGGTTTAGGACAGCGGAGAGCAGATGGTGAAAGCCAGAGGTGGCAGAATGGAGTTCCACCACATTCTGGCTGCAAAGCTGGGTGAGCGGGCCACATGACAAGGCCTGGAGGGCCGGATTCAGCCCATGGGCCTTGTGTTAGACATATGTGCTCTAGAATATTTTACTACTGCCCATAATAAAACAAAATTCGTTCGGAAGAGAAACCAACCCTGAGAACGTTTGTTTCTGCCCAATTTGAACAGAACTCACAGCATACATACAAACTTGCTGGATAAATGGCTATGCAAATTTTATTATACATAGGGCTTCTTAAAGTGATACTAAACACACACTATTTAATTTACATTGTCCCTTCTATTTCTGTATGTGGATGATGGCACTGTAATTATTTTAATTAAAAATAAAATCGAATTACCTTTTTCCTAAAAGATATTCGGCTATCACACGATCCAGCTCTCTCCCAGCCTGTCTGCAGAGAAGCGTTGACAGGAGGAGCTCCTAATCCTCTGCTGCTGGTCACATGTTCAAAATAAAAAACAGCCTTTGGAATACAGAGTAAAAATACTGTAAATAAATAATATCAATAAACTGTTTTAAATTGTCATACAAATATATATTTGAAATTTAAACATTTATTAATTTGTGGAAATAACATGCTGTGGGTGGATTTCTGCCAGTCACAGGCTGTGTCATGCCCCTCCAGCCTGTGTCTTAGAGAAAGAGGGAGGTGAAGCCTCCATCAATCTACACACATTGTGTTTAGCTGGTTAGTGGGCATGGAGAAAGAGGGAGGGAATGGGCTGTCATTTGTCACTGTGTATATGCCCACACAGGGCCACCATGGGAGGAGGCAGTCCATATACATTTAGGGGGCATCCCGAAGGGCCCAGCTGCCCCCGAGACCAAGTTGTCGCTGCTGTACTAACTAGCAAATTACTAACTAGCAACAAGGTACTAACTAGCAACAATTACTCAGTCGTGTGGAAAAGCTGCACTGCGTGTAGCCTGCAGGACTGCTCAGTGTTCACTGTGGACTGCTCTGGGGACAAGTTGTTAGACATCACAATGGTAAATTGATTGAGAATGCTGCTGGATGTAAGCATGTGCTGTGACTGTCTATTTTTTGGATTGGGCTGTCTCTTTGGGGGATGAGGATGTCCCTTTGCTGAATTGGGCTGCCTCTTTTCTATATGGGGATATATCTCCTGGATTGAGATGTCTCATTGCTGAATATATGGGGATGTCGTTTTGCTGGATGAGGATGTCTCTTTGCTATATGGGAATGTCTCTTTGCTAGATGGGGATGTCTCTATGCTGAATATATGGGGATGTCTCTTTGCTGGACTTGGATGTCTCTTTGCTGAATATATGGGGATGTCTTTTCTGAATTGGACTATCTTTTTGCTGCATATATGGGGATGTTTATTTGTTGGATTGCAATGTCACTTTGCTGAATTGGAATGTCTCTTTGCTAGATTGCAATGTCTCTTTCCTGAATATATGTGAATATCTCTTTGCTGGATTGGGATGTTTGGTTGCTGAATTTATGGGAATGTCTCTTTGCTAGATTAGGATGTATTTTTGCTGAATATATAGGAATGTCTCTTTGCTGGATTGGGATGTCTCTTTGCTGAATATATGGGGATGTCTCTGCTGAATATATGGGGATGTCTCTTTACTGAATATATGAGGATGTCTCTGCTGAATATATGGGGATGTCTCTTGTGCTGAATATATGTGGATGTCTCTTCGCTGAATATATGAGGATGTCTTTTTGCTGAATATATCAGAATGTCTCTTTTCCTGAATATATGGAGATGTCTCTTTGCTGAATATATGGAGATGTCTTATTTGCTGAATATATGGGAATGTCTCTTTGCTGAATATATGAGGATGTCTATTTGCTGAATATATGAGGATGTCTCTTTGCTGAATATATGAGGGATGTCTCTTTGCTGAATATATGAGGATGTCTCTTTGCTGAATATATGAGGATGTCTCTTTGCTGAATATATGCTGAACATCAAGCTGTTCCTCCAGTCTACCATGAGTATCTAGATGTCTTTAGTAAAAAGGGGGCAGACCAACTACCACCACACAGGTCCTACGATTGCCCCATTGAGCTGCTTCCAGGAACTGAGGTCCCTTTCGGCCGTATCTACCCTTTGTCCGAACTTGAGCTGTCAGCCCTCAAGGCTTATTTAGACGAAAATCTGACCAAAGGGTTCATCCGACCCTCTACATCCCCTGTCGGGGCAGGCATTTTCTTTGTTGAAAAGAAAGACCATACTCTCCGCCCTTGCATGGACTACAGAGATCTGAACCGGATCACGGTCAAGAACCGCTATCATCTCCCGCTTGTTCCAGAACTCTTTCAGAGGCTTGGGTCGGCCACCGTGTTCACCGAGTTAGACCTCAGAGGGGCCTACAACTTGATTCGCATCCGAGAGGGCGATGAGTGGAAAACTGCATTCCGGACTCGTTTTGGCCACTACGAGTACCTCGTCATGCCCTTCGGACTCTGCAATGCCCCAGCCACCTTTCAGCACCTGGTCAATGACGTATTCCGAGACTACCTGGACCTTTTCGTCATCATATATCTGGATGATATTCTGATATTTTCCTCTTCCCTGGAAGAGCATCGCCAACATGTCCGCTGTGTCTTCAGCCGCGTGCGGCAACACAGATTGTATGCCAAGGCAGAAAAATGCGCCTTCGAATGGCCCAGCATCCCTTTACTCGGATTAATCCTGTCTGTTACTGAATCCTCAGAAGGTCACAGCTATATTGGACTGGCCAGCACCCGTGGATAAGAAAGGGGTCCAACGTTTTGTAGGCTTCTCCAATTCCTATAGATTTATCAGGGATTCTCGGCCATCATCGGCCCCATCACCCAACTTACAAAGCAGGGTCAGCGGTTCCACTGGTCTTCTGAGACGCAAGACGCCTTCCAAACACTGAAGAAGCTCTTCACCACAGCACCCATTTTGAAGCATCCGGACACTACTCTGCCCTATGTCCTGGAGGTTGATGCTTCCGAGACGGCTGTGAGAGTGGTACTTTCCCAGAGGCAGGGAGCTAAGGCACTCCTCCATCCCGTAGCCTTCTTCTCCCGCAAACTTTCAGCTCAAGAGAGGAATTATGATGTTGGAGACAGGGAGTTATTGGCCATCAAGGCTGCTCTGGAGGAATGGCACTATCTGTTGGAGGGAGCCCAGCACCCCATCCTGATCTATACAGATCACAAGAATCTAGAGTAAAGGCTCAAACCTCATCAGGCTCGCTGGGCGCTCTTTTTTCTAGATTCCAGTTTCACTTGACATATAGACCTGGAGCAGAAAACACCAAACCTGATGCCCTGTCCCGTATGTTTTCGGATCCTGGAACATCTGCTCCCCCGACACCATTCTACAGCCTAGAAACTTCTTGCTCACCCAGGATGACTTACTTTCCCAGATTCGGGGAACCTCAACCTGCTCATCTGGATCAACTGGCCAAGTGCTGACCTGGAAGGATGGTCTCTGGTGGCATCAAAACCAAATTTACGTGCCCAAGGAGCTGCGCCCTGCCATTTTAAAGCCCTGCCATGGCCATAAATTAGCCGGGCACTTCGGCACGTGGAAAACCGCCGAACTCGTGCTTCGCTCCTTTTGGTGGCCATTACTCTCAGAAAACTGTCTGGCCTATGTCTGTTCCTGTTCTACCTGTGCCAGGAACAAAACGGACAAATCCAAGGCCTGGAGGCTGTTAAAACTTCTTCCCATCCAAAATCTCAATGGACTTTATAGTGGAGCTGCCCCCAGCCAAAGGGCACACCACAATCTTCGTAGTTGCGGGTAGACTACAAAAATGGCATATTTCCTCCCAATGAAGGGCACCCCCACTGCAAAGGAGATCTTTGTTAAAGAAATTGTCCAGCTACATGGAGTCCCAGACAATATAGTGTCGGACCGGGGAGTTCAGTTTACCTCACGGTTCTGGAAAGCCCTCTGTTCTGCCCTGGAGATTGACCTTTCATTTTCAACAGCTTACCACCCACAAACCAACGGTCAGACCGAGAGGACAAACCAAATGTTGGAACAATACCTCCCCTGCATCTCGGCATACTCCCAAGATGACTGGTGCACACTGTTACCTCTGGCGGAATTCGCCTATAACAATTCGGTGCATTCCGCAACAAAGCAATCTCCTTTCTGGGCCAACTACGGCTTTCACCCCACCATGCTTCCCAGCTTAGCAGCTGAGACTGCGGTACCAGAACTACACGAGTCCACCCAATTTTTCAGGACCAACTGGAAGCTACTGCAAGAGACACTTGCTAAAGCGCAAGAAGTAAGCAAGAGCACTTTTGATAAGAAAAATCTAAAGTTGTCATGCCCGTCCAAAAAGATTGGCGTTAAACTTGCAGTAACGCACAGAACTATATGGCATTAAACTAGAACTATATGGCGTTAAATTTGCAGTAATGCAATGAAATATACGGGGTTAAACTTACAGTAACGCACAAAACTATATGGCATGAAACCTGCAGTAATGCATAGAACTATATGGCGTTAAATTTGCTGTAATGCAATGAAATATATGGCGATAAACTTACAGTAACACACAGAACTATATGGCGTTAAACTTGCAGTAACACAATGAAATATACAGCATTAAACTTGCAGTAACACATAGAACTATATGGTGTTAAACTTGCATTAACGCAATGAAATATACAGTGTTAAACTTTCAGTAACACACAGAACTATATGGCGTTAAACTTGCAGTAACGCACAGAACTATATGGCGTTATACTTGAAGTAAAGCACAGAAATATATGGCGTTAAACTTGCAGTAACGCACAGAACTATATGGTGTTAAATTTGCAGTAATGCAATGAAATATACAGTGTTAAACTTGCAGTAACGCACAGAACTATATGGCGTTAAACTTGCAGTAATGCACAGAACTATATGGTGTTAAACTTACAGTAACGCACTGAAATATACTTCGTTAAACTTGCAGTAACGCATAGAACTATGTGGCGTTAAACTTGCAGTAACACACTGAACTATATGACGTTAAATTTGTAGTAACGCAATAAAATATATGATGTTAAACTTGCAGCAACACACAGAACTATATGGCGTTAAACTTGCAGTAATGCAATTAAATATATGGCGTTAAACTTGCAATAACGCACAGTACTATATGGCGTTAAACTTGCAGTAATGCAATGAAATATACAATGTTTAATAATCACTACACTCACACTGACTGCACTGTCCCTAGATTCACACTAATGTAAAAAGGAATGGTGGTCACACACTACATTGACTGGACTATCCCTAGATTCACACTAATGTAAAGATGAATTGTCATCACTACACTCACACTCGGGCCGAACCGTTCATCCATCCCTATCTGACACCCTGGGTTCAGTCATTATTTCTCTTTAATGAGTGACAACAAGGAAATAGGTACACCACAATCTGTTAAACCAATGAACTTGTTTACTTGGTGAAATAAATGCAATTGAAATAAGACAGATTAGGATAGAACTGTTGAACAAAGTAACAAAGTGACAGTTAAGCCAATAGACAATATCAACAAAGAATGCAGGAAATATCAAATATAAACAATACTTATTCACTATCATGCATATACACTGCCTACGTGAACAGACAACCGAAGAGCAGAGGAATGGCCTTTAATAATGTCAGACCTCTCTCTCCTGTCTCTCAACACACAGGTGCAAACATTAAGTGCAAAGTCATAAACCGTTTAGCTTGCTCTGGCAGAGAGTTCTAGGTAAATTCAAATGAGCTCAGTAAAGGTAATCTCTGCAGTGGGTAGAGAGGCTTTAAGTAGTCCTGTGTTGCAAAGAAACAATCCCTTGGTCTTCAGCTAGCTTTTGGTAAACTTGCATGTGAAGAATTCCATGGTAGCAAAACAAAGCAACTTGACTGACTGGACTGTAATGTGCAAAGAAACAGACTCTTCTGCAGCTGGTAAGATGTAAATGAGATCACGAGGACTGCTGATGCAAAGGTATTATATCCAGCAGAACTACAAGTAGCAGCAAGATGAATGAAGACAAAGATGTCTGTATACAGTGTCTTATTATGAAAGGATGGGCAAAGGTATCTGCATACAGTGTCTGAGTCTTATTATGAAAGGATGAGCTACTGCTCGCTCACCACACTGGAATGAAGGATGATGATGATGATGCAAGCTCTCTCTTGACAGGAACGGTATGCTGTCCACAGTTGTCCCTCTGTATCTCTGCTGGATGATTCCGCATGTGTAGGCTTTGATTCGGCCATGACATGCACAGTCACAGAATCACTCCTCACAGATTCAGGCCGAGTCCCAAGAGAGCAAGCTTGGTCTCAACCAGCCCCTTTTATATCCTCTCCCAGCAATCTGTTCTTTTTACTCAGCCATCTGGTAGTTGTAGTTCCTTGCAATCCAGCTAGAGGGCAAATACAGACAGTCTGAACTACATGTCCCAAGATGCCTTACTTCTGCTTAGTCTCTGTATTTCAGACAGGATAGCTTAGAGCCTAAGCTGAACACTAAAGGGAAATGACTCCCAAGCAGTGAGATTACACAACAGCTACATATAGGGATGCATCTTTTGCTAAATATATGGGGATGACTCTTTTGTTGAATATATGGGGATGTCTCTTTTGTTGAATATATGGGGATGTCTCTTTTGTTGAATATATGGGGATGTTTCTTTTGTTGAATATATGGGGATGTCTCTTTTGTTGAATATATGGGGATGTTTCTTTGCTGGATTGGGCCATCTCTTTCCTGAATATATGGGGATGTCTCTTTTGCTGGGTTGGATTCATTTTCATACATTAAGTTGTAAGAGTGATAAAATAAAAGTGGGTGCACTGGGACGGCCAGTGGGCGGGCCCTGGGGAATGTTGATGGTCAGGCCCGGGTGGGGCTAAGGCCTAAAGCTGTGTAAGGGGCCCCAAAATTTCTGATGGCTGCACTGTGCCCACAAGTGGGACTCTATAGTCACATGGGCTGCTCAAATGTGATAGGGAGGAAATGCTCAGCATAGAAACTCACTAAAAACTGAGCATGTGCAGAGTTTCCACCACAGCTGCAAAATCCCTAGCTGCATTGGGAACTCGGACAGAAGGGGGATAGAGAGCAGCAGGATCAACCAGGTTTTTTGCAGATTACAGAAAACGCATCTCATAGTGACTGAGTGATTTTGAACAACATGGAATACACCATTTATTGATAGTTTTATATGATGTGGGTTTACATTAAAGTGTTACTAAACCCACAACAGTAAAATCAGTCTGTATGTGCAGCATAGCATGCTTGTTATACTCACTGTGAAACTTAAGGGGTTAATCCTCTGCATTGTGCAAAAAGGCTGTGTGTTATCCTGTATGCATAGATTCTTCCCGCCCTGCACTGCAAGGCAATCATAACACAGGCATGCAGGGGCGTTGCTAGGTGAGAAAAAGCCCGGGGGCTCCAGCCCGAGGAAATGTGGCGCGCTCAGCACGCCACGGCAAAAATGTGTGCGTGGCTTAAAGGGCATGTCTTAAAGGGGGTGTGGTTCGAGTCTGGTTTTAGTTAAAGTTTAACACAGTTTCCAGATGATTGTAGAATAGTAGTATGGGTTCTCCCGGTTTTAGTTAAAGTTTAACACAGTTTCCAGATGATTGTAGAACAGTAGTATGGGTTCTCCCGGTTTTAGTTAAAGTTTAACACACAGTTTCCAGATGATTGTAGAACAGTGATATGGGTTCTCCCGGCTTATTTATACTTTTTTCACACAGTTTGGCTTCCCTGTGGCTGATATAGGGGTTTTCACACACACTTTGATGATGATTTTAGAACACTAATCTTTCCCTTAAAGCAACAGCTGGAACCTTTCCCTGTACAACTTGGAGATGATTTTAGAAGAATAATCTTTCACTTAAAGCAACAGACTCTCCCTAGTCCAGTCAGATCGTTCTGTGCAGCAGGATGAGGTATGAAATCTGTCTCTCAAAGCACCAGTACTAGTATCTCTCCCTAGTCCTCAGTAATGCAGGATGAGATGTTCTGCAATCTGTCCCTAACAGAGCCAGCAGCACCCTCTCCCTAAACTATCCTGAGAGCATATGACATGCAGCACGGTGACTCCAGCCCCACATAGAGGCTGGGTCACATGGTCCACTGGCCAATCACAGCCATGCCATTAGTAAGCATGGCTGTGATGGCTTCTAGGGAAAACCAGTGAAACACTTGTTGATTGGCTGCCCTTGGCAGCTTCTCAACACGTGGAGTAAAATACCAGAACCCCGGACCCGAACCTGGACTTTTTTTGAAAAGTCCGGGTTCGGGTCCGGGTCCTGAACACCCAAAAGTTTGGTACGGACCTGAACTTTACAGTCCGGGTTCGCTCAACACTAGTCATCAGGTGTCTCCAGCAGAGTTCCTCCTTCCATCAGGTGTCCCCAGCAGTCAGAGTGCCTCCTTACACATCACAGGTGTCCCCAGTGGTCAGAGTTCCTCCTTACATCACAGGTGTCCCCAGGAGTCTCCGCCGCCATTACAAAAGACCAGCTCTTTTTAAGCATGGTCACTCCGAGGGGAAGAAACAAGAGGTAGAGCTGGCTGGGTGGCTGCCAATAGAAATGAAGCTGCTGCCAACTCCCCCGCCCCTTTTCCCATGACAGGTCATAGCAGCAAGCCAGGGGGGGAGGTTGGTGGCAGCTCCATTTCTATTGGCAGCTGGCTCCGCCTCTTGTTTATTCCCCTCTTCTTGTGACCATGCTTCAGTAAAGCTGGTCTTCTTTAAAATGGCGGCGGAGACATCACCAGTGCCGGTCCTGGACCTCTAGCGGCAGGCGGCTCTGGTGATTTTCCAGAGCGCTCTGGTGATTTTCCAGAGCGCTCAGGAGTCTCGGGGGTAATAATAGGGGGCACCCCTGGGGCTGTAGCCTGGTCAGCCCCCGCCCCTCCCGACACCTCTGCAGGCAGGGTAGTCTTCCTGCACACGCTCAGTTGTGTCTTTTATGCTGGAGAGAACGCTCACTTATTCCCAGAGATTGCCAGGTCACATGATATTGACATCACACATGTGGGCGTGTATACAGGCTGTAGTGGAAATCTCCTCCCACGTGAACTCTCAGCTCTGGAAAAACTGTGCAGTGTATCGCTGACCATCCAAAAAGAATGCTTCTTGTTACACCCATATTTTGGGTATGGCATGCTGCATGAACCCTCCAACTTTAACATACATGGTGGAATTCAGACAGCATAATCAAATCCTAGTGTCCTGAGGGTATCATCCCAGACTGATATACAAATGCAACATAGAGAAGGTGGGACTTCAGATATGACCCTCAGGGGACCAAACAACACTTAAAGAGTAGTTTTGCCCCCCCCCCCCACCACCACGAAAAATTAAAAGTCAGCAGCTACAAATACTGTAGCTGCTGACTTTTAATATTGGCACTCTTACCTGTCCAGGGAGCCCACGATGCCCCCTGCCGATTTTCCGATCGGCTCTCGGGTGCTGCCCCCACCATTCGTGGTAAGGGAAACTGGCAGTGAAGTCTTTCGGCTTCACAGCCGGTTCCCTACTGTGCATGCGTGAAGTGCACTGCGCCTTCTAACTGACCCCGGCCGCGGAGGAAGGAGGGGGCGAACTTTCGAGGGACGGCACCATGGCGCAGTCTTTTTCCGAAAGTGGGGAAGAGTACCTGTCGAAAACAGTTACCCCCCCCCCCCCCCTGCCACCTGAAAGGTGCCAAATGTGGCACCGATTGGGGGAGGAAGCAGATAAGCAGAGCTTCCACTTTTGGGTGTAACTCCGCTTTAAATAAATGAAAAACTTAAACAATAAATATACACAGATATATAAAATCCCAAGCGTGTTATTTCATCAACATTAAAAATAGAGGCAAAGAGACACCCCAATTATATAATAATAAAAAGTATAGAAACAACAGTGTTGAAAGAATCGGTTAATCAGGCAATACATTTTGTCGAAGCGGCTTCATTAGAACAGGGGCGCCAGTCTTCAAAGTATTTGGCTACAACTCTAAAAGATCAAAATTCAAAAAAGATCAACACATATAATAGACAACATTATACAGTATATACCGTATCTCACAAAAGTAAGTACACCCCTTCACATTTTTGTGAATATTTTATTCTATCTTTTCATGTGACAACACTGAAGAAATGACACTTTGCTACAATGTAAAGTAGTGAGTGCACAACTTGTATAACAGCGTAAATTTGCTGTCCCCTCAAAATAACTCAACACACAGACATTAATGTCTAATGTCTGGCAACAAAAGTGAGTACACCCCTAAGTGAAAATGTCCAAATTGGGCCCAAAATGTCAATATTTTGTGTGGCCACCATTATTTTCCAGCACTGCCTTAACCCTCTTGGGCATGGAGTTCACCAGAGCTTCACAGGTTGCCACTGGAGTCCTCTTCCCCTCCTCCATGATGACATCACAGAGCTGGTGGATGTTAGAGACCTTGCGCTCCTCCAACTTCCATTTGAGGATTCCCCACAGATTCTCAATAGGGTTTAGGTCTGGAGAGATGCTTGACCAGTCCATCACCTTTACCCTCAGCTTCTTTAGCAAGGCAGTGGTCATCTTGGAGGTGTGTTTGGGGTCGTTATCATGTTGGAATACTGCCCTGCTGCCCAGTCTCTGAAGGGAGGGGATCATGCTCTGCTTCAGTATGCCACAGTAAATGTTGGCATTCATGGTTCCCTCAATGAACTGAAGCTCCCCAGTGCTGGCAGCACTCATGCAGCCCCAGACATGACACTTCCACCACCATGCTTGACTGGAGGCAAGTAGGGATGGGCCGAACACCCCCCGGTTCGGTTGGCACCAGAACATGCAAACAGGCAAAAAATTTGTGCAAACATTCGAACACCATTAAAGTCTATGGGACCCATACATGAAAAATCAGAAGTGCTCATTTTAAAGGTTTATATGCAAGTTATTGCCATAAAAAGTGTATGGGGACCTGGGTCCTGCCTTAGGGGACATGTATCAATTCAAAATACAGTTTTCAAATTGATAATTTTTTCAGGAGCAGTGATTTTAATAATGCTTAAAGTGAAACAATAAAAATGAAATATTCCTTTAAACATCGTGCCTGGGGGTGTCCCTTAGTCTGCATGTAAAAGGGTGCATCTCTGTGATGTTTAGAACATAGCCAGAGCAAAATGACAATGGAATTGTAATTTATTATTGCGGCTGTAATGTATTGCCGGTTCCCGGTAATATACATAAAAATCACTGAAAAAATTTGCGCGCCAAAATTTTAAAAAAAATTGACGTGGGGTTCCCCCTAAAATCCAAACCAGACCCTTATCCAAGCATGCAACCTGGCCGGCCAGGGTAGGGGGGGACGAGCGAGCGCCCCCCCTCCTGAACCGTACCAGGCTACATGCCCTCAACATGGTGAGTATGGGTGCTTTGGGGCAGGGGGGGCTCTGCGCTCCCCACCCCAAAGCACCTTGTCCCTATGTTGATGGGGACAAGAGCCTCTTCCCCTCAACCCTGGGCTGTGGTTGTGGAGGTGTGCGGCTGGGGGGCTTATTGGAATCTGGAAGCCCCCTTTAATAAGGGGGCCACCAGATCCCGACCCCCCCCCCAATTAAATTAGTATTGGATACATCATACCCCTTCTACTTCACCAAAAAGTGTCAACAAAGAAAAAACCACAGGAGAAAATTAGGGACAAGTCCTTTATTAAAAAATAAAAAACAAAAATAAGTGTCCCCCGTTGTAATCCATCGCCAATCACAGCGAGTGACGGACCCGAAAAAAACTAAAACGAACAGCTCCTCCTCCATGGGAGGGCTCCCGTCGACTGAGCTCTCTTTGCTTTGATGTTTTATTTATAGTGAAGGGCGGGGCCACCCAGTGATGTAATTGAGCGACCCGCCCCTCTGACGTTTCATGACATCAGAAGGGGGCGGGGTCACCCGTACAATATAAATAAAACAAATAAATAAATACAAAGTCGAAACAAAGTCAGCGCAGATGGCGGCAGCCCTCACACGGAGAAGTCGCTGCAAATGCCCCATAATGGCAGGAACCCCTCATAATGGGCACAGCAGGTGTACAGACCCGAGAACTCAGCACAGGGATGGTGGGAACCCCTCATAATGGGCACAGCAGGTGTACAGACCCAGGGACTCAGCACAGGGATGGTGGGAACTCCTCATAATGGGCACAGCAGGCGTACAGACCTGGGAACTCAGCACAGGGATGGTGGGAACCCCTCATAATGGATACAGCAGGTGTACAGACCCGGGAACTCAGCACAGGGATGGTGGGAACCCCTCATAATGGATACAGCAGGTCTACAGACCTGGGAACTCAGCACAGGGATGGTGGGAACCCCTTATAATGGGCACAGCAGGTGTACAGACCCAGGAACTCAGCACAGGAATGGTGGGCACCCCTCATAATGGGCATAGCAGGTGTACAGACCCAGGAACTCAGCACAGGGATGGTGGGAACCTCTCATAATGGGCACAGCAGATGTTCAGACCTGGGAACTCAGCACAGGGATGGTGGGAACCTCTCATAATGGGCACAGCTGCTATATAGGGGGTATATTTTGCTTCACAATGTTATTGTGTTTGAACATAATACCAAATGTGAGCTGGTGAAGTAGAAAACAAAAGTTCCGTTGATTTTCGGTGTCTTGCCTCCTCTGTTGTCACACCTGTGCAGCCCATCTCTGGGTTCTCATCTTGTAGGATACCAGCATGCAAAGTGAAGTGGCCCCTGGGCGGGGGGCGATCCATGCTGGTCTCTTCCATTCAGGGTGTTATAAACATAGCGGAGTTCTCTCCTCTACAATCCTGGCTCATCTCATCCCAAGAGAGCAGCAATTCCACCTGCGTTCCCTGCACCCCTCCCCCCCCCCATTCGCCGCACATCAGTCGTTCTGTCATTCTTATTTGATGTTATGACACGTCCCATCACAGGCGGCATGAAAGGAACAGCTGGGGCAATTATTGGGGTCTATTACCCTGTCACTCACAGTGCCCCGGCCTAGAGGGGCTGAACTTGATTCCTCTGACTAATGCACAAACCATGGCACGGGATAAAGGGCCGCAGCGCAGTGACGCCATGCATGCGGCGCACAAAACACGATTCAGACCTTAGCATGTATGGCTTATTTTTTCTTGAATTAAACCTCAATACACCAAAAAAATACATATGCAGGATCTGCTTTGCTTACCAAAGGATTTGTATTTCGGTCCATGCAGTCCTGAGATTTACACAGCTCTGCCACACAGCGTGGGGCAGGAGACCTGATATTTCTTTGCTGCTGTTAAGTAACACAGTGCAGGTCTTATCACACCCCCAGCCCATGACTGGACCGTGAAAGGAGAAGCAGCAGGCTGATAAGCTCATCTCTCTGCCACTCTGCTCTCTTCTCCTATCAGCATGACCCTTAGCACAGGAGCACTGCAGCTCCTTGTTCTGCTTCTACTTTTCCCAGCCTGAGCTCGGTTGTACAGGGACCGCAAGAGGTTAATGCTAGGCCACATTCAGGTGTCGGGAGATTTTACAGGCAGCGCCTGTGGCACTCATCATAGTAAAATTGGCAAAAACAGCACAAAGAGAAGCATCATGACAATGTGTACTCATCCCTCCGGCCTGAATGTAAATATAGAGGTGGGCTGTAAATTTAGAAGGGGGAGGAGAGCAGTAAAAACGTGGATCATCCTCCTGTTTTTACCGACCGTCCAACACCAGTGTGAACAAAAGCCTCATACAGACGCGCAGATTGTTGGACTACCGAATGTCCAACTTTTGTCCAAATTGGCTGTTGGTGGTTCTGTCTAGGGTACTGACGGTAGTCAAGTGATCGGCCAACAAAGCCGAACGTAGTGACGTGTTACCAGCATATACCGAGGAAGTTCAGGTGAATGTGATTTGTGAATTAGGAACGCAGGTTACACCACCGAACGCTTCCTGGATTCTGAGCATGCGTGTTTGTACTTCCAACTTTTTGTTGGGCCAACTTCTGTGCACATGAGCCAACAATCGGCCAACGCCTTGTTGGCCAACAAAAGTTTTCTAGTCTTGTCAGCCAACTTCTGTTGGATGACAATTGGAAATCGGCTGTCCAATTGTGCATACACACGGTCAGATAATTGGCCAACGGGTTGTTGGACGACCGTTGTTGGCCGGTAATCGTACCGTGTGTACGGGCCATTAGATTTACATCTCCCCAGGACTCTGCTGCTTGAAAATAAAAAGGAAGAAAAGTGAAACATTGTTTCAAGCAAAACAAGACTTTACTTGTTCACACAAATGGTTGAGGGGTGGTAAAATTCTGCTGTTGAGCCGCAGCTGGGGGTGTACGCATGCTACGGCTGAGATGCTTTGCTGTGCGGCAGGAAGGTAGGCAGAGGGTGTAACCAAGGGACGTTGCTCGGAGGAGGGTAGAGCTTGGAACCAGGGGACATTGCTCAGAGGTGAGTAGGGACGTTGTTCGGAAGTGGGTAGAGGGTGGAACCAAGGGATGTTTCTCGAATGTGGGCAGAGGGTGGAACCAAGGGACGTTGCTTTGAAGTGGGCAGAGGGTGGAACCAAGAGACGTTGCTCGGAGGTGAGTGGAGCGTGGAACCAAGGGACATTGCTCAGAAGTGGGTAGTGGGTGGAACCAAGGGACGTTTCTCGGTTGCAGAGAACCAAGGTGGGAGATGGGTGAAGGCTCTTTGCAGGGAACCAAGGTGGGTGATGGGTGAAGACTCGTTACAGGGAACCAAGGTGCGAGGTGAGTGGAGGCTCGT
>BLSH010544672.1:70418-87548 GCA_018402905.1 Glandirana rugosa | reverse complement strand
GGGGTGGAACCAAGGGATGTTGCTTGGAAGTGGGCGGAGGGTGGAACTAAGGGGCGTTGCTCAGAAGTGGACAGAGGGTGGAACCAAGAGACGTTGCTCGGAGGTGGGTGGAGCGTGGAACCAAGGGACATTGCTCAGAGGTGGGTAGGGGGTGGAACCAAGGGACGTTGCTCGGAAGTGGGCAGAGGGTGGAACCAAGGGATGTTGCTCGGAGGGGAGAAGAGGATAGAGACTAAGGATAACTCGGAAGGGGGGAGTACCTCTACCAATTCTCTGAAAAAAAAAAAGCCCTGTCCATATGGGACAGTATAATGTGCTTTATGGGAAAGGTGAACTACCCCTTTAGGAATCAGTACAGTTTTCCACCAATCACCATCTCCTGCAGCCTTTTTTTCCAGCCACTTCTTGTCTACATTTTTTTTTCGCACTTCAGTGATGGCTGGGAGGATTTCCTGATGGTGACAAAAGCGGACCATGCCTGCGTAATATGTTGGCACGTTCACTTGTAGTCTCAGTGGGACAACTCAGAACCCAACTGGGAGACCGGATGAAGCAGTTGTCACCCTATAACAGGAAGAACCTGAACAAGGACCTACATAGCCAGGAACTATTTTATTACAATTTTCAGCTTTAAAAAGATCTTAAAAATACTTTTGAAACAACATTTAATATTTTGAAGGTTTTTTGAGATTTCGGTGATGGAGTTCCCATTTTCAATAATTAGGAAGAATCAGACACTCGCCCTCCCGGTGCTGACATCAGCTCTGACTCCTCAATGAATTATGAGCCAGGAATGTCAGGAATCTGGGGTTTAGCCCCAGGAAGAGATACTTGAAGCTGCACCAACAAATTAACCCTTTCACCATCACTGGGGCTCAGGTGAGCTAAGTTGCGGTTTACCCATTTCCGCCTGATTAAGCCAAATTCTGAATCTACCTGAAGGTGCGGCCCCTTAATCACAGAGTCTAAAGATATGGACATTTCTGCAGGTTTTTAGATGGAATCTTTCCTCGTTACCTGTAGGGGATATTTTGCGACGGTGATTTAAACATTTTCTATTTATAATGTTGTATTTTCCATCTTTATGGGATGGAAATATGGGACATCTTTTGGCTGATTTTTTTTTTTGGGGGGGGGGGTCTTCACCCCCTCTTTTGAGAAACAGACAATTGGCACTTTATGCACAAAAGAAACTTGTAGGTCTGTTTATTAAATAGACAGACATCTATTCTATCTGTTATTAGGCTACTTCCTATACATATTTACTTCATTGATTTATCACAAGCGATACTGCATATGGCCACTAGATGGTGCTAAGTATCATAGAAAATTACTATAACACTGACAGCCATCTAGTGAACAAATGTGGAATTTTCCATTCTATATCAATGGAAGGCAATCGACCAGCACAGGAAAAAGCCATTTGTTTTCCCCACCCATTCGCAATACACATATTACTGTGGGTTACTGATAGAGATGAGTTTGCACGAACCCGTAGGAAACTCTTCAATGACAGCAGGCCACTGGCCCATATCTACGGTAGTTAGGATATTGAGCCTGTAGTCTCTGACTATCTCTTGTCTCATGTCTGCAGTTTCTCACCATTTATTGTACCATGTCTGCAGTCTCTGATCCTCATTTG
This sequence comes from Glandirana rugosa, assembly GCA_018402905.1. Classification (NCBI taxonomy): domain Eukaryota; kingdom Metazoa; phylum Chordata; class Amphibia; order Anura; family Ranidae; genus Glandirana; species Glandirana rugosa. Next base: position 85,906 of record BLSH010544672.1, on the reverse strand, counting down.
TATAATTTCTGCAGTCTCTGACCATCTCCTGTATCATGTCTGCAGTCTCGACCATCTCCTGTAGGTTGTCTGCAGTCTCTATCTCCTGTACCATGTTTGCAGTCTCAGACCACCTCCTGTACCATGTCCGCAGTCTCTGACCATCTCTTGTACCATGTCTACAGTCTCTGACCATCTCCTGCATCATGTCTGCAGTCTCTGACCCACTCTTGAATCGTGTTTGAAGTCTCTGATCATCTCCTGTATCATAACTGCAGTCTTTGACCATCTCCTGTACCATGTCTGCAGTCTCTGACCATCTCCTGTATCAAGTCTATAGTCTCTGACCAACTCTTGTAGCATGTTTGAAGTCTCTAATCATCTCTTGTACCATGTCCGCAGTCTCTGACCATCTCTTGTACCATGCCTGTAGTCTCTGACCATCTCCTGTATCATGTCTGCAGTCTCTGACCATCTCCTGTATCATGCCTGTAGTCTCTGACCATCTCCTGTATCATGTCTGCAGTCTCTGACCATCTCCTGTATCATGTCTGCAGTTTCTTACCATCTCCTGTATCATGTCTGCAACCTCTGACCATCTCCTGTATCGTGTCTGCAGTCTCTGACCATCTCTTGTATCATGTCCATAGTCTTAGACTATGGTCTCCTGTTGTGTATTTGTTGTCTCTGACATAACATTTTCACAGAATTTTATGTGCGGCCCACTAGTGAATTCAAGGGACACACTTGAGGCACCCAATCTCAAGAAAGGTGTCCCCTGCTGCCATAAGGCATATTGTCTTGGCTGGACAGCGTCATTTGGAGGATGCAACAGCCTACAAGAGACGTTAGGGTTAGGAGCCAGTGTTTAGTATAGCTTACCAGCAACCACATAGCACTGAACTTGTTTTGGGTGGAGCTGATGTTCTAGAGCACAGGTGTCAAACCGGCGGCCCTCCAGCTGTTGCGGAACTACAGTTCCCATGAGGCATTGCAAGGCTTACAGTTACAAGCATGACTCACACAGGCAGAGGCATGATGGGACTTGTAGTTCCACAACAGCTGGAGGGCTGCCAGTTTGACATCCCTGTCTAGAGAGTCTCTTTAGGTCTTGACTTATGAGATCCCTCATGCAGCACCGGCACTGTACAGTCACAATAATATCATGTGTCTCTTCCTCATACTATAGATCTAACCCTGGGACATGGCTCGGGGGGTCTTCTTCTTTGTGCTTTGAAGTGGCTACAATACATAAAAATACATCAAAGAAATGCTGGGAACTCTATGTGCATGGTGTGTGCCGCGGTCTTCAGAATGCTCCTGATTACAGAGTGTTTATGTGTTTGTAGATGGTTTTTATGAGTGTTTGTGTTGTTTAGGTGCGTGTGCGGGGAGAAGTGTGGAATTCTGCTGTTTGTATGATGGACTTGCCTGTGCCCTCGCCATAAAATGATCACTTTATGTCACGCAGGTGTAAGGAGGAACATTAACACCCAGGGGTGAGTCTGCAATCCACCATGCCAGGACAGCTGTGCCAGAAACCTTGGAGGGAACAGAATGGTGGGAATTTATTGAAGATAAAATATAGTGGTGTATCCTCGCGCTACTATGAGACTACTATAGTGTAAATTTATTGAAGATGTCCGGAACAGGGGGATTTTATAGAAGGCCTTAGGACTTTGCTCCGTAAGGTGAATAATATTTTCCTCCTAAACTTCTCTAATCAGTAAGACAGAAAGAAGCCAGGAGCAGAGTATTTTCAACATTATTGAGGTTTAATACTGGAGGTGTGATATCCCAGATGGAAAGGAAATTAGAAAGGTAGTAAGAAGGCCAGAATCTGATTATTTTCTACCTAATGAATGATCATGTTGAAGGTGTGATAACCTAGTGGTGGGTGTAATCAGTGGCGTCACTGGGGTTAGTGTCACCTGGTGTGGTAAAATACTGTGTCCCCCTCAACCCCTTCCCCTCCCCAATGATGTCACCCCCAACCCTATCCCTTGGCTAGGACAGGTAGTATGGCACTGAGCAGGCTAGCACAGGCGAGCAGGCGCAACTCTCCCTCCCAGCCTGCCACAGTGCTACTTGATGGTGTCACCCCTCTGGCGGGTGTCACCTGGGTACATTCCGCACCCCCCACACCCCTATAATCAAGTTAAAGCAGCTCACAAGCAGGTTAAATAAAAGTCAACGTAAGGTCAAATACAAATGTCAATGATCTCGGAAAATTCCCAATAACCCCCAGATACTGACTAGACCTATGTAATTGTGTAAGGGGCACCTTACTCATTTACACCATACATAAAGGTCTTTATTAAAATAATATTAATGTCCCACAATACCCAGAAATGGTGTCCCACAATAGCTAAAAATGATGTCCCATGACAACCCTCTTTCACTGATTCTCTTGCCAGTAATTGATAACAATGCCTCAATGCATTGCTGTCATTCGTAGCAGTATAGTGGTTGCTAGGAAGCCAGTGTCTGCTGGTACCCTAGCAACAATTACACATGGCCTGCCCCATTTACTGCTGGGTTGGGGATTCCCAGTAGCTGAATTTAAACAGCTGGATTAATGTCATTGACCAAATATGAGAAGATGGCCACACATGGTAGACTGAAGAACAGAAGAGTATTTTCTATCTTGTGGAGGCTCATGTTGGAAATGTAATATCCTAATGGTGAGTTTAATCACAAATGAAGAGAGAAGGCCAGGATGAGAGTATTTTCTACCTTGAGGAGGGTCATGTTGTGGGGTATGATTTCCCAGAGTTAAGATAATCAAAAAGGTAGAGAAGATCAGGAGCAGAGTATTTCCTACCTAATGGAAGGTTATGTTGAAGGGCGTGATATCTTGGTGGTGAGTGCAATCAGAAAGGTAGAAAGAAAGATAGGAGCAGAGTATTTTCTACTTTATGGAAGGTCATATTGGAGGATATGATATCCTGGCGGTGGGTGTAATCAGAAAGGTAAAAAGAAGGTCAGTAGTAGAGTATTCTCTACCTTGGGAAGGGTCACGTTGCAGGTGTAATATCGCTGATGGCAAGGGAGAAGATCAGGAGTAAAGTTATTGGGGGCGGGGGGGGTTTGTAGGGGTCATGGTCGAAGGTGTAATATCCCCAGTGATACGTGTAAACAGAAAGTTGGAAAGATCAGGAGCAGAGAATCTTCTACCTTATGGAGGGTCATTTTGGAGGGTGTGATAACCTGGTGGGTGTAATCAGAAAGGTAGAGAGAAGGTCAGGAGCAGAGTATTTTATATATTATGGGAAGTCATTTTGGAGGTTTTGATATCCCAGTGATGAGTGTAATTAGAAAGATAGAGAGAAGGATGGAAATATAGTATTTTCTACCTTGTGGAGGGTCATGTTGGAGGGTCTGACATCCCAGTGGTGGGTGTAATGAGAAAGGTAGAGAGAAGGTCAGGTAGGCCTCTCATGTGGCCCTTGCTTGGTGCCAAATGAGGAGGGAAACTTGGCGGACATGACGACCAACCATCCCACTTACCCCCTTACAAACTTATGAGGGGGTCATGTTGGAGATGTGATATCCCAGTGGTGAGTGTGATCAGAAAGGTAAAGAGAAGGTCAGGTCAGATCATTTTCTACCTTATGGAGGGCCATGTTGGAGATGTGATATTCCCGGTGGTGAGTGAAATCAGAAAGGTAGAGAGAAGGTCAGGTCAGATAATTTTCTACCTTGGGGAGGGCCATGTTGGATATGTGATATTCCCGGTGGTGAGTGAAATCAGAAAGGTAGAGAGAAGGTCAAGTCAGAGCATTTTCTACCTTGTGGAGGGCCATGTTGGAGATGTTATATCCTCAATGTTTGGTGTAATCAGAAAGGTAGTGAAAAGGTCAAGTCAGAGCATTTTCTACCTTATGGAGGGTCATGCTGGAGATGTGATATCCCTGGTGTAATCAGAAAGTCAAAGACAAGATCAGGTCAGAGCATTTTCTACCTTATGGTGGATCATGTGGTAGGCATGATATCTCAATGGTAGGTGTAATCAAAAAGGTAGAAAGAAGGTCGGGAATACGGTATTTTCTACCTTGTGGAGGGTTATGTTGGAGATGTGATATTCCCGGTGGTGAGTGAAATCCGAAAGGTAGAGAGAAGGTCAGGTCAGATAATTTTCTACCTTGGCGAGGGCCATGTTAGATATGTGATATTCCTGGTGGTGCGTGAAATCAGAAAGGTAGAGAGAAGGTCAAGTCAGAGCATTTTCTACCTTGTTGAGAGCCATGTTGGAGATGTTATATCCTCAATGGTAGGTGTAATCAGAAAGGTAGAAAGAAGGTCGGGAACACAGTATTTTCTACCTTGTGGAGGGTCATGTTGGAGATGTGATATCCCAGTAGTGAGTGTAATCAGAAAGGAAGTAAGATGGATGGGGGCAGAGTATTTTGTTGGAGGGTGTGATAACCTGGTGAGTTTATATCAGAAAGGTAGAGAGAAGGTCAGGAGCAGAGTATTTTATACATTATGGAGGGTCATATTGGATATGTCCTATCCCGATGGTGGGTGTAATCGGAAAGAAAGATACATGGACAGGGGCAGAGTATTTTCTGGGTTCTGGAGGGTCACTTTGAAGTCTGTGATAACCTGGTGAGTGTAGTCAGAAAAGGAGAGAGAGGGACAGGAAATCTAAACATTTTTGTTTGATTTTCATTGTTCTTTTAAAAGTGCATCAAACTATTTTTTTAAAACTCATTCCTTTTATTCTTTATTTCATTATTTCCAATTAGTTGATCAAATTTTAATTAAAACTTTCAACAGCATCAGCCAGTTGTTTTAATAGAGTTTTTTTTTCTTTTTTTTTTTTTTAAATCTTTTTGAGTTTTTTTTTCTTTAATAGAAAATTTAATGAATCCAAAAATAAAAGATGCAGCCGGAGATCAGAAACAACAGATGGAAAAAGAGGATAAACAAGTATTTTATTTTAAAATTGCAACCGTATGCATTCTACTTTATCATTTCCACATCATGTGATAGGTCCACTTCATCATCAGCTTGTTTCATCTTGCCAGACTTCAGAAAACTCGAAGACGGATAATTAATGAATATCACCGCAAAGTTCAGATTTGCTGATTCCCGATGGAAACATCCCATGGTAGCGGCACGTGCAGACCTAGCCATGGTCTTTTTGGTTCCGTCATGGTGAGACTGTTGGTTGTGAGTCACTCTGTGTCAGAAATTTTCTGGAAAATCCCAAGTAGTAGAGATTACAACCTGTAGGCCTCGGCTCATCCTCCCCAAAAAAAAACTCAGCAGGAAGACAGAACTCTTCTTACAGGAATTTGTCACTTCAAAGACAAGAGGTGGGCTGCCTATTTTGGCCTGCAGTTGTGACATTTTCTAAGGAACACATAACCTTGATGAGAAGGCATGCAGACAACTCCTGGCAGTAGGAATTTAAGGTAGAAGTCTTGCCTTCAGGCCGGATAAGGCATCTGTGAGATGTGCTGTCATGGAGGAGGGTCTGGGGAGAGGAAAAGGAGGCCAACTCTGGAATTGATTGTAATTAAGCTCATTGTTGGTGTTTATATGGTTATTAGCAGACATGAGTCCCATCTAGGATGCTGCAGTTTTCACACCTCATAAGGGCCATCTCAAGTACCTGCTAACTGGCCCATCTTCTCCTAGACACGGTCATTATTTCCTCAACTAGGACAAAGGATCTTTTCTGCTCCTCTCTGTGGGAAGCAAAGAACATATCGGTTTATTACTAGACTCAGCAAGGCGGAGTTGGGTATTTTTTTGTGATGTATTTAGGAGGGGGAAAAAAAGCTAGCCATTCACCAAAATTTCACAAAGGGAATTTAGAAAAGATGTTTTTCAAAGCATTTGATGGTACCATTTATAGACTTAACAAATCTTGTAAGAAAATCCCAAAAACGTTTGCTCATTTGCCATGCCAATGTTTCAAATTTTTAAGAATATCCTAAAAAATGTTGTCAATTGCCATGCCAGTGTTTCAAATTTTATAAGAAAATCCTGGAAAATGTTGCTTGATTGCAATGTCAACATTTCAAATTTTGTAAGAAAATCTTGAAAAATAGTGCTTGATTGCCAAGCCAATGTTTCAAATTTTATAAGAAAATCCTGAAAAATGTTGCTCGATTGCCAAGCCAATGTTTCAAATTTTGTAAGAAAATCCTGGAAAACGTTGCTTGACTGCAATGTCAATGTTTAAATTTTGTAAGAAAATCCTGAAAAATGTTGCTCGATTGCAATGTCAACGTTTCAAATTTTGTAAGAAAATCCTGGAATATGTTGCTTGATTGCCAAGCCAATGTTTCAAATTTTGTAAGAAAATCCTGGAAAATGTTGCTTGATTGCAATGTCAACATTTCAAATTTTGTAAGAAAATCTTGAAAAATAGTGCTTGATTGCCAAGCCAATGTTTCAAATTTTATAAGAAAATCCTGAAAAATGTTGCTTGATTGCCATGCCAATGTTTCAGATTTTGTAAGAAAATCCTGAAAAATGTTGCTCGATCGCCATGCCAATGTTTCAAATTTTGTTAGAAAATCCTGAAAAATAGTGCTTGATTGCCAAGCCAATGTTTCAAATTTTGTAAGAAAATCCTGGAAAATGTTGCTTGATTGCAATGTCAATGTTTCAAATTTTGTAAGAAAATCCTGAAAAATGTTGCTCAATTGCCAAGTCAATGTTTCAAATTTTGTAAGAAAATCCTGGAAAATGTTGCTTGATTGCAATTTCAACATTTCAAATTTTGTAAGAAAATCTTGAAAAATAGTGCTTGATTGCCAAGCCAATGTTTCAAATTTTATAAGAAAATCCTGAAAAATGTTGCTTGATTGCAATGTCAATGTTTAAATTTTGTAAGAAAATCATGAAAAATGTTGCTCGATTGCCAAGCCAATGTTTCAAATTTTGTAAGAAAATCCTGGAAAACGTTGCTTGATTGCAATGTCAATGTTTAAATTTTGTAAGAAAATCCTGAAAAATGTTGCTCGATTGCCATGCCTATGTTTCAAATTTTTGTAAGAAAATCATGAAAATTTTTGTTCCATTGCCATGCCAATGTTTCAAGTTTTGTAAAAAAAAAATCATGAAAATTTTTACTTGATTGTCATGCCAATGTTTTAAATGTCAGAGAATCCTGAAAAATGTTGCTCGCTTGCAATGTCAGTGTTTCACATTTTGTAAGAAAATCTTGAAAAATGATGCTTGATTGCCATGACAATGTATTGAATTTTACTTGCGATTTCAAGGTGCGCATTACAATAAGTACAGTATTTTCCTGAACGAAAATCATATTCACAGTTTGAACAGAACAGAATTTTGTTTATTTGAGATAAAACTATTTCCATCCTGCTCCTTCGATTTTCTTTATCACTGTAGTAAAAAACGATCAACAATATGACTTTATCAGCTATTAGCAAATCTAAAGAATGACCAGAAAATAATTTTTTTGAACATAATTCTACTGGTGTATGGCCATCTTAAGATTGTTATCCAAGCTGGGAACTGTAAATTATAAGATCAATATCAGGAAAAATATTCTGATAACTGTAGGTGACTGAAGTGTATTTAAACCCAAAAACATACATTTTATATATATTGCTTCTTACCAGACCATAGATGTGGTGGCAATAATGATTCCTTTTTATTTTAAGAGTTTTCACTTTGTCATCCTGCAAATAACACACTTCTTGTGCTTAGGTGACCACACTCATTCAATCCACTGTATCTATGGATGGAGCCTTTGTTGTCCCACTACAGCTGGCCATAGACTGTTCGAATCTCAGCCGGTTCTGAAGGAACTGACCAAGATTCAAATCATGTATGGGCAGGCTGAATGTACTCGATCAATCAACTTGAGTGCAACCAGCCTGCTGGATTGTACATGCGATTATTGCTAGCAGCTGTTATAGTCGCTAGCAATAATCACTGTGTTCTGCAGTCAGGGATGGCTCCCCCTCCCCCTTCCCCACTGGGAGAACACAATGCCTCCAAGGGAGGGATTCCCTTGTCACCACTGTCTGTGTTGAATCATGCAATTTTTTCCCATGGTCGCAGTAAAGAAATTTGCCTAAGGCCCACCTGCTTCCATATCCAATGACGATCTCATGTGTATGGTAACAGACTCAGAGAAGCCAACCTTGGGGAGTTTCTGAGCACTCTGAATATTTGCTACCCTGGGGATGGTCGGATTGTTCCTGTCCGTCCACATTGTCTATGGGCATCCTTAGTTCTGTCTTGGAATTATTGGCTGTCTCCTGCAGATGATGAAAACAATTACTGGCATTTTAAGTGGCTACAAATTGGTTTTATTTCACTGGAGGTTATGTCATTTTCATTCCTCTCCCATCTGACCTTATCACAGAGCCCATAAAGATGAGAAGATAGAGAGGGAGGAGTACCTACAAGTACATGTCACAATCACCGGTCATTGGACATGCGGCCTACAGCTAGGCAGACGCAGGGAGATACTCTTCCAGATAAGATGACCTACGTTTCCCTGTTCTCCAAACTGCAAGATCTGTGTACGCCACTCATCTTGAAATCAACCTTTCTCAAACTTTTACCATGGAGGAACCCTTGGAATAATTTTCTGGTGTCAATGAACCCCTGCTAATACTTGCTATATATATACAACTCACTGTACATTATTGTGATGGTCACCACTCTTGGTGGCGAATATGAAGACCTCCTTTAATATACAGTAGCTAAAAAGGTTATTGGTGTTTGTGGTTACTTATCTAAGAGTCAGAAATTGTTCATTGCTCAAGAACCGCTAGCAACCTCTGGAGGAACCTTAGAGTCCCATGGAACCCTGGCTGAGAAATGATGATCTAAAGAATATGATGAGATGAGTGAGGATGGCCAATGATATGGAGATATAAAAACAAAAGGTTGCAGCACACTTCAAAAGTTTTATTCTAAAGGATTTTGCATACATCGTAGCAATGCAAGAGTTTCAAGCAGTCCATGCTCTTTATCAGGCTTGTAGGCTGGTGTAGTCTACAGGTGCCACTCACCCACAGCCTTGTATCTGGTGAGAAAGTCAAGTGGAACATAGTTCCTCTATGCTTTCCTGGGGCACTGGGGAAGCAATCCGGTTGTATGATGCCCTCCCATGTGACTCTGGCTACCATCTTAGGTCAAGGAAGGAAGGGTGACCCCTGGAAGTTGCACATCTATGGTGTCCTGCTGCAATTAATGGAGTGGCAACCTCAGCCTGGACTCCAACCAGGTCATGCCTCCAACTAGTTTCGCTCCGCCCCCGGAGCTTAGTCATGGGGAACCACCTTGAGTCAGACAGAGACTATTTAAGACCTTAGCTCCCAGGCTCGGTGTGCTTTTGACAAGTTGGTAGAGTAGGGAAAGGTACTCTACCTGATAGGGACAGTACTAGCGGTAGGGTAAGGTTCTGAGCGGGGGGGGGGGGAGGGTAAGGTCCCAACTCCTCTGGACATCTTCCTGTTTGAACACAAGACAACCAGGCAACATGTTGCCCTCTTAATAGATGCTGTCAGTTCGTATGTAACCTGCCCTCTTCACGTAAAAAATTCCTCCTCATTTTAGTGGGAAGCATAGTGCCCCATCATTGGTGTCAATGGGATCAATAGTGCCCCATCATTGGTATCAGTGACAGGAGTAGTGCTCTATCCTTGGTGTCAGTGGGAGGAATAGTGCCCCATCTTTGGTATTAATGGGAGAGAAAATGCCCCATCATTGGCATTAGTGGGAGGAATAGTGCCACATCATTGGTGTCAGTGGATAGAATGGTGCTTCAAAGGCTGGATAAAGGCAAACAAAGGGCCACATCCGGCCCATGGGCCGCAGTTTGGAGACCCCTGGCTTATAATATGGAGAAGCCCAAAGAAAGGGTTGCAGCACACAAGTTTCATTCAAAAAGATTTGACATACACTGTAGCAATGCAAGAGTTACAAGCAGTCCATGCTCTTTACCAAGCTATATAGAGAACATGGGGCTGCTCCGAACTGTGTGGCAACCATAGGCCTCATGCACATGGTTCTCTAGAACAACATTCTTCATTCAGAGCGCCTTTTTGGTTCATTTGGGGTAATGTGAATATGGGATGCAGTTTGCCCCATATTTTCATACCACATAATTTGTTGCCATGGTGAGATTGAGAGGGTCACTAGCACTATGACAATCAATGATGCTCTAGTCTAAGGCCAGGGCACAAGGTGTCATTGGTTGCTATGGTGCTGGTGGCCAGCCCGCCTGCAATGCATGGCAATGATCTGGCGTGACTGGCATGCATTGCCGCTCCTAGAATTCAGAAGAGGATAGAAGAGCACTTCTGTCTAGATCGTTTCCCTCTCCTACCCTCTGTCATGATGCTGGAGCCATAAGGTAGGGCTCTGATGGGAAAAAGGAGAGACGATAATGGAAAACTCTGATATGATGAAGGGACTTCAGGGCTGGCCCAAGACATTGTGCTGCCTGGGTTTAAGAATGAAATGCTGCCGCCCTCCAAAAAAAAAATCATGCCCACCAAAAGGCCCCCACATCCATTATTTTATATCATTATTTAAAACTAAAATTTATCAGGAAGTCAGATTTACATGCAACAGCACCTTGTCTATATGCAAAATTATATGACATACCATTATGTTCAATTCCAAGGGGTGGCTAGGGCAGTATATGGGCAGGCTAGGGTAGTATAGGGGCAGGCTAGGGTAGTAAATGGGCACGTTAGGGTAGTATATGGACTGGCTAGGGTAGTATATAGACAGGCTAGGGTAGTAAATGGGCACGTTAGGGTAGTATATGGACTGGCTAGGGTAGTATATAGACAGGCTAGGGTAGTATATAGACAGGCTAGGGAAGTATAGAGACAGGCTAGGGTAGTATAGGGGCAGGCTAGGGTAGTATATGGACAGGCTAGGGCAGTATAGGGGCAGGCTGGGGTAGTATATAGACAGGCTAGGGTAGTATATGGACAGGCTAGGGTAGTATATGGACAAGCTAGGGTAGTAAATGGGCACGTTAGGGTAGTATATGGACTGGCTAGGGTAGTATATAGACAGGCTAGGGTAGTATATGGACAGGCTAGGGAAGTATAGAGACAGGCTAGGGAAGTATAGAGACAGGCTAGGGAAGTATAGAGACAGGCTAGGGTAGTATAGAGACAGGCTAGGGTAGTATAGAGACAGGCTAGGGAAGTATAGAGACAGGCTAGGGTAGTATAGAGACAGGCTAGGGAAGTATAGAGACAGGCTAGGGTAGTATAGGGGCAGGCTAGGGTAGTATATGGACAGGCTAGGGCAGTATAGGGGCAGGCTGGGGTAGTATATAGACAGGCTAGGGCAGTATAGGGTTCAATTTTCTGCCCCTCTCAAAGTGCTGCCTGGGTCCAATGGACCCACAGGGACCCATGGTAGGGCTGGCCCTGGTGGACTCTGATGTGATGGGAGGCTCCAAAGTATAGGGGGGCTCTGATGTGATACCGGGACCTCTGATGTTATTGATTGTAGGTTCTGATATGATGGAAGCGAGACCCTAATGTGATGGAGTTGGTAGGGCAGGTCCATTCATTTCAAACGCGTATGCACAGATCTGAACCGAGCCTTAGACCAAGCCTCTTTTGTCACCTTGTCCCATGCCCCATGCACTATAGATGGAGGCTTCAAGCGTTTAAGCCAACAAACATTGCACAGGCCTTGTCTGCTGTTGTCACCACCCAGAAAAGGCCAGGGGAGCTCAGGAGAAATAAAATGGTAAAAAGAGGTAAAAAATTAAGGCAAAAAAGAAACTATAGCTGGCTATTCACCAGTAGAACTTTATTCAAACAATTGTATGGAACTTGAAAAAAAAAATCATTCCTCAAAGCATCCAATCTTGCCATCACTGAGGCAATGACATTTCATCCAGACCTGTTACTTAAATGGAATCCCAAATGTATTAACCAGATTCAAACCGCCCACAGTACATTTACTGCGGGCCGCGGGCACGGGCGGGCTGGATGACGTATATGTTTCACACAAACCTATGAATATACGCTTATTGGGATTTTTTTTATAAACAAAGACATGTGGCAGAATACATTTGGCCTAGATTTATGAACAAATTAGATTTTTTTTTTGATTGGATATATTTTAGAAACAGAAATGAGAAAATATCATAAAAAAAAAAACAAAACGGTCTTTTTTTGTTTATATAATAAAAAAATAAAAATAAAATAGAATATATAGAAAGCTCTTTTTGTGAGGAAAAAAAAAAAATATAAATCTGTGTGCAGTGTTGCATGACCGCGCAATTACCAGTAAAAGTAGCACAGCGCCGAATTGCAAAAAATGGTCTGGTCATGTAGGGGGTAAAACCTAAAGGTCAAGCGGTTAAACAGGTTTCTATTTGCGCCTAGAACATGCAAATTCCGAAAGTCGCATTTACAGTTTGAAATTTTTTCTACCCTGACCCCACTAACCATTAGGAAATGAAATGAACTTTCGGAAAACAAAAAATGTCATACAAAACTCTACTAGCGTACGGCCAGCTTTAGTGTCGTCCAGTTATGCCTCGTACACACGGGACGATGATCGCATTCAACGCGTCGTACTCACGACCGTTGTATGCTAAATCGATCGTTTGTGTGCGCGCTTTCAACAGTTGAACATACGACGGTCGTACACGGGAGTTGTATGAGCAGACTACAAAACTTGGTCGTACCAACAAGCTCGCATACGACCGTTGCATCGTGTGTAGAGCAGTTGGGTACAAGAAGTTGTATTGTGCTAAACACGCATGCGCCAAGTCCACTTCAACTAACACGAAATTAGATGAAGGAGCCCAAAGGGTGACGCTACGATACCAGCACTTCCTCTTTATACGCTCGTTCGCATCATCACGTTCAGCCGGCCGCAAGTTGTATGTACGACCGTCGGGTGCACGTCAGTATGCTATTTACATTATGCAACATATGATTTGCGACGATCGTACGTACGATCCTCGTCCCGTGTGTACGAGGCTTTAGGGTTTGGATCTACTTTAGCGTAATTTGCAAATTTTTTTGCGTATTTTGTTGCCTAAAGTTACAGTGCGATATTTCTTATGTTTTTGGTGCTATCATTGGCATGGAGGAGTACATAACTTGAAGACTGGGCACCAGATATCTGTCCTTCATCTCTGGTACCTTTATGATATTCCCTATCTGCAGTGTCTTGTAGCTCCTTTCAAGTGTAGCTGTGGTCTACAAGTCTAATCCTGCACTGACCCTGCATGAAAGACTTTTGAGACCCTCCACGGGGTCGCGACCTGCACAACTGCCGCCCCATTGTGCGCCTCTAGCTATGAGATCTTTTTGAAGCCAAGTCTGGTGTGTCTAAAGATTTTTTTTTTTTAAATGATGAATTCGTTGCCAAACAATCTAGTTTGTGCAAAAAAATGAAAATAAATAAACCTGGTTTGTAGATGTCTTAGTTCAGAGGTTGCCCGGGACTAAACATGACAGCCGGTAGCTTGTACAACATTGTGAGACTGTCAGAGGCAAGGGAAAGTCAACAGCATGGTCATTAATAATCCAAGAGGCAGCAGGACGGCGGAGGTGAAGCGCAAAGGCGCGGCACGTGGCAGGCTGACACGAATTCCAGTGGTTTCAAAGAAGCAATCCGTGCAGCAGAACGTCCAAGAAGGACAACAGAACATGAAGAGCTATTTGAGTCTGATTAGAGGAGTATTTTTTTTTTTAAACTAAAAAATTCAACAAAAAAAAAAATGCATGGAGCATTAAAAGATAAGATAAATTTAAAAAGCAGCTATTGCTGTAGTACTTACCTTCAATCCAGGTCTGTCCCTAGCAGAATTTTTTTTTTCTGCCACTAGATGTCCTTAATCCTCCAGGTTGAACGACAACCAGCATTGTTAAACTCTCTCTGTGTTCTCATGCTGTCACTGACCCATGTCCCCCATGCCCGCCCCCACCCCATCCATGATTGGCTAGTGGAATAGGAACTGCACAGCGATTAGCTAATTTTAGGAGGGCGGTCAAACATGACTTTGCCAGCTTGAAGATGGTGTGGGATCAGCGTTGTTCCTGATCCCCAGGTGTACCAGCTGCTAAAAAAGCTAAATAGAAAACAAAGTAAAAGTGTGCTGCGCTAAAGTGATCAGGGCCGGCTCTACCACTAGGCGGAGTAGGCGGCCGCCTAGGGTGCACTGCCGCCTAGGGCGCCTGGCCACTGTTGATCTGTCATTGGCTGCTCTGTGTTGATTCATGTAAAAACTGACACTGTGTGACTGAGATAATGAGATTGTACCCCCCCCCCCTTCCGTGACCGCCNCCCCCCCCCCCCCCCCCGTGAGGCTGTATTTGATGGGCACATGTGAAGCTGTATTTGATGGGCACAAGTGAGGCTGTGTTGATTGTCACTGGTGAAGCTGTATTTGATGGGCACAGGTGAAGCTGTATTGATTGGTGCTGGTGAAGCTATATTTGATGGGCACAGGTGAAGCTGTATTGATTGGCACTGGTGAGGCTGTATTTGATGGGCGCTGGTGAGGTTGCATTTGATTGGCACTGATCAGGCTGCATTTGATTGGCACTGATCAGTCTGGGCAGGGAAAAGGGGGGGGAGTCAGGGATGGAGCCAATAGGGGACGGCAAAATGAGGTTTCGCCTAGGGTGTTAAAAATCCTTGCACCAGCCCTGAAAGTGATTGATAATAAAATACTTTTTTTTTAATTTTTAAAGATCAATAAACAGTCCAGAAAAATCAGTCTCTTAAATGGACCATAATGGTCAAATGGCAAACTCCATGATTCAACTGTAGATAAGGTTATCCAATTCCTTCACCAAATGAACACTCCGCCACCACCACAATAGGTTGGACTCTTACCAGAGAGCCTGGACCCTTTAATTACGAAGGGTCAAACAGGCTTGATGACTATGGCCCAGTGGGGGTCATTAACAGGGGATGTACAAAGGAACCACGTCAGGAACAGTTCCAGAGCATCCAGGGGACTCCACCCAAATGACAATCGTGTATCCCAGATCCAAATAAAACCTAAAACGTTGGATAGTGTAATCTCTCTTAAGGGTTGCATTTTATATAAAGTATTGCATTTACAGTATCTCACAAAAGTAAGTACACCCCTCACATTTTTGTAAATATTTTATTCTATCTTTTCATGTGACAACACTGAAGAAATGACACTTTGCTACAATGTAAAGACAGTAAACCCACCTCAGGGGACCTACGAGACCTTGACAAGGACTGCACCAAGGAAACATGTAGGGGACAATTACTGGGGGTGACCCGGTATCAGTAGTTCGGACAAACTGGGAAGCATTAATTTCCCAGGTCCGAGAGACCATTCTCAGGTTGGATAACACCACCACCGCCTCACAAGTAAACCACTTCCTTAACCTATTGGAATAGATGTCAACTTAGTACCTCAAACGGTAAACTGGTAATACCAGGTAAATTCTCTGACTAAAAAGACCTGACAAATAACTAGAAATTTTTAATTTTTTTTTCATAAAATAATAGTTAGTGAAAGTCCC
>BLSH010544672.1:31117-52456 GCA_018402905.1 Glandirana rugosa | reverse complement strand
AATGTAAAAAAACATTTTTTTCATCGGTTTTGGCCGATTTATATAATTCCTCATATTTGTGATAAAAAAAATCGCAATCAGCGTTTATTGATTGGTTTGCGCAAAAGTGGTCGCGTTTACGGATGATGAGAATTCAATTCTGGGGTTTTTATATTTTTTATTTTTTACTAGTAATGGCGGCGATCTGCGATTTTTAGCGGTACTGCGATATTTCAGCGGACATGTCGGAACATTTTGACACTTTTTTGGGACCATTGGCATTTATACAGCGATCAGTGCTATAAAAATGCACTGATTACTGTGTAAATGCCATTGGCAGTGAAGGGGTTAACCTGCAGGGGGCGCTCTAAGGGTTAACTGTGTTCCCTGGGCGTGTTCTAACTGTGGGGGCTGCCCTAGCTGGGGAAGGGAAGTGATCACAGCTTCCATGTAGAGGAAGGATAGTGATCACAGCCCTTCCCCCCTCACACAGAACGGAGGTCCGTGTTTACTTACACGGACCTCCGTTCTTTCACTCCGGGGGGGGGGGCATCGCGGATGGCCGGCGGAGATCGAATCCGCCGCACCCGCTCCCTGGCCCTCCCCGGACACAGTGAGCGCTCGGGCGCGCCTCCGGCGGTGCGCGCGCGCTCACTGGGCGCGATCTCGCAGCCGCCGTCATATGACGGCAATTTGCGCAGGAGCGCCACACTGTCGCCGTCAATTGCCGATCAGCGGGGGGGGCATCGCAGGTGGCCGGCGGAGATCGAATCCTGGCCCTCCCCGGACACAGTGAACGCGCGGGCGCGCCTCCGGCGGCGCGCGCGCGCGCTCACTAGGCTCGATTTGCGCAAACCGGCGTCATATGACGGCGGCTGCGGGGAGCGCCACACTGTCGCCGTCAATTGCCGATCAGCGGTCGGCAAGCGGTTAACGTCAAAGTAACGGCGTATTTTCCCAGTTAGGCGGGCGGCAGGTGGTTATAAATCACACCATAGACTTGACGCAAGTATTTCGCCTTAGCAAATTAAGTCAGGTCTTCTCCTGATGTTACTTTGTACTTTACATCCCGAAATCGTCAGGATTCTTGCCCTCGGTTCGCACTCCATTCAGCCTCCTACAGCTTACAGATATGATCATTAAAATTCAACCATGTAATTATAATTCTTAGACAGAATTAAAAGATGAGATACTGTGTTATTTTCCATCTTCACCTTTCAAAAATAACACTGCAAAAACATCTAAATTATCGGATAGAAGGACAACCTTTGCGGCTTTGGTAAGTCTGGTGGAACTCTCCTGACCTTATGAAGAGGGCCGCTGGTGATCTCACCATGTGTGGGCAGCGAATGCTTAGAAGAGAGGATTAAATGAGAGACTGGCACTTAAGATGCGGTGAGACGTGAAGATCGGGGTGTAAAAGTGGATTTAAGTGGCATCATTTTCTCGGAATGCCGGGGTTTTCTTACATTTCTAAGGGTCAATAAGACTTTGAAATAAAGATAACACAACCTGCAGGGCGCAAGACAGTTATCAACTGTAATAAAGTATATGTCTGGGCAACTGGAAGAATACATACAAATTGCTAATCAGCCAATCACATGGCAGCAACTCAATGCATTTGGACATCTAGACTTAACAAAGACGACTTGCTGAAGTTCAAACTGAGTATCAGGATGGGGAAGAAAGGGGATTTAAGTGACGTGGCATGGTTGTTGGTGCCAGTATTAAGTATATCAAAAACTGCTGATCTACAGGGATTTTCACGCACAACCATTTCTCGGGTTTACAGAGAATGGTGGGAAAAAGAGAAAATATCCAGTGAGAGGAGGTTGTGTGAAGGTAAATGCCTTGTTGATGTCAGAAGTCAGAGGAGGATGGGCAGACTGATTTGATATGATATAAAGACAATAGTAACTCAAATAACCACTCGTTACAACCAAGGTATGCAGGATACCATCTCTGAATGCACAACACATCCAACCTTGAAGCAAATGGGCTACAGCAGCAGAAGACCACACCAGGTGCCACTCCAGTTAGCTAAGAACAGGAAACTGAGTCTATAATTCGCACAGGGTCACCAAAATTGGACAATAGAAGATTGGAAAAACGTTGCCTGGTCTGCTGAGTCTCATAGTTACATAGTTAGGTTGAAAAAAGACACAAGGCCATCCAGTTCAACCAACCTAGTCTCGATTTCAGCTGCGGCATTCAGATGGTAGGGTCAGAATTTGGCGTAAACAAAAGCATGGATCACCGGTTCAGGCTGGTGGTGGTGGTGTAATGGTGTGGGGGATATTTTCTTGGCACACTTTGGGCCCTTTAGTACCAATTGAGTTATATGCTAGGGCCTACCTGAGTATTGTTGCTGCCCATGTCCATCCCTTTATGACTATACAATAGAAGATAGGAAAATTGTTGCTTGGTCTACGGCATTCAGATGGTAGGGGTGGAATTTGGCATAAAAAACAACAAAAACAAGGGCCAGGGATAAATCCAAGGCAAATACCAAGCTCTACTTACCGGCCAGCTGCGACTAACCAAACTAACCTGTCTAACAGCATGCGTTTAAAAAAAAGAGGTTTAGTTGCACAAATTTGCAAATGCATGCGTAAGCTACCGGCCCCGCCAAGGCACCCTGTGATCTGTAGTCCTATCTCTGACTTGTAAGAGACTCCACAGTGGAAGCAATGCATTCTAATAAGATAGGTGAGGGCAGATGGTCTGGAGCCCTCCTTAAAGGTGCAGGGGCACATTGTACACCCAGCATATAGCACAGTGGCTGCAAAGATGTCAATGCGTTGCCTGACCAAAAATCAAACAAATAAAAAACAACAGAAATCCACCAAGTTTAACCAATGATGTAACAGTTGCATCTTTCACCATACCAAAAATGATGTTAGAGCGGTAAAGCCTTGGTGCACCTCAACACGACCCCTCCCCAGATTCCTCTGCTCACATTAACAGGCTGGATTCACCTTCTCCTCTCAATTGGAGGCTAATAAATGGGGAAAACCAGATGTGTGTTTCCCTACAAGGGAGCTCAGGCACAGTAGACCAGGCACAGAACAAGCTGGGCCATCACCGATTACTCTGTGGTCAACCCTGGAGCACTCAAGATGGTTTTATATGTATATGATTTGGGCATTTGCTCAACTCTATGAATACCTGCATGCACTGGTGAATGGGTATTAGAAGGCAGGGATCAACTGTTCTTGCCCCCTTATTGGGGCTACTTGGTTCTACATAAAATATATGCTAAAATTACCTTCAGCCCCACCCACCCACACATGAGCTTGGCCCTTTTTTGTTGCGTAAAAGCTTCCAGCTCCTCCTTCAGCGCAGATCCTACTTTTACATATAAGGAAGGACTGACCCCCTTTGCTGCCCCCCTTAACATAATTGCTCTTATAATGAAGTACTATACTCAACGCAGCAATTTCCCTTTGAGATTATTAAAGAATTCTGTATTCTAGAGAGTTGGAGATCTCGCTGGACTGACTTAGTTGGGGGTCTGTGAGTGGGTGATGGTGGGGGCGGGTTGGGAAAGTTTGCTTCTGATAATTCTGACCGAACTTAGCAGAAGAGTAGTGGTGGTGAGCCCTTTTGGGGGGATTGGGCTGCTACCTCTGGGTACGGCCACAAGACATATACTTGTAGGAGTAGATAAATGGAGCACCCAGCAGTGGTGGCTGGTGCTCAATTTTGTGGGGGGCAGAAAACCAATGGCACACCCCCCCCCCTCATGGCAGGGCTCTGCACCCCTAGCCCACCCTTTTTTGAAGCCAATTAGAACCTCAGGCTCTAATCCTGTGCTTCAAAAAAAAAAACCCCCATTGAAATCTGTGCATCCGGCACCCTACATGTACATTAGGGGCCAGCGCATGGATTAAGGGGGCAGCGCTCGTGCGCCCCTTATGGATGGGCCGCCACTGGCATCCAGCATCCAATTAGAAGCAAAATGGAGGTGAATGTGTAGTCTTTTTATTGAAAGTGGCAAAAAACTGATCAAGCCAACGCGTTTCAGGGGAAACAAAGACTCCCCCTTCTTCAGGGCTGCAGCTGTGTGTTAATGATGAGTAGGGCTATATCCCAAATTGGTCTATCTGTGACACCGAAATCTGGATAGTTGCTGGTTTGTTTGGCGGTGGCAGCATATGCGAAGAGGCAACTATCCAGATTTCGGTGTCACAGACAGACCATTTTAGCATATAGCTCCACTCACCCTTAACATACAGCAGCAGCCCTGAAGAAGGGGGAGTCTTTGTTGTCCCGTAACGTGTTGGCTTGATCAGTTATTGCTACTTTCAAGAAAACGACTTCATATTCACCTCCATTTTGCTTCTAATTGGATACTGGGTATTCTGTATTCAATTAGTAGGCCCTATTGTAATGAGGAGGTGTAGTACGTCAAGCCCACTTGAAGCTTCTGTCAAAATGATGTCAGAGTGCGGCAACATAGTAGCATGTGTACTGTATTTCCCAGATTTGTTTTTTATAAGTTCCTTCACAGAAGAAAGGTAACTCCTCTCAGCACTCTGTGGGGTCTAACCTCTGCACTGTGTGGGAGTAGTGGTCTTCTTAGCAGGAGTCCAACATTCTCCCTTTTGTGTCTAACCTACAGCTCTCCAATCAGCAACATTCACAGAAGAGAGCAAACCTTGAAGATTGGATAGCAGGAGGACATGCTGAACTTTTGGAGGGGGGGCCCCTATTCTCACAGAGCACAGGGGTCCGACTCTTTGGTGTACAGAGTGGAGGCACTCTTCTGCTAGCAAAGGCAAATTAAAAAAGAAAAAGGAAACACTATTTTGCTGCACGCAGATTCTGATTATCGTTTTAGAAAAAGCTTTAAAGCCCAACTCCAAGAATAAAAAAAAATTCATTGGGGCCCCCCCATATTCCCACACTGCAAGGGTTAAATGCTTGTTGACTCTAAGGGAGAGGAATAGGGTACAATACCTTACTCCTTGCTCCAGCAGGCTCTGGCGCTCTGCTCTGCTGCAGCTTGTGGACAGTCCCTCGCCATCCTTACGTACAATGCAGAGCTGTGAAGTCCTGCATTGTACTTGATAACTTCATAGTCCTGTGGTTTGGAGTGTCTTATAGAAGAGGCTTCGGGGGACCAGATGGAGCGAGCCTGGCAGAATGAGGAATAAAGTAAGCATCACACCTTATTCTTCATCCCCTGCAGCCGAGGTCTCCAAACTTTTCAGTGTCGGAGCCACATCATATGTTTTACAAAAATCCCCATCAGCGCCCCCCCTTTACATCATGGACCCCATCAGAGTCCCCCTTACATCAGGGTCCCTATCAGAGTTCCCCCTTATATCCGTGTCCCCCCATATATGTGTCCCCATGAGGCTGGGTTGAGTTCACACAACTGCAAATTGGATGAGAATTGCACAGGAGTCCTGTGCGTCTTCTGGTCTGTTTCAGGTCCGAATTCAGCCCAAAAATCGGGCTGAAAGCGAACCTAAAATGGTGAATGGGGACACACCGGACCCCTGCTGTGAGCCGCTCCATCCCTCAGTGTGAACCCAGCCTCAGAGTCCCTCCTTACATCAGAAGTGGAGACCATTGGTAGTCTCTGCTGACCTTTGTACACAATCATTGCACATTTGGTATACGCCACTGACCCCATTTGTGGGCCAGATAAAATCTGGTAGCGGGCCGGATGTGACCCAGGGGGCCATAGTTTGGAAACCCCTGTTCTAGAGGTAATGAGTATTTAACCCTTCAATGTGGTCAAGGGGGCACTACAAAGGAAGGCTTTTTGTTTTGTAATTCCTGGAGTTGGGCTTTCACTTTTTGGGCAGTGAAATGGTGAATCCAGTCACATAGCCCCTTACACCTTCTACCAATAAACAATTGCAAGGTTCCAATTGGACCCAACCCACTCTATTAATGAGCTAAGGGCCCAAAGTGAACTAGTGAAGATCTTAATGAAACCCACTAGTGGTTAGTACTTCAGCCTAGTAGCAATAGAGTCATGTGAATCCCAACCACAGCACTACCTGCCTGGAGTTTGCATGTTCTCCCTGTGCCTGCGCGGGTTTCCTCCGGGTACTCCGGCTTCCTCCCACACTCCAAAGACATGCTGGGGAGTTAATTGGCTCCTGTCTAAATTAGCCCTAATATGTGTGAGTTAGAGCCCTTAGATTGTAAGTCCCTTGGGGGCAGGGACTGATGTAAATGTAAAATATATTTTTGGCACCCCCATTAGGGGACTGTAGACTAGTTTGTCAACCGTTCCACATGCTTTGACCTATTGTTTGCCGCATTATTTTGCTACTTTTTACAAGCTTGTGAATCTTGGAACTTTTAAACAATTTTAAACATTAGTCTGGAATAAATTTGCCCCCTCATCACCGAGGTTTTACACGATGGCCAGTGTCTCGTTTTTTTATTTCCTTATAAAACGGTTGAGTGGCTGAGCTGTCCATCCTTCCTGCGATTGCCCCACCTCAAGACCCCCCCTGTGCACCCCTTGGACTACTGGACCCGGATCCGTAATCTGGAGCGTGGAAAGCAGTCTCATTGGAGTGGCGAGCGGGACCTCCCGGTCTGGAATATGTGACGCGATCGCTGGCGGAAGATCCTAGATGCAACATTGCACTGTTTCTGAGGCGTTGTTGTTTCTTCTTTCTGGTAAGCCTCTACTCTGGAAGGGGTTGGAGTTTCCATCCTGCTGCTTATTGTCACCACTATATTTTGATCAAAGATCCTGATTTACACCATTTTGCTTCACAAGAACATTTACTTTGGACATCACCGTTTATTTATTCGTTTATGCATTGGACTTTTATGAGTTTGGTTTTTACACGCGGGATACATCACCACTTTATGGAAATATTCACTGAAGATATCACTCTGTATTTATGTACACATTGGCTTATATAGAAAGACTCTCTATATCTGACGATTTAATACATACATATTTATTCATTTATTTATTTATATTTATATTTATATATTTATTCAATATGTAACTTGCACATCACATGGTTATACATACGTTTCTTCTTTTGCTTTGATGCCAATTAGTCACATTTTGTATTGGTTCAACTATTTTCAGTTTAGCGCCACCCCCACATACACAAAAGTTTTACGATTAGTTTGGTCGATTTAGGTGGCAGCTTACTACTTTTTTACAGACTCTCCGAGCCTAGCGCAGTAATCTCTTTTAACTATTACTCGTTCCACATGCTTCATGGTCAATACCGGTTTCAATATAGCCCCTAAGAGATGCCACACTTTGATATTGACACCTCTTAAGAAGCACCAAGAAGCCGGATCACTATACCTTCTATACTAAGTTATGTATTCACCCTTAATGTCAGGGAACATGTTCTTATCCAGTGTTATAAGTGGACTTCTACAATTGTTGTGCGCAAGGCTCTACGCATACTTCCCCGACTATCTTCTCTCTATTTTTTGTTCTGTGGCACCCTCTAGTATGCTAGATTAGGATATACATAGGTGGCGGGGAATTTAGGTTTGGCTGTCAGCCAAGTTGGCGTTTTGAATCTGGGTGAGGGTGAGTGATCCAGGGTGGCTGGACCACTCATCAGACAGCACCTTTGGTACCTACCCCTATTTGCTAGAACCTTGTAGAAGTTTCCAGAAGAATGGGAGGGAGGTTAGAAGGAGCTGCCTGTAGAATTGAGGAGGAACCTAGCCAATTCCCAACAACATTGGCTGGCAGGGGGTAGGCCCTTCTTAAATACTCAGAGTCAGGCCAGCAGGGGGCAGTGTGGAGTTCGGGTGGAAGTTGGAGATGGAGTGCTGAGGAGGCTGTCGGGGGCCCTTGAGGGTAGCCCCCTACTCTGGGGGGGAGTGACCTCAGGCCTGGGGCTTGTTTGCAGGAGGAATCCTCTAACAACACACATAGGAGTCCCGTCCAGAGACAGCCAGCATGTCCGGGGGATCTCCAGGGAGAAGAGAGTTGGGTGGCTGTTGAGTGTGACAGTCTAGGACAGTGATGGCAAACCTTGGCACCCCAGATGTTTTGGAACTACATTTCCCATGATGCTCATGCACTATGCATTATAGTTGAGCATCATAGGAAATGTAGTTACAAAACATTTGGAGTGCCAAGGTTCCCCGTCACTGGTCTAGGAGGACTGTGGGAAGTGGCAGCTACAGCCAGACGAGCTGGTGGTGCCTGGGGAGGTGGTACTGGGATCAGTAGCCACAGGAATGTAGCTGGACACTGGTACTTTTTCTGCACACTAAAGGGGCCCGTGGTCCCTGCCTGTAAGAGGGCCTTTGCTTGATCTGGCTAAGTGCCTGATCCCCCAAACAGTGTTCCAGCTTGTTCTGAATTGTTCCGCAAGCAAGAGAACTGGTGGAGGAAGAGGAGTGTATATAGAGAGTGTATATAGTTGAAGCGTCTCTGAAGAGACTTTGTTCTAGTCTAGTGGGCATCCCATAATACCCCAGGGGCGGCCGTCCATTGAGGGTGCACGGGCGCCTCCTCCCCTATCCATCGCCACCACCCCCCCATCCATGCGTCCGGCCCCTTTCAGGACATCGGATGCATGGATTCCATTATGGGGTGGGTGGTTATTTTGAAGCTCCGATTAGAGCCAGAGGCTCTAATAGGCTTCAAAATAGGGTGGGCTTGGGGCGCTGAGAATGCGCCCAGAGCCCACCCAGGTGTGTGAGAATAGCGAATGAATATTCCCTATTCTCACACTGAATCGCCTCTCCATCAATCAGGAAGCGCTGTTCTGAGACCCGTTTCCCGATTGGTCAAAAGAAGAAGCGTTCTGATTGGCCGCCGATGAGGAGGGAGGTGGCGGGAAGCCGCCGAGCAGGGGAAGGAGAAGCTGCTCATGATGCCCATGGAGGAGAGCCGGGGAAGACGCCCGTGATTGCCTGCCATGGATGGGATAAGTGCACCAACCGACCGGCCAACCTACCGACCTGACCCGACGAGGGGGATTGGCGGGTGCACTGTTTGCCGCCCCACCCTCCAAAACCACCAGCACCATTGCAATACCCCATATACCCATCCAAGTTTATTAACCCCTAAATAAAAATAAAACAAAGCTGCTGGACTGTTTTCTGTCTCAAGTGAGCCTGTGAAATTTCGGCGTGCTCCTACAGGGGATGTGCTACAGTTCTTTTTACGAAATGTTTTTAGTTGACATTATGG
Source organism: Glandirana rugosa (assembly GCA_018402905.1). Classification (NCBI taxonomy): domain Eukaryota; kingdom Metazoa; phylum Chordata; class Amphibia; order Anura; family Ranidae; genus Glandirana; species Glandirana rugosa. The sequence goes on along the minus strand of BLSH010544672.1, from coordinate 43,314 downwards.
ACCTTTGTCTGCTCTCACGTCTTCTTTATTGTTTTGTATAAGGTGGCCATCAAGGCCAATTTGTAATAATTAAAACCTCATTCAAGTATTTATAGAACTAAATAACTTATAAAGCCATTCACAACCTGGCCCCCAGCTACATCACTAACCTGGTCTCCAAATACCAACCAAATTGTTTTCTTCGCTCCTCCCAAGACCTCCTGCTCTCTAGCTCCTTTGTCACCTCATCCCATGCTCGCCTCCAGGACTTCTCCAGAGCCTCTCCCATCCCCTGGAATGCTCTACCCCAATCTGTCCGACTTTCTCCTACTTTGTCCACCTTCAGATGATCCCTGAAAACTCAGCAAAAACAAGGGCCAGGGATAAATATAAGGCAAATACCAAGCTCTACTTACCGGCCAGCTGCGACTAAGCAAATTTACCTAACAGCATGCGTTTAAAAACAGGGGTTTAGTTGCACAAATTTGCAAATGCATGCGTAAGCTACAGGCCCCCGCCAAGGCACCCTGTGATCTGTAGTCCTATCTCTGACTTGTGAGAGACTCCACAGTGGAAGCAATGTATTCTAATAAGATAGGTGAGGGCAGATGGTCTGGAGGGGGCCCCATCCCTCTTTAAAGGTGCAGGGGTACATTGAACACCCAGCATATAGCACAGTGGCTGCAAAGATGTCAATGCGTTGCCTGACCAAAAATCAAACATACCAAACAATGACCACTGCCTACACCTATAACTGACCTTTGCAGCAAGGAGCATTGGGGGGCAACAAACAGCAAAAGCAAGGGCCAGGGATAAATCCAAGACAAATACCAAACTCTACTTACCTGCGACTAACCAAATTAACCTAACAGTATGCGAAAACTCATCTCTTCTGAGAAGCCTATCTGGCTCCCACCTAACAACTGTACATTTATCTTCTCCATCAGCACATCCCCCCCCAGTTATTACCTCTTGTATCTCTTGACCTTCCCAATGATCGTATACAACAGGTCGTACTAACGACCGTTGTATGCGATATCGATCATTCGTATGCGCGATTAGAACAGTCGAACATATGACGGTCGTACAAGGGAGTTGTATGAGCAGACTAGAAAACTTGGTCGTACCAACAAGCGGTCATACGACCGTTGTATCGTGTGTACAGAGAAGTTGGTACAACAAGTTGTATTGTGCAAAACACGCATGCTCAGAAGTCAGGAACGGCCGGATGCTAATTACATGCACCTGAACGTTCTTTCTGCGGTCGTACGATCGTGTAGTGCAGTCAGTATGCAAGTTACATTATGCAACATACAATTTGCGACGATCGTACGTACGATCGTCGTCCCGTGTTTTTACGATGCTTTAGATTGTAAGCTCTAAGGACCAGGGACCTCTGATTCCTCCTGTATTTATGTGCATTGTATTTATACTGTCTACCCTCAAGTTGTAAGGCGCTGCGCAAACTGTTGGCGCTATATAAATCCTGTATAATAATAATGATAATAATAAATGATTGGCCTATCAAGTGCATCAGTACCCTTGGTGGAGAAACCATAGACCAGTGTTGATCATCATCACTCATGATTGGTGCTTTGTAACCAATTCTGAGCCTGTTTTTTGCTTTTGCGGACGGATGCGATGTGTGGACACCAGGGGAGGGCTGGCAGCCTTAGGACTGGGGGGCAAGTCCAGTCAAGTGGCCCATTGAACCACCGAATCAGCTCACCATCCATGCCCACCTGGTTTTAGAATGGATATTGATGTTATGAAGCAAGAAAAATATGATACAATGTGGTAACATAATTTAATGTTAAAAGCAACAAAGGAGGTTTATCAAAAACAATGCATCAATGCAGCTCATCAGTGCCCACCAATGCAGCTTAGGGTTGCCACCTGTCTGGGATTCACCTGGACAGTTCGGGTTTGGAATTATGCGTCCGGGTTTCTGATTGCCTGAAACCCGGACACATTATTCAGACTGGACCATGGCTTATCAGCAGGGTTGTTGGCTGCAGTTGTCTAAGCTGAGAGTGTTTGTAAAACTCTCTTTCACACTGCCCAAAGCCATCACTAACGATCCCCCCCAAACACACACAGACAGGAGAGGAGAGAGGGCTCCATCTGCACCTCTTCCTCCTACCCCTCTGTGTCTGCCCACATGCCAATCCCCGGCGCTGTGCCTCAGAAAAGGAAAGTGGGGACCAGAAATTTGAAGTCCAGCAGCCTCAGATACATCTGCATGAGTGGTGCTAACTGCCCCCTCCCACCTCTGTTCTATCTCCTGCCTCTGAGTGAGTACACTAAGGTAAATCAAGGTTCTCAGAGCACCCCTTACATCAGATTTCCCCTTTACACCAGAGGCCACAGTGTTCCCCCTTATATCAGAGTCCTCTCCGTACATTAGGGTTCTCAGTGTCCCCCCTTATATCAGAGTCCTCTCCGTACATCAGGGTTCTCAGTGTTCCCCCTTAAATCAGAGTCATCTCCATACATCAGAGTTTTCGGTGTTCCCCCTTAAATCAGGGTTCCCAGAGCATCCCTTATGTTAGAGTCTCCAGAGTCCTCCCTTACTTCAGAGACTGCAGAGTTCCCCCTTACAGTGAAAGGGAACTCTGCAAGTTCAGATGTAAATGGGGAACTCTGTGGACGCTGATGTAAAGGGGGACACTTGTTGTTAACATCATATGATTTAAAATGTTAATTTAATAGCAAAATATATGCATAGTTTATACTAGAAAAAAAATTGCTGTGCGCCGCTAAAGTGTTCGGGTTTGACTTGAGGAAAAGGTGGCAACCCTAATGCAGCCTCATCAGTGCCCATCAGCTTAGCCTCATCAGTGCACATCAGTGCAGCCGTACCAGTGCCTATCAAATGCAACCTGATCAGTACCCATAAATGCAGGCTCACTAGTGCCCATCAACACAGTCGGCCCCTGGGTGCCCCCCCCCCCCCTCCTCTTTGCCTGCAGTTAGTTGGTGGCTGCGTCCCTGGCCCCTGCTTTCTTCCTGCACATGAAGAAAAAAGTGTGAGCGGCCATTTTGAATGCCTCCTGGCCTAGCCCTCCCCTGGTGGACACCTTTGCCTTGCGTGAACTGCACTGGAAAATATTTGCTTGTACAATCACAATTAACGGACAGGAACTCATAGGTCTCATTGTTCCTTTGAGGAAAAAAAATGTCCTCCTTTTTTTTTTTTTTTTTGTAGGGACTATCCTATGCAAATTATGGCTGATAACCTTATGCAAAGGGTCACCAACGCTTTAAATTCGAATCACAAAAAAAAAAAAAAACCCAGGAAAAACAACGGCTGCTTGTTCTTGTTCCCTAATTGAGTTGTTTTTATGAAGTTACTTATTGAGAGTTAGCAGTAAAATAACCTGCTATTTCATTGTGGGAGCCTACGTGATCTGCACACCCCACAACGCTAATGATAGGATTGTGAGCCATTACATCAGATCAGACAGTCTGTGATTAAAGGCAGGTAATGGAGCAGGGCACACAGAGAGAGATCCTCTGTGTCTCGTATCCCACCGCACAGCATGGGGGCAGCTCATGCATTTTTTACTTCAATGAATAATTTCCTTTGACTTAAAGTCAACTTCGAAGAAAAACTAATCAGGCCGGCCAATCTTTTGAAATTCATATGAGCTGCGAGGGATTTGGCCAGGGAAATGAGACTTTGGCTACGTCTTCTGGAAATCTATTTTTTTTTTCTTTAACGATGGAAGATTAGTAATTGTATTTCTTCATTAATGGAAATGTACAGTTCTCAAACGATGCAATATATACAGTATATACTGTATATCTGTTTGATAAATAAATATGGCGTTCCTTTGTATAATGGGTAGCCACATATACTCAGGTTTTCCTATGATTTGTGGTGCCATTAAAGCAGAAGTAGGGTTATAACCCCTGTCAGATTTTTTTTTAGCCATCTGTACCCCATTGGGGAGATTTCCCTTCACTTCCTATTCCATAGCCCAAACAGTAAATGAGAGAAAATTCTTAAAAATGAGGGAATCCAGAACTAGTGTCTTCATTGGAGAACGTCCAGATAAGGCAGTGGTTCTCAACTCCCGTCCTCGGGACCCCCCAACAGGCCAGGTTTGCAGGATAACTGAAATACATCACAGGTGATATCATTTGCTGCTCAGTGATTGCAGTATTCTAGTCTGCATCTCCCCAAGGTAATACTTAAAATCTGGCCTGTTGGTGGGTCCCGAGGACCGGAGTTGAGGACCACTGAGATAAGGTGTCAAGGACTGGACCTGAACTCAGGACTGTGTCTGGCAGTAACTCATGTCGCTGAGCCACCCGAATTGCTGGATAACAGCCTGGACAATTCCTTGTTGCCTTGAACCCAACAAAGGGGCTGGCATGCTGATGACATTGTTGATCTAATATGGCCACCTGCCCATAGTTGGCCGATGATATTGTCCAAATATGGTGATGTGGTCATGTTAGGTCAATGATGTCATCAGTATTCCTTCCCATAAGTTACGTGCAGTTGCAGGATAGGGAATTCCATGGCCACAGCTGATTGGGATGATATCCTGCAGTTAAGTGACAGTTTTGGGTCGAGGCCGAAACAAATTCTGCTTAAACCTCAGCTCATTTCTACTGGTGGCCATTCAAAATTTTGGATTTGCTTTCACTTTTACTGATAACTGTCTTGTCATGGCCCAATGGTCATGTGACAGTTTGGAGGTGATTCTCACTTTGGAGGCCAGAATTACAGATGAAAATTTCACCTTATATATTCTCACTGGATATTTATGAATTTGATGGACTGTTTATGAACTTATTTTTACATTTACTTATGAATGATCAATTTATTTATAAGATCATAGCACAAAGCAGTTTTTTTTTACATGTGACCGTTTCCCACAGGTTTGAGCCTCAACCTTAGTTCCTTCTTAGTCACCAGGAAGGGAATAAAAATCTTCGGAGCCTTAGTTCCTTCTTAGTCACCAGGACGGGAATAAAAATCTTCAGAACCTTAGTTCCTCCTTAGTCATCAGGACGGGAATAAAAATCTTCGGAGCCTTAGTTCCTTCTTAGTCACCAGGACGGGAATAAAAATCTTCAGAACCTTAGTTCCTCCTTAGTCACCAGGACGGGAATAAAAAATCTTCGGAACCTTAGTTCCTTCTTAGTCACCAGGACGGGAATAAAACATTTTGGGACCTTAGTTCCTCCTTAGTGACCAGGATGGGAATAAAAATCTTCAGAGCCTTAGTTCCTCCTTAGTCACCAGGACGGGAATAAACATCTTCAGAGCCTTAGTTCCTCCTTAGTCACCAGGACGGGAATAAAAATCTTTGGAGCCTTAGTTCCTCCTTAGTCACCAGGACGGGAATAAAAATCTTCGGAGCCTTAGTTCCTCCTTAGTCACCAGGACAGGAATAAAAATCTTCGGAGCCTTAGTTCCTCCTTAGTCACCAGGACAGGAATAAAAATCTTCGGAGCCTTAGTTCCTCTTTAGTCACCAGGACGGGAATAAAAAATCTTCGGAGCCTTAGTTCCTCCTTAGTCACCAGGACGGGAATAAACATCTTCAGAGCCTTAGTTCCTCCTTAGTCACCAGGACATGAATAAAAATCTTCGGAGCCTTAGTTCCTCCTTAGTCACCAGGACGGGAATAAAAATCTTCGGAGCCTTAGTTCCTCCTTAGTCAACAGGACAGGAATAAAAAATCTTTGGAACCTTAGTTCCTCCTTAGTCACCAGGACAGGAATAAAAATCTTCGGAACCTTAGTTCCTCCTTAGTTACCCAGACAGGAATAAAAATCTTTTGAACCTCAGCTCCTCCTAAAGCCTCGTGCACACGGTGCGATGGTCGTACGACCGAACGGCCCAAATCATATGTTGGCTGTTGTATCTCGCATACTGACATGCACTAAGCGATCGTACGACCAAGCTGAATGTAGTGACGTATTACGAGCGTATAAAGAGGAAGTTCAGGTGAATGTGATTTGTGAATTAGGAATGTAGGTTTCCCAGAACGGACACTTTCGGGCGTTCCGAACTTCTGAGCATGCGTGTTTTGCACATACAACTTGTTACACCAACTTCTCTGTACACACGATACAACAGTCCTACGACCGCTTGTTGTACAACCAAAGTTTTCTAGTCTGCTCATCCAACTTCTGTTGTAGGACCGTCGCTCCGTGTGTACGGGGTTTTAGTCACCAGGACAGGAATGGAAATCTTTCGATATAGCTCCTCCTTAGTCACAGGACAGGAATAAAGCCTTGTACACACGGTGCAACCGTCGTATGAAAATGGTCATACGACCGCTTGTTGTACAAACATCCGACCGTTAGTACGCACGATTAGAACAGCCGACGTGCGACGGCCGTACAGCAGAAGTTAGATGAGCAAGATAGAAAACTTTGGTTGTACAAGTGGTCGTACGACTGTTGTATCGTGTGTACAGAGAAATTGGTCCAACAAGTTGTATGTGCAAAAACACGCATGCTTAGAAGCCAGGAACGCCCGGAAGTGTCCGTTCGTGTAAACCTGCGTTCCTAATTCACAAATCACATTCACCTGAACTTCCTCTTTATAGGCTCATAACACGTCACTACGTTCAGCTTGGTCGTACGATCGCTTACGATTGATACAACAGCCAACATACGTCTTGGGCCGTACGGTCGTACCACCGTCGCACCGTGTAACCAGGACAGAAATTGAAATCTTCCAATGGAGACGCTGGTTGCTACGATCTGGAGTCAGGCTCTGTGACCAGTAGCTATGGCAGTAGCGAGGCACCCACTGACCAGCTGGATAAGTTCAGAAACAGGTCACCCTGGTGAATGACACAAGTTCTCCTGAGATGCAGAGTCTAAGTACTGACCAGCGTTCACCAGAGCTTCTGATGGTGGAGATGGGTTTTGCTGCATGTCAGTACCAGGTTGCAGTCCTCAAGTTCCCCCCTCCAGGAGGGGAGCAAGCCGGGGTCAATTGGTTGCAGGTTGGGATTAAGCAGAAGCGTAGTCAAGGAACAAACAAGGGTCAGTAATGAGTGGTGGCTAAGATATGAAATGGCAGCAAGAGTGGCAAGGGCGAGATATTGGCTAAAGAGAGCACAATAATCTGGCAAACAAGAAATGCAGAGACATGGCTTAAATCAAGAAGTTTGTGGTAGGTCTAAAGAGTTCAAGGTTCAAGGCCAACAAGGTTCAAGGTAGAATCATTCAAGGAATTGTCCAAGGAACTGTCCAGGTGGCCCAGCAAGAACAGTTACTGCCAGACACAGCAGAGCAGTGGGGGCCCGTCCATAAGGGGTGCAGGGGCCCCCCCCTAATACATGCGCCTGACCCTTAATTTACATGCAGGGCGCCCAATGCATGGATTTGAATGAGATTTTTTTTTTGTAAGCACATGATTAGAGCCTGAGCCTCTAATTGGCTTCAAAAAACGGTGGGCTCGGGGCGCAGAGCTCTGCGGCCTAAGTCCACCCAGTTGTGTGACAATAACAAATATATATTCGCTATTGTCTTCCTGATTCTCTTGGCCAATCAGGAAGTGGGTCCTGAAACCTGATTGGCTAGGGAGTCTTAGGACCCACTTCCTGTTCAGCTGGAAGGGGAAGTAACGTCTGTTCGGCCGGGAGAAGAAGCCCTTCCTGTCCATCTCCCACGGTGGGGAGGGAGGGCGGGGTGGCGGTGGTGTTGGCGGTGCAAGGGAAGGGGGGAGCTCCTGGTGACTACCAAGCATTTCCTCTCATTTTCTCTTGTAGCTATGGGACAGGCAGTGACAGGGGAGGGCTGGCAGCCTTAGGCCTGGGGGGCAAGTCCAGTCAAGTGGCCCATTGAACCACCAAATCAGGTCACCATCCATGCCCACCTGGTTTTATAACGGACATTGATGTTATGAAGCAATACAAATATGATACAAGGTGGTAACATAATTTAATGTTAATAGCAACAAAGGAGGTTTAACAAAAATAATGCATCAATGCAGCTCATCAGTGCCCACCAACTTAGCCTCATCAGTGCCCATCAATGCAACCTGATCAGTGCCCATCAGCACAGCCGGCCCTGGTTCCCCCCCCTTTTGCCTGCAGTTAGTTGGTGGCTGCACCCCTGGCCCCTGCTTCCTTCTTCCACAAGAAGAAAAAAGTGTGAGAGGGCAGCGGCCGTCAGCCATTTTGAATGTAAGTTAGGGTGGCCTGGGGGGCAATTGCCACTCTGCCCCCTGGCCCAGCCCTCCCCTGGGCAGTGAAGGGAAATCTCCCCCAATTCGACACCGCTGGCAAAATAAAATACTGCATCCGAAATTTAAAAAAAAAAAAAGTGTTGCCTTCAAGTTCTACTTTGAGTCTAAATAAAAATGGACGATGGGTAACTTCCTAATTTGTTGTCTGGAACCCACAGAACTGAAACGTATTCTGGCCCCCATTTAATTGACTAAAACTGGCCCAGAACTTTATTATATGCATTTTTTTTTTTTTATTAAATCGAGGCGAATCCAAATATTAAAAAAAAAAAAAAAAGAAGCAAAACGGAATTAAATAAAAAAAAAAAATTGCCGTTGTAAAACCTTGTCTGGAAGTTCTCCTGGTCTCCAGAGGAGACATTGTTATATTAATCTAGTTCTCCTTTTATTTATTTATTTATTTGTTTGATAATAGCGTAGTTTAGTGTGTAGGCCCGGGCTCTGGTGGTGATATTGTACTGCGATGAATGAAGCGGGAGACTGCAGGCTGGGACTGTGCGCTAGGCCCTGCCTGAATCTATTCAGGCCAAACCTAATCGGCTTCAGCACATCTCTGCGCCAAAGCTTCTCGCTGAGTTGTGGATTTCTCTCTGGGTTTTTGTTACTGTTCTTAAAAAGCTCAGCTGGCTCCTGGGCCTGAAAAGAATCAAATTATTAAAGATTTTGTGGAAAATCCAGTGAGAAAGGGGCCGTGCAATAATGATAGCATTGTCCCGCGGTGGAGCCTTCCCAGCGACCGGTGGGGTGAAATTGTCAACATCCTCTTTGTTTTCTTAACCCTTTCAATAGAAACAAAATAATATTTAGCTTACCACTAAATAGCTTTTTTATGTCCCCTAATCCGGTAGATTTTCTTCCACGTTCTGATTTTGGCTCGTCTCCAAAATAGGTTTATACCGCGCATATTGTGTCGCGTCGTGGAGAGAGCTCCTCGGCTACTACCCGTTACTGATGGCGATGGCGGACGTCAGGGTTGCCCACCGTCAGTAAATTTACTGACAGTTTGTAAAAATCAGTGATTTTTACAACTGTTTATAAATATCAGGGTCTGATAATTTGTCATGCTGTGCTGACTTTTAAGTGTAAACCAAGCAAACTACTTGATATGAGTATTGTCAGTGTTTCCATGTTGTGTTTAAATATAAATTGTCTTCATTTTTAATAGGAGTTCTATTATTTTTCAAGTTGTCAGTAAAAAATGTGCCCCGCCAGTAAATTTTCTATGTTTTGCCAGCAAAAAACGCTGCTGGAGGTTGGCAACACTGGCGGCGTTGACTTGTGTAAACTTGTAGTCTTCGGTTAATAAACAACTTTAAGAATTTGAGTCTGAAAGACCTTTAATTTAAATCTAAACAGTGGCGGCCCGTCCATAAGGGGCGCAGAGGTGCCGCCCCCCTAATCCTGGTGCCCGGCCCCTAATCTACATGCAGGGCGCTGGACGCATGGATTTCAATGGAGTTTTTTTTTTCTTTTTTAAGCACGTGGTTAGAGCCAGAGGCTCTAATTGGCTTCAAAAAGGGTGGGCTCTGGGCACAGAGCACTGCATCCTGAGCCCGCCCAGTTGTGTGACTTTAGCGAATTAATATTCACTATTGTCTTCCTGCTTCTCCTCCCGGCCTATCAGGAAATGGCTCCTGAGACCCAATTGGCCAGGAGTCTTAAGATGGGTCTCAGGATAGAAAGCAACACCCGCTCCAAGCTACTTATCTCTTCCAGCCTGTGTGCAAGTCCATTGATGGGTGCAGGCTCTGCTGCATGGACATGTAGAAGGAAGTCACTGGATGGCCACACTCCAAATAATTAGATCTTTATTGAGAATGTTGATAAAATCCAAGGATTGCTTTCGTGACTGTATGGATTTTATCAACATTATCAATAAAGATCTAATTATTTGGAATGCAACCATCCAGTGACTTCCTTCTATGGGTCTCAGGAACTGCTTCCTGTTTGGCAGGGAAGAGAAGCATCGGCCCCAGCAGCAGCAGTCTTTCCTAGAGCCAGTGGCGGCTCGTCCATTAATGGCGCACGGGCATCTGATCTACATGCAGGGTGCTGAACTATGGATTTCTATGGGGGGGGAGGGGGTGTTTTTAGAAGCACGTGATGTCTTCAAAAAAGGGTGGGCTCGGGGCGCAGAGCGATGCGCCCTGATTCCACCCAGTTGTGTGACGATAGCGAATGAATACTCACTATTTTCACACTAAATCTCCTCCCTGCCAATCAGGAAGCGGGTCGTGAGACCTGTTTCGCGATTGGCCAAAACGTCAGGCGATCCATTTGGATGCCTAGACCCTAGGAGAAGAGTAGACGCATGGCGGTAGCCGCTGTGCTGGAGGAGAGGACACAGGAGCCGCTACCGGCAGCCCGCCACCTAGATGGGGTAAGTGCTGGACCGACCGGCAGACAGCGAGTGAGTGGGGGGGGGTTAGTGTCACCACTGGCCGCCTGGGGGGAGGGTGGTTGTCTGCCACTGCCTAGAGCCCTACCCCAGATTGATTCAGCAGTGCACCACCACCTCGTCGTCCTCCCTGCACCTCTCGCTGTATAAGGTACGGAGGCCATGGATCACGCTGGGGGGGGTAGATGGGGGGGTGGCGGCAGTGCGAGGATCGCCAGCTATCAAGCCCCGGCGGGGCCGTGTGTAGGGCGAGTGGATTGTCGATGTGATTGATCAATCGCGAGCTGTGGGGGTGCTAGTGCGAGTAATGGGGACCAGGTCTGCTTGCCGCGCCCCCCCCCCCCCCAAATTTTGACCACCAGCCTCCACTGCATCTAAGTATGAAAAAAAGACCCAAAGTCCAATTTGTTCAAACAATACACATATTACATATCAAAATATACAGTAACAGTATTTTTTTATCTAGAAAAGCTGCGCCTTTCATCATTAAAAATCCCTCCTTGAGTTCCAGTCCCGTGACTTTGCCTAGGCTAAGATGATATCGGGATATGTGCGAGCGAGCTCTTGATGCAAGTGACTGATTGTTTTCCATCTTTACCAGAGTTTTGATGGTCAATTTCAAATGTACTAATATATGTTTGTTCCCCATTAGAAGTGTATGCTCCTGAGGAAGCGACTATATTGTCGCGAAACATGTAGAGCGATTCGTTTCTACCAAGACAGTCAAGTGGACTCCCCACAGTGGGAATCAATGGTTATTGATCAATGTATATTCATTGTCTAGCAATTAATGGTACCTTTTACCCCCCCAAGGGGGGGACCACCTGTACTGCTTGCTATGCTTTTATCAAACTCTTTTGATTGCGAGCACCATTGTATGGTGATTTCCTTTCACTGTAGACCAATAAAATTTATATTTTTATATCATTTTCATACGTGCCGGTAAAGTCCATTTTTTTCATACCCAACCTCCAAATATCAATGTTAGGACGTGGCATAGCGGTTTACCCTTAATTGGAGTCCATATGGCCGTCTAAGGACACCACTTGCCTTTTTCCACTAGGCTAAGATGATGTCATCAGTCTGCTGCAGGCAGGAAGAAGCGTTTCCTCAGTCTCCCCTCCTCCAGTGATCAGACTGCAACATTGTAGCAAGGCGAGAGGCTGCAGCTTTGGCTGATCTATGTCAGGCATTTAAAGCAGACACAGTACCTGGAAGGGTTATACTGACAGCCATTTAAACTCAAAAAATATATAAATTTCCAGGTAGAAGTCAACATAAAGTTTATCAATATTCAAGCTGCGGGTGGCCCTGTAATCACCACCCCGATCATTAATAGTTGATATAAAAATCAGGGCCAGATGGCAAATTATTGGCCGAAGGTGACTGCAGCTCAGCCTTGGCTGCCTAAACGCTTATGGACCGCCCTATAGCAGTATTACAACTCTGGCTCCTCCAGGTAGGGGGCGTGCAGCTCTCTTCCGCTGTGATCACACCAGGTGCGACCCCAACTATCCGTGTGCCCGGCCCCATAATCTACAAGCAGGGCGCCGGATGCATGGATTCCGACTAGTGACCTCCTCCCCTCTGACTC
>BLSH010544587.1:116712-127287 GCA_018402905.1 Glandirana rugosa | reverse complement strand
GTAACGCAGCCCCCTCCTTGTATCACAGCTCCCCTCCTTGTATCACAGCCCCCCTCCTTGTAACATAGCCCCCCTCCTTGCAACACAGTCACCTTTATGTGAATGCCACTTCCCATGTCCGAGCAGAAGGCGGGAGCTGTCCAACTTTCTATGTAACAGACAGAAGATTGGTCGCTTGAACCGCCCCTTCCAACAAATCACAGACAATTTGACTTGAAAAGTTGGGCTATCTCCTGCCTTCTGCTCGAACATTCTGTCTTCAGGATGCATCATGCAGAGTGTCCTACATGTGGGGGTGGGGGGGCGGCTATGGTGCTGTCCAGTGACTGTAATGACATAACATAACAGGATGCACAGCGGCCTCCGGGGGGATGCTGTTATCCGCGGCTCTCTACCAGCGGCCTGGGGGGGATTTTAGTGATGCAAGTCGCGGCTCTCCTGTGATGGCATGAATGATCGATGCATGCAGAGGAGTAACGGATTAACAGTGGCCGGGCACCCTAGGTGGCAGTGAGCCCTAGGCGACCGCCTAGTCCACCTAGTGGTAGAGTCAGCCCTGATCAAGGTGAGAGAGGAGAAAAGTTACTGTAAGGAACCATCCGGGGCCATTGGCAGACCTATGGGCGGGCGCACATAGCATGTGCGCACGCCTGTGTGCGTTCGCGCATGCTTGTGTGCGTCCGCGCGCATCCATGCGCACCTATGTGCATGTGCACGTGCGCACGTGAATGTGCCGGCAATGGCGCCAATGACAGCCATTTAAGCAGCTAACACCCTGCACTGCTTTCCGCTCTACAGCGTTCCTGCACCTGTGATTCCCCCAGCGTTTGTTCTGAGAGACTTCCTGTTCCTGTGATCCCCAGCTATCCTTTGGACTTTGTTGCTATCTGCCTTCCCTGACCTTGGATTGTTTACGACTACTCTTCTGCCTGTGCCCTTTATACTTCAGCCGCCTGCACGTTACAGAACCAGCCTGTACCCGACTACCCGGTTGCCTGATCCCTCTGTACCTCTCAGCCCGCCAGTTGCCGACCCGGACCGCACCACTAACCTTCAGCCTGCGCGAGCTTCAGTGGACCTATACCGGCCATCAGAGACTTGTCCAGCCTTCGTGCGCCCCTGTGCTCCTGAGCTCCCTGTCTGCACTACCAGGGGTTCTCAAATCAGGGCCAGAAGATAGGATGCCCCCGCATAAGCCAGACTCAACCACCAGGTACGTGACAGTAACGGACAGCCATGTCTGAGTCTGTGCTGGGGCCCTCTCCAACGGAGGATCTATGTGCTCATCTGAGTGGATTAACCCAAGTAGTGAAGGATTTGCAAGAGGGGTACATCCGAATGGAGAGTAGAATTCAAGAACTGTCCATGTCACATGCACCAAGCTTTGACTAGTCTGCGGGGCGTGCTGTTATCACTCTCCCCACCGAAATTGAAGTGCCGATCCCCGGTTCTCTGAGGAGCGTAGGAAGTTTCGGGCCTTCCGCTGTGCTTGTGAACTATACTTTGCACTGCAGCCTCGCACATTCTCCTCTGAAACCACAAAAGTGGGGCTGGTGATATCCCTTTTGTCAGATGAACCACAGGCTTGGGCACACCGATTACTGGAACAGAAAGCCCCTGAGACGGCTCATCTGAATCTGTTCTTCCGGGCCATGGCCCTACTCTACCAGGATTCCCACCAGGCCTCAACGGCCGAAGCAGCTCTCCATGCTCTCCAGCAAGGTTCCCGCATGGTGGACGATTCCGTTGCGGAGTTCAGGCGCCGGAGCGCCGACACAGCGTGGAATGACACAGCCCTCCGCTATCAATTTCGGCTGGGCTTGTCTGAGCCGCTGAAAGATGAGCTGGCCCGGGTGGGCACACCCCGATCCCTTGAGGCCCTGATTAACCCGGCCATCCAGGTAGACCGGCGCCTGTGGGAACGCAGAGCCGAAAAGTCTGCGGGCGCCCAGCCGGAGCCCAGACATGTTGAGCATCTACACTCGTCACTCACCCCCGAAGAGAGACATAGATGCATGGTGCACAACCTATGCCTGTATTGTGGAGGTTCAGGAAATTGCATCAGTTCTTGCCCAGCCAAACTTCCTTCTCCCCAGAGGGAGCGGTCCTGTCCTTGCCTGACAAGACTGCGCACCTGGTCCTCCCTGTGTGCCTACGACTCCCAGGAGGGAGCATCCAAGTCCCAGCCATTCTCGACTCAGGTGCCTGCAGCTGTTTCTTGGACTTGTCCTTTGCAGCGCAACACCAAATCCCCCTCCGGCCTACCCTGGCTGTGGGCACACTGCCCCAACATCAACTGGTCTACTAGGGACATTCAGTTCACTTCCCCTTACTGTCAGCAACATTGCCTACAGCAGGCCCAGGAGGCTCATCCCTCCGTCCTATGTCTGGATTCTGACCCTGATCCAGAGACCTGTGATGCCATCCCTCCAGCATACCACAACTTTTTTACGTATTTAGCAAGAAGGGGGCAGACAAGCTACCACCCCACAGGGCCTATGACTGCCCCATCAAGTTATTACCAGGTACTGAAGTACCATTTGGTCGGATCTATCTGCTCTCTGAGGGAGAACTAAAGGACCTCAAGGCCTACCTGGACGATCCACATCCCCTTCCGGGCAGGAATATTTTTTGTTAAGAAAAAGGACAGGTCACTTCGTCCATGTATAGACTATCGTGATCTCAACAAAATTACGACAAAAAAAGCTACCCCTTGCCGCCTGAGCTGTTCCAACGACTGGGCACGACACCAACCTGGACCTCCGTGGGGCATACAACCTCATTCGCATCCGAGAGGGTGACGAATGGAAAACTGCCTTCAGAACCAGGTTTGGCCATTATGAATATTTGGTTATGCCCTTTGGGCTCCGCAATGCCCCGGCCGCTTTCTAGCACCTGGTCAACGACGTGTTCAGAGACTACCTGCACCAGTTCATTATAATTTACCTGGACGACATCCTTATCTTCTCATCAACTCTCGAGGAGCACAGTAAGCACGTCCAGTGCGTCTTAGAGCGCTTGCTCCAGTACGGACTGTACGCAAAAGCTGAAAAATGTGCATTTGAGCGCCCTAGCATCCCCTTTCTGGGCCTCATCATCTCTGTCACCGGAGTCACTATGGACCCGCAAAAAGTCTCTGCCATCCTGGATTGGCCTGCACCAGTGGACAAGAAAGGGGTCCAGCGCTTCGTGGGCTTTGCAAATTTTTATAGAAAGTTTATTAAGGGGTTCTCCACGGTGATTGCCCCCATCACTCAGCTCACGAAGCAGAACTCCCACTTTCAGTGGTCCCCCGAGGCTCAGGAGGCCTTCATGACTCTCAAAGGACTATTCACCTCTGCCCTGTCCTGAAGCACCCAGATCCAGTCCTGCCTAATATCCTTGAGGTGGATGTCTCGGAAACCGCAGTGGGGGCGGGTCTTTCCCAGAGGCGAGGTCCCAAGGCTTCTTTACACCCCAATGCCTTTTTCTCCCGGAAGTTCTCGCCACCAGAGGTCAACTATGATGTAGGGGATCAAGAGCTACTGGCGATTAAATCCGCCTTGGAGGAATGGCGATACTTGCTGGAGGGAGCCACACATCCTGTCCTAGTTTTTACCGACCACAAGAATCTCAAGTACCTACGGACTGCAAAGAGACTAAAACCCCATCAGGCATGATGGGCACTCTTTTTCTCAAGATTCCAATTACACATTACCTACAGACCCGGGTCAAAAAACATCAAACCAGATGCTCTGTCCAGGATGTTTTGTGAATCTGGAAATCCGACCCCACCAGACACCATCCTTTCCTCCTAAAGCTTCTTGCTGTCACAGGAAGATCTACTGTCTTGGGTCAGGTGATCTCTAACCAGCTCCACAGTGCCACCCGACCTTTGACTGATATCGAAAGATGGGCTGTGGTGGCACCATGACAAAATCTTTAACCCTGAAGGATTGCGCTTGACCATCCTAGAACTCTGTCATGACCACAAACTGGCCAGGCACTTTGGGAGTCGCAAAACTCTGGAACTACTGTCACACTCTTTTTGGTGGCCTTCGGTTAACGAGGATTGCAAAAGATATGTCATTGCATGTCCAGTCTGTACCCGGAATAAAACCAGCAGAACCAAAGCCTAGGGTCTGTTAAACCCACTTCCCATTCCTGAGTGCCCATGGTCTCACATATCCATGGATTTCATAGTTGAATTACCTCCTTCTGCCAGATTCAACTCCATCTTTGTGGTCGTGGATCGCCTCACGAAAATAGCACATTTTATACCCATGAAAGACACTCCGTCTGTAAAGGAAACGGCCAGGGCCTTTGTAAAGGAAATAGTCCGTCTCCACGGAATCCCTGCTAACATAGTTTCCGATCGGGGAATACAGTTAACGTCCCAAGTCTGGAAGGCTGTATACTCGGCCTTAGGGATTGAATTGTCGATTTCATCTGCCTACCACCCGCAGACGAACGGTCAGACGGAAAGAACCAACCAAACCCTGGAACAGTACCTCCGCTGTTATTCTTCATTCTCCCAGGACGATTGGGTTGCTCTACTGCCAGTAGCCAAATTTGCCTACAACAATACGATACATTCAGCTACTAAACAATCCCCGTTCTGGGCGAATTTCGGCTACCATCCAACATTCCTACCCAGTATAATTCCATAAAGTACCGTACCTGCAGCACTAAACATCATGGAATTCCAGGAGAAGAATAACCGACTCTTACAGGAAACACTGTACCGGACTCAGGAGCTTAACAAAAGGGCCTTTGACAAGGGGAAATGAGGGGATTTGGATCTACAACCAGGCAACCGAGTTTGGCTGGCAACCAGAAACTTGACTCTCCTGCCCCTCCAAGACGTTGGGGCCAAGATTCATCGGACCCTTACCGATAAAGAGAGAAATCAATAGGGTAGCTTATGAGCTAACCCTTCCTCCATCCATGCATGTTCACCCGGTATTCCATATCACGCTTCTGAAAACGGTAATCCAGGATCTCTTTCTGGGACAGAAGACAGCTCCACCAGGGCCAGTTCTTGTGCACAGTGAGGAAGAATTTGAGCTAGAAACTATTCTGACAATTCCTAGTCAAGTGGAAAGGTTACTGGCCAGAGGAGAACTCTTGGGAACCCAAGGATAACATCCACTATAAAGAGCTTATTGAAGCCTTTTGAAAGAGACACCCTGAGCAGAGAGCCCGTATGGGCATCCGGAGGCTGCCCCTTGGGGGGGCAATGTAAGGAACCATCCGGGGCCATTAGCAGACCTGTGCACGTTCGCATATGCTTGTGTGCGTCCATGCGCACAGGTGCGTGCCTGTGCGTGTGTGCGCACGCAATGGTGCCAAAGACGGCCATTTAAGCAGCTAACACCCTGCACTCGGTGCTGTCCGTTCTACAGCGTTCCTGCACCTGTGATTTCCCCCAGTGTTTGTTCTGAGAGATTTCCTGTTCCTGTGACCCCGGCTATCCTTTGGACTTTGTTGCTATCTGACTACCCTGACCTCGGATTGTTTACGACTACTATTCTGTCTGTGCCCTTTGTACTTTAGCCACCTGCACATTACCGACCCAGCCTGTACCCGACTACCCGTTTGCCTGATCCCTCTGTACCTCTCTGCCTGCCAGTTGCCGACCCGGACCACACCACTAACCTTCAGCCTGCACGAGCTTCAGTGGACCTATACCGGCCATCAGAGACTTGTCCAGCCCTCGTGCCCCCCTGTGCTCCTGAGCTCTCTGTCTGCACCACCAGTGGTTCTCGAACCAGGGCTGCAAGAGAGGTTGCCCCCGCATAAGCCAGACTCAACCACCAGGTACGTGACAGTTACTTTCACTTTATCCTGTTACTTCGGCATCTTTCATGCCCAGCTTCTCTTCCCTTCCCTTCTCTCTGTGTACTATACAGCTCCAGATGTTCCCAGTAAGACCATGCAATAAATCAGACACTCTCACACAGATCCTCACCCCCCCCCCCCCCCACTTCCCCTTTCTAGTTCACGATCTCCTGTTACTTTCTGCTCTTCACTCACATAAATCTGCACTGAACACATCCTGTAACCTCCAGTCTCAGATTTGGGTATTCCACACTGTCTGCCTAACACCCTTTCCATCCTAGCTTGCTCCCAACTGTTCTGCAGCCTCATACATTCTTTGCAGTCCTTTAACCACTTGCTTACTGGGCACTTAATCTCCCCTCCTGCCCGGACCAATTTTCAGTGCTGTCACTCTTTGAATGACAATTGCATGGCCGTGCGACGTTGTACCCAAACAAAATTAATGTCCTTTTTTTCCCACAAATAGAGCTTTTTTTTTGGTGGTATTTGATCACCTCTGCGGTTTTTATTTTTTGCACTATAAACAAACAAAGAGCGACGATTTTGAAAAAAGAACAATATTTTTAATTTTTGCTATAATAAATATCCAAAAAAATAAAAAAACAAATGTATTCATCAATTTAGACCGATATATATTCTTCTACATATTTTTGGTAAAAAAAATCAAAGCGTATTTTGATTGGGTTGCGCAAAAGTTATAGCGCCTACAAACTATGGATATTGGTTTATGGCGTTTTTATTTTATTTTTATTTTTTTTTTACTGGTAATGGCGGCGATCTGTGATTTTTATCGGGGCTGCGATACTGCAGCGGACATGTCGGACATTACTGTATGAATGTCATTGGCAGGGAAGGGGTAAACACTAAGGGAGCAGTGAAGGGGTTAAATGTGTTCCCTGTATATGTTCTAACTGTGTGGGGGCGGGGCTGACAGGGACATAACAGATCTAACTGATCCTGATCACAGGGATCAGTAGATCTGTCATGCCCCCCCTCACAGAGGGGGGAACCGCCGTGTGTTACATCGGCGGTTCCCCGTTCTTGCTCTCTGTGAAGGGATCGCGGGTCTCCGGTGGACATCGAGTCCGCCCAACCCATGGGCACGCTCATGCGGCGTGCGGCGCCCCCAGCGGCGAGAGCGTGCCTGGAGCGCGCAAAAGGGGGGGGCGTCTATTGACGGCCTCCTGGCAATTCAGATCCGCGCTGTAGCCGTCAATCGGCTATAGCGTTGATTTGAAGTGGTTAAGGTTAGTTTTTGTTTTCTTTCAGCTAGCAGACTAGTATAGTTCTAGAGTGAGACACAGGCTGCAGTGTTTGCTAAACTGTCGCTACTTTTGACAAGAGTAGTAATAGTATACAGTGCAAATATTGTCTGCAGCCATGAATGATACAGCCACAGCACTTTTGACCATCATTATCATGCCGATGATCACTCTGTACAAACTATATACAGTACAGTCACACGCAGTGTGATCATCGGCATGATAATAATGACCACAGGTGCTGTGGCTGTATCATTCATGGCTGCAGACAGTATTGCATTGTATACTTTTACTCTAGGCTTTTTTTCAGTGGAAATGTGGCACTCCTGGACCGTGTACTCTGTACATAGCACACCCTGGACTCTGTATGTAGCACACCTTGAACTCTGCACTCTACATGTAGTACACCTTGAACTTTTCACTCTGTATGTTGTCCACCCTGAACTCTGTACATAGCTTACTTCTTAACTCTGTACGTAGCACATTCCTCAATTCTGCACTCCTTAATATCTCATTGCCGACCCTGCACTCTATACGTAACGTACCCCTGAACCCTGCAAAAGGCACAAATAAAAAAATACTCAGCAATCATAAGAATGTGCATACATACATACTGTATATATCCTGTGTGTTTTAGCTTTGGGGGTGCACACCCTCATGTAATAGGCTACACACAGCTAGGGTTACTAGGCTGGACATCTACACTCCTGTTACCACCTCTAATGTACAAAAAGTCCAATCACAGTGAAAATAGGGGAAAAAACTGTTGATACATTTCATGCTGAACTAGCGCTTACTTATAACGCAATGTTTTATGGATGCATTATGAGTAAATGCTAGTTCAGCATGAAATGTATCAATGTTTTTTTTCCCCTATTTTCACTGTGATTGTTGTATTTTTTAGACCTTTTTTTTATATTACGGTATAATTAAAAGGCAAAACTTTTTTTTTCTTCATTTTGGATAGAGTGGAGAGGGATTAGAGCCCCTGTCCATTTTTATTGCTGTCTGTGCCCCCCATTAGGGAGATTCACCCTCTCTATTTGTCCTGTTTACTGTTATCTTTGAAAGTGAAAGTAAAAAAAAATCCCAAATTTTGGGTTGTCCCCAGATCAGTAATAGAGGGGACATCTTCCAATGGGGGCATTCGTTTTGATGACCGGGGGGTCCCCAAGGAATTCCCTTATTTGCAGGAACTTCCTCTCACTTCCTGTTTTGGCTGTGGGACAGGAACTGAATGGAAATCACAATAAGACACAGATGGTGAAAAAAAACCATGACAGGGTGATAACCCTCCCTTGCTCCATCTGAAATGGAAAAATGAAAAGAAAAGTTTTGCCTAAATTTACATTTAACCACTTCAATACAGGACACTTACTGTACACCCAGGGCCGAAACCTAGGGTCACAGACGCCTGGGTGCAAAAATATTTCTGGAGCCCCCACATAAGCATGGTTATCTTACTAACTCCTCCCCTTTACAAATGTTTCTATGGCACTGACTCAAACACAGAGATGCTCCCCTAAGGAAGGTCTTCATTGCCCTGGGATCCTCCCATGATCTCTTAAAAATAAACAAAATACAGGAAGAGAGTACACTAATGGGACCTGGAGGGGGTGTCTCTGATGGACACAGAGAGGGCTTCAGTCTGTTAGAAAGAGGCCCCAGACATACTGCAGACATGATACAGGAAATGGTCAGAGACTGCAGACATGATGCAAGAGATGGCCAGAGACTGCAGACATAATACAAGGCATGGTCAGAGACTGCAGACATAATACAAGGCATGGTCAGAGACTGCAGACATAAAACACGAGATGGTCAAAGACTGCAGACATAATACAAAAGATGGTCAGAGACTGCAGACATAATACAAGAGATGGCCAGAGACTGCAGACATAATACAAGAGGTGGTCAGAGACTGCAGACATAATACAAGAGATGGTCAGAGACTGCAGATATGATACAAGACATGGTCAGAGACGGCAGACATATTACAAGAGATGATCAGAGACTGCAGACATGATACAAGCGATGGTCAGAGACTGCAGACATACTGCAAGAGATGGTCAGAGACTGCAGACATACTACACAAGATGGTCAGAGACTGCAGACATACTACCAGAGATGGTCAGAGACTTCAGACATGATACAAGAGATGGTCAGAGACTGCAGACATACTGCAAGGGATGGTCAGAGACTGCAGACATGATACAAGAGATGGTCAGACACTGCAGCCATGCAACAAGAGATGGCCAGAGACTGCAGGCATGATACAAGAGATGGTCGGAGACTGCAGACATGATACAAGAGATGGTCGGAGACTGCGCAAATGATACAAGAGATGGTCAGAGACTGCAGACATACTACAAGAGATGGTCAGTGACTGCAGACATACTACAAGGGATTAGACTGCAGACATGATACAAGAGATGGCCAGAGACTGCAGACATGATACAAGAGATGGTCAGAGACTGTAGACATAATACAAGAGATGATCAGAGACTGCAGACATAATACAAGAGATGGTCAGGGACTGCAGACATGATACAAGACATGGTCAGAGACTGCAGACATGATACAAGACATGGTCAGAGACTGCAGACATGATACAAGACATGGTCAGAGACTGCAGACATGATCAAGAGATGGTAAGACACTGCAGGTATGATACAAGACATGGTCAGAGGCTGCAGACATGATGCAAGAGATGGTCAGAAACTGCAGAAATACTACAGGAGATGGTCAGAGATTGCAGACATACTACAAGAGATGGTCAGAGACTGCAGACATGATACAAGCAATGGTCAGAGACTGCAGACATACTGGAAGAGATGGTCAGAGACTGCAGACATGATACAAGAGATGGTCAGAGACTGCAGACATACCACAAAATATGGTCAGAGACTGCAGACATACTACCAGAGATGGTCAGAGACTTCAGACATGATACAAGAAATGGTCAGAGACTGCAGACATACTGCAAGGGATGATTAGAGACTGCAGACATGATACAAGAGATGGTCAGACACTGCAGACATGCTACAAGAGATGGCCAGAGACTGCAGACATGATCAAGAGATGGTAAGAGACTGCAGGTATGATACAAGACATGGTCAGAGGCTGCAGACATGATGCAAGAGATGGTCAGAAACTGCAGAAATACTACAGGAGATGGTCAGAGATTGCAGACATACTACAAGAGATGGTCAGAGACTGCAGACATGATACAAGAGATGGTCAGGGACTGCAGACATGATACAAGACATGGTCAGAGACTGCAGACATGATACAAGACATGGTCAGAGACTGCAGACATGATACAAGACATGGTCAGAGACTGGCACAGAAAATAGTATGGACGTCAGAGAATGGTAGAGAACATAGTACAGACGTCAGAGACTGGTACAGAACATAGTACAGACGTCAGAGACTGGTACAGAACATAGTACAGACGTCAGAGACTGGTAGAGAACATAATACAGACGTCAGA
>BLSH010544587.1:102972-113486 GCA_018402905.1 Glandirana rugosa | reverse complement strand
GTCAGAGACTGCAGACATATTACAAGAGATGATCAGAGACTGCAGACATGATACAAGCGATGGTCAGAGACAGCAGACATACTGCAAGAGATGGTCAGAGACTGCAGACATGATACAAGTGATGGTCAGAGACTGCAGATATACTACAAAAGATGGTCAGAGACTGCAGACATACTACCAGAGATGGTCAGAGACTTCAGACATGATACAAGAGATGGTCAGAGACTGCAGACATACTGCAAGGGATGGTTAGAGACTGCAGACATGATACAAGAGATGGTCAGACACTGCAGCCATGCAACAAGAGATGGCCAGAGACTGCAGGCATGATGCAAGAGATGGTCGGAGACTGCAGACATGATACAAGAGATGGTCGGAGACTGCGGAAATGATACAAGAGATGGTCAGAGACTGCAGACATACTACAAGAGATGGTCAGAGACTGCAGTCATACTACAAGGGATTGTCAGAGACTGCAGACATGATACAAGAGATGGCCAGAGACTGCAGACATAATACAAGAGATGATCAGAGACTGCAGACATACTACCAGAGATGGTCAGAGACTTCAGACATGATACAAGAGATGGTCAGAGACTGCAGACATACTGCAAGGGATGGTTAGAGACTGCAGACATGATACAAGAGATGGTCAGACACTGCAGCCATGCAACAAGAGATGGCCAGAGACTGCAGGCATGACACAAGAGATGGTCAGAGACTGCAGACATGATACAAGAGATGGTCGGAGACTGCGCAAATGATACAAGAGATGGTCAGAGACTGCAGACATACTACAAAAGATGGTCAGAGACTGCAGACATACTACAAGGGATTGTCAGAGACTGCAGACATGATACAAGAGATGGTCAGAGACTGCAGACATGATACAAGAGATGGTCAGAGACTGTAGACATAATACAAGAGATGATCAGAGACTGCAGACATAAAACAAGAGATGGTCAGAGACTGTAGACATAATACAAAAGATGATCAGAGACTGCAGACATAATACAAGAGATGGTCAGAGACTGCAGACATGATACAAGACATGGTCAGAGACTGCAGACATGATACAAGACATGGTCAGAGACTGCAGACATGATACAAGAGATGGTAAGAGACTGCAGGTATGATACAAGACATGGTCAGAGGCTGCAGACATGATGCAAGAGATGGTCAGAAACTGCAGAAATACTACAGGAGATGGTCAGAGATTGCAGACATACTACAAGAGATGGTCAGAGACTGCAGACATGATACAAGCAATGGTCAGAGACTGCAGACATACTGCAAGACATGGTCAGAGACTGCAGACATGATACAAGAGATGGTCAGAGACTGCAGACATACCACAAAATATGGTCAGAGACTGCAGACATACTACCAGAGATGGTAAGAGACTTCAGACATGATACAAGAGATGGTCAGAGACTGCAGACATACTGCAAGGGATGGTTAGAGACTGCAGACATGATACAAGAGATGGTCAGACACTGCAGACATGCTACAAGAGATGGCCAGAGACTACAGGCATGATACAAGAGATGGTCAGAGACTGCAGACATGATACAAGAGATGGTCAGAGACTGCAGACATACTACAAGAGATGATCAAACATTGCAGACATGATACAAGACATGGTCAGAGACTGCAGACATGATACAAGACATGGTCAGAGACTGCAGACATGATACAAGAGATGGTAAGAGACTGCAGGTATGATAAAAGACACGGTCAGAGGCTGCAGACATGATGCAAGAGATGGTCAGAAACTGCAGAAATACTACAGGAGATGGTCAGAGATTGCAGACATACTACAAGAGATGGTCAGAGATTGCAGACATGATACAAGCGATGGTCAGAGACTGCAGACATACTGCAAGAGATGGTCAGAGACTGCAAACATGATACAAGAGATGGTCAGAGACTGTAAACATACTACAAAATATGGTCAGAGACTGCAGACATACTACCAGAGATGGTCAGAGACTTCAGACATGATACAAGAGATGGTCAGAGACTGCAGACATGATACAAGCGATGGTCAGAGACTGCAGACATACTGCAAGAGATGGTCAGAGACTGCAGACATACTACACAAGATGGTCAGAGACTGCAGACATACTACCAGAGATGGTCAGAGACTGCAGACATGATACAAGCGATGGTCAGAGACTGCAGACATACTGCAAGAGATGGTCAGAGACTGCAGACATGATACAAGAGATGGTCAGAGACTGCAGACATACTACAAAATATGGTCAGAGACTGCAGACATACTACCAGAGATGGTCAGAGACTTCAGACATGATACAAGAGATGGTCAGAGACTGCAGACATACTGCAAGGGATGGTTAGAGACTGCAGACATGATACAAGAGATTGTTAGACACTGCAGACATGCTACAAGAGATGGCCAGAGACTACAGGCATGATACAAGAGATGGTCAGAGACTGCAGACATGATACAAGAGATGGTCAAAGACTGCAGACATACTACAAGAGATGATCAAAGATTGCAGACATGATACAAGAGATGGTCAGACACTGCAGCCATGCAACAAGAGATGGCCAGAGAGTGCTGACATGATACAAGAGATGGTCGAAGACTGCGGAAATGATACAAGAGATGGTCAGAGACTGCAGACATACTACAAGAGATGGTCAGAGACTGCAGACATACTGCAAGGGATGGTCAGAGACTGCAGACATACTGCAAGGGATGGTTAGAGACTGCAGACATGATACAAGAGATGGTCAGACACTGCAGCCATGCAACAAGAGATGGCCAGAGACTGCAGACATGATACAAGAGATGGTCGAAGACTGCGGAAATGATACAAGAGATGGTCAGAGACTGCAGACATACTACAAGAGATGGTCAGAGACTGCAGTCATACTACAAGGGATTGTCAGAGACTGCAGACATGATACAAGAGATGGCCAGAGACTGCAGACATGATACAAGAGATGGTCAGAGACTGCAGACATAATACAAGAGATGATCAGAGACTGCAGACATAATACAAGAGATGGTCAGAGACTGAAGACATAATACAAGAGATGGTCAGAGACTGCAGACATAATAAAAGACACGGTCAGAGACTGCAGACATGATACAAGACATGGTCAGAGACTGCAGACATGATACAAGACATGGTCAGAGACTGCAGACATGATACAAGACATGGTCAGAGACTGCAGACATGATACAAGAGATGGTAAGAGACTGCAGGCATGATACAAGACATGGTCAGAGGCTGCAGACATGATGCAAGAGATGGTCAGAAACTGCAGAAATACTACAGGAGATGGTCAGAGATTGCAGACATACTACAAGAGATGGTCAGAGACTGCAGACATGATACAAGCGATGGTCAGAGACTGCAGACATACTGCAAGAGATGGTCAGAGACTGCAGACATGATACAAGATATGGTCAGAGACTGCAGACATACTACAAAATATGGTCAGAGACTGCAGACATACTACCAGAGATGGTCAGAGACTTCAGATATGATACAAGAGATGGTCAGAGACTGCAAACATACTACAAGGGATGGTTAGAGACTGCAGACATGATACAAGAGATGGTCAGACACTGCAGGCATGCTATAAGAGATGGCCAGAGACTACAGGCATTATACAAGAGATGGTCAGAGACTGCAGACATGATACAAGAGATGGTCAGAGACTGCAGACATACTACAAGAGATGATCAAAGATTGCAGACATGATACAAGACATGGTCAGAGACTGCAGACATTATACAAGACATGGTCAGAGACTGCAGACATGATACAAGAGATGGTAAGAGACTGCAGGTATGATACAAGACATGGTCAGAGGCTGCAGACATTATGCAAGAGATGGTCAGAAACGGCAGAAATACTACAGGAGATGGTCAGAGATTGCAGAAATACTACAGGAGATGGTCAGAGACTGCAGACATGATACAAGAGATGGTCAGAGACTGCAGACATACTACAAAATATTGTCAGAGACTGCAGACATACTGCAAGGGATGGTTAGAGACTGCAGACATGATACAAGAGATTGTTAGACACTGCAGACATGCTACAAGAGATGGCCAGAGACTACAGGCATGATACAAGAGATGGTCAGAGACTGCAGACATTATACAAGAGATGGTCAAAGACTGCAGACATACTACAAGAGATGATCAACGATTGCAGACATGATACAAGAGATGGGCAGAGACTGCAGACATGATACAAGAGATGGTTAGAGACTGCAGACATACTACAAGAGATGGTCAGAGACTGCAGACATGATACAAGAAATGGTCAGAGACTGCAGACATACTACAAGGGATGGTCAGAGACTGCAGACATGATACAAAAGATGGCCAGAGACTGCAGACATGATACCAGAGAGGGTCAGAGACTGCAGACATAATACAAGAGATGGTCAGAGACTGTGGAAATGAAACAAGAGATCAATGCATCAAATGCAGTCAAAACGTGCCCATCAAATGCAGCCTCATCAATGCCCATCAAATGCAGCCTTATCAGTGCCCACCAATTACAGCATACCAGTGCCCACCAAATGCAGCTTTATCTGTGCCAACCAAATGCAGCTTATCAGTGCCCACCAATTGCAGCCTACAAGTGCCCACCAATTGCAGCCTACCAATGCCCACCAAATGCAGCTTTATCAGTGCCCATCAAATGCAGCCTACCAGTGCCCACCAAATGCAGCTTATCAGTGTCCATCAAATGCAGCCTACCAGTGCCTATCAAATGCAGCCTACCAGTGCCCACCATTTGCAGCCTACCAGTGGCCATCAAGTGCAGCCTGCCAGTGCCCACCAATTGCAGCTTATCAGTGCCCACCAACTGCAGCCTGCAAGTGCCCACCAATTGTAGCCTACCAGTGCCCACCAAATGCAGCCTACAGGTGCCCACTAAGTGCAGCATACCAGTGCCCACCAAGTGCAGCCTACCAGTGCCCACCAAATGCAGCCTACCAGTGCCCACCAATTACAGCCTACCAGTGCCCAACAATTGCATCCTACCAGTGCTCACCAACTACAGCCTACCAGCGCCCACCAAATGCAGCTTATCAATGCCCACCAAATGCAGCCTGCCAGTGGCCAACAGTTGCAGCTTACCAGCGCCAATGGATCACACAGAGTGGTGATGATCTCCTGCTGTCACAGAGCTTGGATTTGAATCTCCCGGGCGGCCACTGAAACAAAGTCAGTAGACTGGATCGCGGCTCCTATGATACACATCACGCCTCCTAGACAGGAGCCTGTCTAGGAGGCGGGACATTGTTACAGCGCCGCCGGGCATTTCAGACCAAAGCTTGTGTGGTGTGTGCAGTGGCGACTCTAGGCACAATATATGGGGGGCACAGAAGATACCACAGTCAAAACTGGGGGGGCA
Source organism: Glandirana rugosa (assembly GCA_018402905.1). NCBI lineage: Eukaryota > Metazoa > Chordata > Amphibia > Anura > Ranidae > Glandirana > Glandirana rugosa. The sequence continues at coordinate 108,072 of BLSH010544587.1, read as the reverse complement.
CTAATAATTTTCACACTGGTGTCAGAGGACACACAACCCCCAGCACTGGTCTCAGCAGATGCATTATTTACCCCCAGCACTGGTCTCAGCAAACGCATTATTAACCCCCATCAATGGTGTCAGAAGACTCACCATTAACCCCTAGCACTAGTCTCAGCAGACGCATTATTAACCCCCAGCACTGGTCTCAGAGTACACATTATTAACCCCCAGCACTAGTCTCAGTGGACGCACTATTAACCCCCAGCACTGGTGTCAGCAGACACATTATTAACCCCCAGCACTGTTCTCAACGGATGCACTATTAACCCCCAGCACCGGTGTCAGCGGACTCATTGTTAACCTCCAGCACTGGTCTCAGCAGACGCATTATTAACCCCCAGCACTGGTCTCAGCAGACGAACTATTAACCCCCAGCACTGGTCTCAGCGGACTCATTATTAACCCCCAGCACTGGTCCAGCAGATGCATTATTAACCGCCAGCACTGGTCTCAGCGGACGCACTATTAACCCCCAGCACCGGTGTCAGCGGACGCATTATTAACCCCCAACAATGGTGTCAGTAAACGCATTGTTAACCCCCAGCACTGGTGTCAGCGGACGCATTATAAACCCCCAGCACTGGTGTCAGCGGACGCATTATTAACCCCCAGCACTGGTGTCAGCGGACGCATTATTAACCTCCAGCGCTGGTCTCAGTAGATGCATTATTAACCCCCAGCAGTGGTCTCAGCGAACGCACTATTAACCCCCAGCACTGGTGTCAACGGACGCATTATTAACCCCCAGCACTGGTGTCAGCGGACGCATTATTAACCCCAAGCACTGGTCTCAGCGGACGCACTAATAACCCCCAACACTGGTGTCAGCAGATGCACTATTAACCCTCAACTCTTTTCTTAGCGGACGCACTATTAACCCTCAGCACTGGTCACAGCGGATGCACTATTAACCCCCAGCACTGGTGTCAGCGGACAAATTATTAACCCCCAGCACTGGTGTCAGCGGACACATTATTAACCCCCAGCACTGGTGTAAGCGGACACATTATTAATCCCCAGCACTGGTCTCATCGGACGCATTATTAACCCCCAGCACTGGTCTCAGCGGACGCATTATTAACCCTCAGCACTGGTGTCAGTGGACGCATTATTAACAACCAGCATTGGTGTCAGTGGACACATTATTAACCCCCAGCACTAGTGTCAGCAGACGCATTATTAACCCCCAGCAGTGTGGTCTCAGCAGACACATTATTAATCTCCAGCACTGGTGTCAGCAAACGCATTATTAACCCCCAGCACTGGTCTCAGTGGACGCACTATTAACCCTCAGCACTGGTGTCAGTGGACTCATTATTAACCCCCAGCACTGGTCTCAGCAGACGCATTATTAACCCCCAGCACTGGTCTCAGCGGATGCATTATTAACCCCCAGCACTGGTGTCAGCGGACACATTATTAACCCCCAGCACTGGTCTCAGCAGATGCATTGTTAACCCCCAGCACTGGTCTCAGCAAACGCACATTTTTTACCCGCCAGCACCGGTGTTAGCGGATGCATTATGAACCCCCAGCAATGGTGTCAGCGAACGCATTATTAACCCCCAGCACTGGTCTCAGCAGACGCATTATTAACCCCCAGCAGTGTGGTCTCAGCGGACACATTATTAACCCCCAGCACTGGTGTCAGCAGACGCATTATTAACCCCCTGCACTGGTCTCAGCAAACGCACTATTAACCCCCAGCAGTGTGGTCCCAGCGGACACATTATTAACCCCCAACACTGGTGTCAGCAAAAGCATTATTAACCCCCAGCACTGGTCTCAGCGGACGCACTATTAACCCCCAGCACTGGTGTCAGCAGACGCATTATTAACCCCCAGCACTGGTGTCAGTGAATGCATTATTACCCCCAGCACTGGTCTCAGCAGATGCACTATTAACCCCCAGCACTGGTGTCAGCAGATGCACTATTAACCCACAGCACTGGTCTCAGCAGATGCCCTATTAACCCCCAGCACTGGTGTCAGTGGACAAATTATTAACCCCCCAGCACTGGTGTCAGAGGACACATTATTAACCCCCAGTACTGGGGTCAGCGGACACATTATTAACCCCCAGCACTGGTCCCATCGGATGCATTATTAACCCCCAGCACTGGTCTCAGCGGACGCATTATTAACCCTCAGTGCTGGTGTCAGCGGACGCATTATTAACCCCCAGCATTGGCATCAGTGGACGCATTGTTAACCCCCAGCAATAGTGTCAGCAGACGCATTATTAACCCCCAGCACTGGTCTCAGCGGATGCACTATTAACCCCCTGCAATGGTGTCAGTGGATGCACTATTAACCACCAGCACTGGTCTCAGCAGACGCATTATTAACCCCCAGCAGTGTGGTCTCAGCAGACACATTATTAACCCCCAGCACTGGTGTCAGCAAACGCATTATTAACCCCCAGCACTGATCTCAGCAGACGCACTATTAACCCTCAGCACTGGTCTCAGCGGACGCACTATTAACTCCCAGCACTGGTGTCAGCGGACACATTATTAACCCCCAGCACTGGTCTCAGCGGACGCATTATTAACCCCCAGCACTGGTCTCAGCGGATGCATTATTAACCCCCAGCACTGGTGTCAGCGGATGCATTATTAACCCCCAGCACTGGTATCAGCGGAAGCATGGTTAACCCCCAGCACTGGTGTCAGCGGACACATTATTAACCCCCAGCACTGGTCTCATCAGATGCACTATTAACCCCCAGCACTGGTCTCAGCGGACGCATTATTAACCCTCAGCACTGGTGTCAGCGGACGCATTATTAACCTCCAGCATTGGCATCAGTGGACGCATTGTTAACCCCCAGCACTAGTGTCAGCAGATGCATTATTAACCCCCAGCACTGGTCTCAGCGGATGCACTATTAACCCCCTGCACTGGTGTCAGTGGACGCACTATTAACCACCAGCGCTGGTGTCAGCAGACACATTATTAACCCCCAGCGTTGGTGTCAGTGGATGCATTATTAACCCCCAGCACTAGTGTCAGCAGATGCATTATTAACCCCCAGCACTGGTCTCAGTGGATGCACTATTAACCCCAAGCACTGGTGTCAGCGGACAAATTATTAACCCTCAGCACTGGTGTCAGCGGATGCATTATTAACCCCCAGCACTGGTATCAGCAGAAGCATTGTTAACCCCCAGCACTGGTGTCAGCAGACACATTATTAACCCCCAGCACTGGTCTCATTGGACGCACTATTAACCCCCAGCACTGGTCTCAGCAGACGCACTATTAACCCCCAGCTCTGGTGTCAGCGGACGCATTATTAACCCCCAGCACTAGTGTCAGCGGACGCGTTATTAACCCCCAGCACTAGTGTCAGCGGATGCATCATTAACCCCCAGCACTGGTCCCAGCGGATGCACTATTAACCCCCAGCACTGGTCTCGGCGGATGCACTATTAACCTTCAGCACTGATCTCGGCGGATGCACTATTAACCCACAGCACTGGTCTCAGCGGATACCCTATTAACCCCCAGCACTGGTGTCAGCGGACAAATTATTAACCCCCCAGCACTGGTCTCATCGGATGCATTATTAACCCCCAGCACTGGTCTCAGCGGACGCATTATTAACCCCCAGCACTGGTCTCAGCGGACGCATTATTAACCCTCAGCGCTGGTGACAGCGGATGATTTATTAACCCCCAGCATTGGCGTCAGTGGACGCATTGTTAACCCCCAGCACTAGTGTCAGCAGACGCATTATTATCCCCCAGCACTGGTCTCAGCGGATGCACTATTAACCCCCTGCAATGGTGTCAGTGGATGCACTATTAACCCCCAGCACTGGTCTCAGCAGACGCATTATTAACCCCCAGCAGTGTGGTCTCAGCGGACACATTATTAACCCCCAGCACTGGTGTCAGCAAACGCATTATTAACCCCCAGCACTGGTCTCAGCAGACGCACTATTAACCCTCAGCACTGGTCTCAGCAGATGCACTATTAACCCCCAGCACTGGTATCAGTGGAAGCACTGTTAACCCTCAGCACTGGTGTCAGCGAACACATTATTAACCCCCAGCACTGGTGTCAGCGGACGCACTATTAACCCCCAGCACTGGCCTCAGCAGACGCATTATTAACCCCCAGCACTGGTCTCAGCGGATGCACTATTAACCCCCAGCACTGGTGTCAGCAGATGCACTATTAACCTTCAGCACTGGTTTCGGCGGATGCACTATTAACCCTCAGCATTGGTCTCAGCGGATGCACTATTAACCCCCAGCACTGGTGTCAGCGGACAAATTATTAACCCCCAGTACTGGTGTCAGAGGACACATTATTAACCCCCAGTACTGGTGTCAGCGGACACATTATTAACCCCCAGCACTGGTCTCATCGGATGCATTATTAACCCCCAGCACTGGTCTCAGCGGACGCATTATTAACCCTCAGCACTGGTGTCAGCGGACGCATTATTAACCTCCAGCATTGGCATCAGTGGACGCATTGTTAACCCCCAGCACTGGTCTCAGCGGATGCACTATTAACCCCCTGCACTGGTGTCAGTGGACGCACTATTAACCCCCAGCACTGGCCTCAGCGGATGCACTATTAACCCCCTGCACTGGTCTCAGCAGACGCATTTGTATAGGGAATTTTATGATCATGCTGTATCACTATATGTGTTTCTGTATATATGGATTTCTGTTTCATTAAGTATCTTGTCTTCTCTGACAAGTAGCTGAGTGGCAGAATTCGATGAACAGTCTCTTCTGTTCTATGAATTACTTTGTCTTTAGGTATATATGTCTTTGTGTATATCACTATGTCGTACTAGTATTTTAAGGGATATGTTTACGCAGACGACTCTGGTCACGTCCCCCAATTATCACGTAGGCGACTCCGGTCACGACCCCCAATTATCACGCAGGTGACTGTGGTCACGTCCCCCAATTATCACGTAGGCGACTCTGGTCACGACCCCCAATTGTTACGCAGGTGACTACGGTTACGACCTCCAATTATTACGCAGGCGACTGTGGTCACGACTCCCAATTATTACGCAGGCGACTCTGG
>BLSH010544587.1:57456-81493 GCA_018402905.1 Glandirana rugosa | reverse complement strand
ATGGACAGTGGTCGGGTAGTCTCATGGGCTCACGGACAGTGGTCGGGTAGTTTCATGGGTTCATGGACAGGGGTACTTTGATGGGCAGGTGACAGGTACACGGGTACTCAGATGGGCTGGTGGCAGGTACTCGGGTACTCAGATGGGCTGGGGACAGGTACTCAGATTTGCTGGTGGCATGTACTCGGGTACTCTGATGGGCTGGTGACAAGTACTCGGGTACTCTGATGGGCTGCTGACAGGTACTTGGGTACTTTGATGGGCTGGTGACAGGCACTCGGGTACTCTGATGGGCTGGTGACAGGTACTCGTGTACTCATATGGGCTGCTGACGGGTACTCGGGTACTCATATGGGCTGGTGACAGGTACTCTGGTACTCAGATGGGCTGGTGACAGGTACTCGGGTACTTTGAGGGTAGGTGACAAGTACTCTGATGGGCTGGGACAGGTAATTTGATGGGGTGGTGACAGGTCCTCTTTATTACTGGGGGGGCAATCAATGTGCTTGGTGTGTACACTAAGGGGTAACAAGCTGTTACCGCAATCTCCTTCTCACACACGATCCGTGTGTGAGGAGGAGAACCCGGTAACAGCTTGTTACCTCGGTTTGTTTACATAATGTGACCAGCTGTGAGTGGACACAGCTGGTCACGTGGTAAAGAGCCAATTTCATTGGCTCTTTACACTGATCGGGACTGGGCTTTGTCCGAGGGACAAGCCTCAACCCCGATCACCACGCTGTGCGCTCTCGGCGGAGCGCACGAGCGGCGGGAACGCGGATCTCCATAGTGACCAGCTGTGATTGGACACAGCTGGTCACGTTGGTAAAGAGCCAGATTTTATCGGGGATCGGGGATGGGCTGTGTCGTCTGATCCCCAATCGCCGAGATGTGGGCCCCTGGGGCCCGCAGTAGTGGCAAAATACCGAGTACGTCATATGATGTCCACCCAGGATGGGAGATCCCATCTGTGGACGTCATTGGACTATAGCTCCGTATTGAAGGGGTTAAAGGTGGCTACTGGATGCAGATGTCTGGAGTTTCTATTTTAGTATGAACTGAGCAAGCACCCAGTGAATGTGAGTGGCAGATTGGTATGAACCAACCAGTAGCAGTGTTCATTTTCTTGTTATTAAGCTGAGTTCATATTATCCAAAGCTCTGAAAAGTGATCCACAGTGGATTGCTTTTCAGAATGCACCATCTGTCAAGTGTGGGGTCAGACACTGGAGATCAGGCAAGAGGAGTCCGTGAGGCAAGCAGGGGGTCAAACACTGGAGATCAGATCAGAGCAGGTCAGAAGCCAAGCCGGGTCACAACAGGAAGCAAACAGGAAGTTCGGGTTCAGGAACATAGGAAGCTGAAAGACGATCCAGCAATTGGTGTGTCAAGGGGCCAACCTTTTATAGGCCAGCAAAGAGACTCATTGGTCATGGCGTGAGTGTGCAGGGTTGCGCTGATTAGGTCTATGATAGGCACTGCATAATGGTGCTAATGCACCGCAGCCACAAGCAAAGTGTTTGGCTCACAGTTGTGGCATGGCCCCATTGACTTGAATGGCCAAGTATGATTGTCAACTCAATGTGCCGTGTCAAATTTTCCATGGCTACAAAGAAATTGTCATGGCCATGGCATCGCATAACCAGGGCAGTAAAACTGGGGCTTAGCCGCAGTCTTTACTGGGCCCTATGATTTCTAATGGTGGCTCTGCTGAGAGGACAGAGGAGAGGATAACTCTGATTCACTGCATTGACTGCCTGATTTGGCCACACCCAGTGGCAAGAAGAAAGTACAGGGAGAGGCATTTTGGGAAAGTAGAAGTCATTGGAGGGACCCACAAGCAGGAGCATGCAGAGAGAGCAAGCAGGGACTGGGGAGCAAGCAACCTACAGTAAAGGACAAATTGGGTGGAGAGAGGACTGCAGCAAAGAGTGCAGTGTACAAAACTAGGTGAGGCATGAGGAGTGCAAGCCTGGGGAGAGAGTAGCTGTATAGGGAAAACCACCAGAAGCAATTGCAAAGCCTGGGGACACACAAACATTCACGCTTAAAGCAGAGTTCCACTCAAAAGTGGAACTTCCGCTTTAAAGGAATGTGACCCCCTGACATGTCACAATTGGCATGTCATTTTTTTTGGGCAGGGACTGGAGACCCTGTTTCCACCTCCTCTTCTAGAGCCGTGGCTCTGGAAGGAAGCTCACCTTCCTCCCCCTCCCTCTCTGCAATCTTCTGGGACATGTCACAGGTCCCAGAAGATACGCCAGCTGTTCCCGAGGCGCAGCATGACTCGGGCATGCGTAGTGCGCGTCCGGCTTTGAAGCCAAAGCCAGGTGCCCACACTTGTGATGCCGGTGCCACCGAGGGGAGGGGGAGAACAGCGAGCCCTCGGGTGACCGCATCGCTGGAGTGAGGGACAGGTGAGTGTCCAATTGTTAAAAGTCAGCAGCTACACTTTTGGTAACTGCTGACTTTTAACTGGGTGGAACTCCACTTTTAGTCCACGTTTACTTTTTGCTTCACTAACAGGTGTCCCTGCTGGGAGCGCTGTATATCTGTATTTATACACCACAATTTGTCACAGCATGGCAGGCATTCTAATTATTGTTCTCTGGGTACTCAAGGCTGAACCCCCCCCAGGGAAAAAAAATCATCTACAGCCCTGACAGGTGGCTGGTAGATCTCGGTCTGGGTTTGCTGACTCGCCATTCCAGAGCATCAAACAGAGTGCAATGCAGAGGTACTACTTGTAAAGTTAGAGCTGTAGAGGCCGAAGCCGATGCCTCCTCTGTAGCGCTGGCTCCTGTTCCATATAGAGTGATACCAACTGCACTCCACCTCTTATCCTGGCTAGCGGTCTCCGGAGTGGTGCCAGCAGCAGGAAAGAAGAGATCTTCAGGTCACTGTGAAGCAATACACTGGGCATTATAGTATAGGTCTACTTTCACACTGATTTGCTGTGGTTTACTCACACGTGGGTGCAGTGCAGTGTACCTGTACCTTTCCTGTGGGTTTGCTGCGCGCAGACATAGACTTCTATTATATCCTTCTGTTTTACCACCCCCTAACTTTACAAGTGATGCTCCTCTGAAAAGCGATCTGATTGTGTGTTGATAGGTGGTGAGGAGGTAATATGTTGCCTTCTCAACATCTGATTTAAACCCATGGTTGCTGTGCAATGCACGCAGTCCTGCAATTAGAGGTTTAAATCGGGTGTGAGGAGGCGACATTTTGATCGGTGATCTTTGACTTCTCCCATGTTGTTCAGGTAGATCTCCAACTCTGTAAGGTTGCCTACCCCTGAGCTAATCCATAAAATAATTGCATGTGGATATTAGCAAACAAAATATGTTGTATTCAAGTTGTATACAGTATATACAGTATCTCACAAAAGTGAGTACACCCCTCACATTTTTGTAAATATTTTATTCTACCTTTTCATGTGACAACACTGAAGAAATGACACTTTGCTACAATGTAAAGTAGTGAGTGTACAGCTTGTATAACAGTGTAAATTTGCTGTCCCCTCAAAATAACTCAACACACAGCCATTAATGTCTAAACCACTGGCAACAAAAGTGAGTACACCCCTAAGTCAAAATGTCCAAATTGGGCCTAAAGTGTCAATATTTGTGTGGCCACCATTACTTTCCAGCACTGCCTTAACCCTCTTGGGCATGGAGTTCTCCAGAGCTTCACAGGTTGCCACTGGAGTCCTCTTCCACACCTCCATATATATCCTGCTCTGCGGCCCAGTCTCTGAAGGGAGGGGGTCATACTCTGCTCCAGTATGTCACAGTACATCTAATAAACATTACAAGGCATTAACTGCCACAGAGCCGAGGGGACACAGACGTGGACATCTTAGAGAGTGTTTTTTGGGGCATTTTATCTGCCACCATTTGGTGAGTCTCTCCAAATAGGGGGAAACCCCGGTCTCTCACGCAGTGTGGTGATGGTGTGCGGTATACATGAAAGCTTCACTAAAGGATGCACGTGTGGACTATTTATTATTGTTTAACAACATTGTTTTATGTTTTTCATTTTTTGGAAAATTGGCATCACTGAGTATGGTGTTAGTAGTAGAGTTGATCGAACCCGTGGATGTTCGGGTTCGGTGGGTTCGGCCGAACCCCATTGAATTCAATGGGGACCCGAACTTGTTCGGCACAAAAATGACTGTAAAAGAGTCCTGGAAAGTGCTAGAGGGCTGCAAAATGATTTTAGAACAATAATCTGTCCCTTACAGCAACAGCAGGAACCTGACCCTATAGGACTAGGAGGTGATTTTAGAACAATAATCTGTCCCTCTAAGCAGTAGATTCTACCTATTCCAGTCAGATCTTTCTGTAATGCAGGATGAGATCTGCAATCTGTCCCTAAAAGCAGTATTAGTAGTAATCTCTACCTGTCTATCTATCTGCAATCTGTCCCTCACAGCACAGGCAGCATCCTCTCCCTACACTACCCAGAGAGCATGTGACATGCAGCACTGTGACTCCAGCCTCATATAGATGCTGGGTCACATGATGCACTGGCCAATCACAGCCATGCCATTAGTAGGCATGGCTGGGGTGGCTTCTAGGGAAAATCACGCTTGTTGATTGGCTGCCCTGCAGCTATTCAACATGCGTGATCAAATACCCAAACCCAGAACTCGAACCCAAACTTTTTTTTAAATGTCCGGGTTCGGGTCCGGGTCACGGACAACCCAAAGTTCGGTACGAACCCAAACTTTACAGTTCGGGTTCGCTCAACTCTAGTCAGTAGCGCTGCTATACACATGATATATGTTTAGGGCTATCATTTATGTGTGTGGCTTATTAGAAGTTTATTTATTAATAGCAGCAGCTTGAGATTTGATTATTGTTGCTGAGAGATCAGTTGATGTATTAAGTATTAAAGTTTTATACTAACAGGGTTTTATATACATTTGTATGGCAATCCAGCAGCGCAGATTTCCAGTTCGATTTGTCATGTTTGGGCGGTTGTATTTTGGTTTAATTTTTAATGTCACAGTACATGTTGGCATTCATCGTTTCCTCAATGAACTGTAGCTCCCCAGTGCCAGCAGCACTCATGCAGCCCCAGACCATGACACTCCCACCACCATGCTTGACTGTAGGCAAGACACACTTGTCTTTGTACTCCTTACCTGGTTGCCACCACACACGCTTGACAACATCTGAACCAAATACGTTTATTTTGGTCTCATCAGACCACAGGACATGGTTCCAGTAATCCATGTCATTAGTCTGCTTGTCTTCAGCTAACTGTTTGCAGGCTTTCTTGTGCATCATTTTAGAAGAGGCTACCATGAATGCCAACATGTACTTTGACATACTGAAGCAGAGCATGATCCCCTCCCTTTGGAGAATGGGCCGCAGGGTGGTATTCCAACATGATAACAACCCCAAACACACCTCCAAGATGACCACTGCCTTGCTGAAGAAGCTGAAGGTAAAGGTGAAGGACTGGCCAAGCATGTCTCCAGACCTAAACCTTATTGAGCATCTGTGGGGCATCCTCAAATGGAAGGTGGAGGAGTGCAAGGTCTCTAACATCCACCAGCTCTGTGATGTTGTCATGGAGGAGTGGAAGAGGACTCCAGTGGCAACCTGTAAAGCTCTGGTGAACTCCATGCCCAAGAGGGTTAAGTCAGTGCTGGGAAATAATGGTGGCCACACAAAATATTGACACTTTGGACCCAATTTGGACATTCTCACTTAGGAGTGCACTTACTTTTGTTGCCAGCAGTTTAGACATTAATGGCTGTGTGTTGAGTTATTTTGAGGGGACAGTAAATTTAAACTGTTATACAAGCTGTACACTCGCTATTTTACATTGTAGCAAAGTGTAATTTCTTCAGTGTTAACAAAAATAAAATACAATCAGTGCAAATATATATATAAAATTAATGCAGCATGCACAAGAGATCTTCACAACAAATCTCATACATATATATATACAAAGGTGTGCAGCGCAAATGTCCAAAGTTTATAAAGTGCTATGTGCAATCAGAGTAAATCCAAGATGAACTACAAGTCCCAGAAGACCAAAAGAGAAAAAGAAGTCTGTGTGTTAATGGAAACAATTCCAGTCACAGATCACTCGGTGATGATTCCTCCACCAAGAGACACCTCGCTTCACTAGCCTCTAAAAGTGGACCCCTGATCTAACAGGTGGTCTCAAGCGTGTGTTCCCTTTGAGGGAACAGCACTGATCCACCCAGACTCCACCATATCTCCAGTGTTATCACAGAGAGTATGGAATATGAAAAAAGATCGAAGTGCTCACTGATTGCTACAAATCGCGTACTTTATTTAACCACTTCAGCACCGGAAGAGTTTACCCCCTTAATGACCAGAGCACTTTTTACAATTTGGCACTACGCTGCTTTAACTGGTAATTGGCGTCATGCAATGCTCTACTCAAACTAAATTTGTGTCCTTTTTTTCCCCACAAATAGAGCTTTCTTTTGGTGGTATTTGATCACCTCTGTGGTTTTTATTTTATGCGATATAAACGAAAAAAGACCGAAACTTTTGAAAAAAAAATTATATTTTCTACTTTTTGTTATTAAAAAATTCAATAAACTCAATTTCTCTTCCGTTCACTGACAGACGCAGCATTTTTATGACACATGGGGTTATGCTCATCCTACTAGGAGTAGCCTAGGCAAAACAAACAAAAGTGTAGGTTGGCCCCTCCCAGGGGGCCGTCCTCACCTTAGCATATAATCCCCCTGCTCTGTACAGCACATCAGTTTTTATTTGCCTAGTGCAAGGAGTAGACCTGGTTCCCTATGGGAGCAGCGGTCTCCTGAAGATTCATCTAAGGAAGACTGCTATCAAGAAGCTGGCCAGTGGTATAGAGGATATCTCGAATCCTAGTCTTTCCCCAGTCCGGCCAACACTATGCGAACCCCCTTAGGGGGGCCCACCGCATAGCGCCCGTTCCGTGCGGGCGGCCAGTGGCTAAAACCCACTAGAGCCCAGTGACTTGTTCGCCTGTCCAGTGGCCTGGCCAGCAGCATGCCTTCCTGCGGGGAGGTAGGTCTGCTCCGGGTGGCTACCCGCTGCGCCCGTCGGATTGGTGAGTGAACTTCCGCCCTAGAGGCATGGAGAGTGGGCACCTGGGCAGCTCTGTGGTGGTCAGCCGGTGGTGGTCTGTTAGAGGCCTTCCCCCCTCAATCCCCCGCAGGCACCTTTGCACTAACTGTTCGAATCTGCACCGACCGTCCAGAGCAATGTGTTAGGTGGGTCGTCGCCATTGGATTTTGGAGCACCGCTCGTTCGTGGCCGACTGCACGTGTGTAATGGCAGCGTCCATTGTTTGAGAACCATGTAGTTTCCAGCCTGCTCTCTGGCGGCCTCCAGTGGTCGATTGGGAGAACTGCAGTCCTTGTGCAGGAAGTCCTTAAAAACGGGTGTGGGCTTCCGGTTTTTGCTTGGACAGCATGGCTCACACACAGTAACAAGCTCCTGACGTGCAGCAGTTCGTGGGCATTGCTCTTCGGTTGGAGTGCTGAGGCATCAAACAGCAAGTATAGCTGGCGCTTCCTGGGTGCCGGTAGCGGTGGGTGTAATCCGCCCGGGTCTCCCTGGTTGATTTGTAGGGTAGAGGTGGTGGTTACACAGCGGGGGTGCCGGGCTGAGATGTCAGAGGCTCAGGATCATTAGTGTCCTTGGAACAACTGAGGGCGGTGTTTAGGGAGTTCTTTCCCCGGGCAGGGGTGCCCGTTCCGAGGGGCCCCCAGAAGCGCCCACCCCCTCCTCTTTCCTCAGGGGAGGATTCAGATCTAGAAAGCGCCTCAGTGGTCACACCTGTGGATCTTTCAGAGGGTGAGCCACCCTCAGAGGGCGAAGAGGATCAGGAGGCTCCTAGTTCGCGGGATAAAGCGATAGTGGAAGCACTGATCACTGATATTCACGACTCTATGCGACTGGACCAAACAGGGGAGTCGCATGAGTCCGCATATGTTTGTGGACCGCTTAGACCCCCTAGGTCCCCTAGGGCTTACCCTTATGATCAGGTGTTTGAACAGGCAGTGTTCAAGGAATGGCGGAAGCCACCAAGTTCCTTGGCTTTGCCTAACAGCTTTGCTGTTCGCTACCCCTTTGAGGAAAGCTTTACTAAGAGATGGGCTTCCCCGGTGGTGGACCCTGCCGTGGCTCGTGTGAATAAGGCAACCACCATCCCCTTGGAGGGGTCTCCATCCTTTAAAGAGGCGGCCGATCGCCGCACAGAGACAGTGTCTAAAGCACTATTCTTGTTGGCTGGGTCAGCCATGCGGCCGGCGCTTGCAACTGCTATGGCGGCACAGTCTCTTCATGAGCACGCTGCCGCACTGCGCACTAGTTTGTGAAGTGAATATGCACAGGCTGAGGTACAGCGGATGCAACATTTGGAAGAAGGTCTCCGCTACATATGCCATGCGGCTTTGGATCTTCTCCCCATATTGTCAAAAATGTCTGTTTTTTCAATTGTTATCAGGCGGGTGCTGTGGCTCCGCTCTTGGTCGGGTGACCAGGGTTCAAAGAAAGCTTTGGCAGACCTGCCCTTTCAGGGAGGGCGTCTGTTTGGCTCACAGTTGGATAAGATTATTAAGGATTTCACGGGAGGAAAGAGTACTTTCCTTCCAGAGCCGAAGCGACGAGATCGTCGTCGTAGGCAGGGTCCTGTCTCTTCTGGTCAGAAGAAGTTTTTTCGGGCGCCCGGCCCAGTGGGTAAGGCCGGGAAGTCGTTCACAGGCCACAGCAAAAGGCCCTGGCAGCCTAAGCCCGAAAAAGCGGAGGACAAGCCTGCCTCCGCATGATGGGTGGCCCCCACCCGCCTCATGGGTGGGGGGGGCCGGTTTCTGGGGGTTGCAAGCAGCTCTCTGCCCCCAGAAAAGTCCTTCCCCTCAAACGTGAGGCTTCCGCAGAAGCGTCAGGAGGCGCCTCTAGGCGCCAGTCAGGCGCTCAGCAGACAGAAGTCATCTTGAACGCCGGCTTGCCGGCTGGAGTACCTGGGTCTGATTCCGGACACGGTACAGGCTGGGGTGTTCCTAACACCGAGCACGCTTCTAATGCTTTAGGCAGGGCGAACCCTGTGATCGCGCCAGTGGTTCTCCTTATCTATAGGGGTGTTGGGGCTCAGGAGGTCGACTTGCGAAGTGATACCTTATGCCCAGAACACTCGGCTCCTGCGGAAGGCAATTTAGTCGCGGTGGGACAAATCTCCATCCCTGGACAGGCAGATCGGGTTGGAGTGTCAGTCCCAGGAACCCTTGGTTTGGGGGATTCAGGTTACGGCCCTTAAGGGGGGGGAGAAGTTTTCTTCCCCCACAATTGGTCGATGTAGGTACCGGAACTGAGAGCGATCAAGCTCTGCCTGTCCCGTGGGACAGTAGGGCTGCACCGCCCGGTTCTGGTTCAGTCGGTCAATGCCACGGAGGTGGCGTACGTAAACCATCAGGACGGAACAAGAAGCACAGCAACAGCCACGGAGGCGGCTCTGATCCTTCGGGGGGCAGTGTTTCACAGGCCTCGAGGGCAGTATCGGCTGCTGTGCATTTTTCCTCCTCTAAAGGCTCTACCGCGGGTCGTACGCGGGGTAGAGGCGGAGGAAATCCCGACAATCCGGGTAGCTCCGGCTTGGCCCCGGCGCCCTTGGTACACAGACGTAGTACGGATGGTGGCAGAGGTTCCATGATGGCTTCCGCTTCACGGGGACCTGTTGTTGCAGGGGCCCATCTTGCACCCTGCTTTACCCTCGCTGGTTTTGACGGCTTGGTTATTGAGTCCCAGGTATTGAGGGATAGGGGTGTCTCGGACTCCGTAATCCCGACTATAATAAAAGCACGTAAGAGTTCCTCACGTAAGATTTATCATAGGACCTGGAAGGCCTACATTACCTGGTGCAAGGCAGGGGGTTGGAACCCCCGCTCTTATAGAGTATCCAGAGTACTGGCATTTTTACAGCAAGGTCTGGACAAGAACCTGGCGTTAAGTACGCTTAAGGGGCAGATTTCGGCCCTAGCGGTTCTTTTTCAACGGCCCTTGGCGTCTCATTCATTGATCCATACATTTGTACAGGGGGTACGTCATGTGGCTCCTCGGATACGGTCGCCTTTGGCACCGTGGGATTTGAATCTGGTGCTTTCTGTGTTGCAGAAACCGCCATATGAAAGGATTAGGGACATTCCCTTACAGTTGTTGTCGCAGAAGGTGGCCTTTCTGGTAGCTATCACATCCGCCAGGCGGGTGTCGGAGTTAGCAGCATTATCCTGCAAGTCACCTTACTTGGTCCTCCATAAGGACAAGGCAGTTTTGGGACCTTCCCCTTTGTTTCTTCCGAAGGTGGTTTCTTCCTTTCATTTAAATGAGGATATTGTTCTGCTATTGTGCCCGCACCCATCACATCCCAGAGAAGTTGAGCTGCACTCTTTGGATGTGGTGAGGGCCTTTCGGGTGTATTTAAGTTCTACAGCTTCCTTACGGAAGTCTGATTCTTTATTTTTGCTGACGGAAGGGTCGCGCAAAGGTATGGCGGCCTCGTCAGCTACCGTGTCTTGTTGGATACGGAAGACCGTGACTCATGCATATGAGATTCAGGGTAAGGTTCCCCCGTTTCCGGTCACGGCTCATTCCACCAGGGCAGTTAGTACGTCCTGGGCGTTTAGACACCAAGCCTCTGTGTCTCAGGTGTGCAAGGCAGCTACTTGGGCCTCAGTGCACACATTTACTAAGTTTTACAAAATTGATGTTGCAGCATTCTCGGATGCTGCTTTTGGCCGCAAGGTATTGCAAGCGGCAGTATAGGCGCGGTTAGCGCCGCCTGAGAGGGCGTTTTTCTGTTGGGTACAGTTGTTATGATTTTGCCCACCCTTCTTGATTGGCACAGCTTTGGGACATCCCCATGTGTCATAAGACTGCTGCGTCTGTCAGTGAACGGAAGAGAAAAAGGTATTTTTTGTATAACTTACCGTAAAATCCTTTTCTCTGAGTTCACTGACAGACGCAGCACCCACCCCTCTGCGCTGGTTTTGTACGGCTTGTTACGAACTGATGTGCTGTACAGAGCAGGGGGATTATATGCTAAGGTGAGGACGGCCCCCTGGGAGGGGCCAACCTACACTTTTGTTTGTTTTGCCTAGGCTACTCCTAGTAGGATGAGCATAACCCAATGTGTCATAAGAATGCTGCGTCTGTCAGTGAACTCAGAGAAAAGGATTTTACGGTAAGTTATACAAAAAATCCCTTTTTTAGTCATACATTTTTGCCAAAATGCATTCAGCCACGTCTTGGGTAAAAAAAAATCAATAAGTGTATATTCATTGGTTTGCGCAAAATTTATAGCGTCTACAAACTAGGTTACATTTTCTGGAATTCACGCAGCTTTTAGTTTATGACTGCCCATATCATTTCTTGAGGTGCTATAATGGAAGGGCAGTACAACCCCCCCCCCCATGACCCCCTTTTGGAAAGTAGACACCCCAAGGAATTTGCTGAGAGGCATGTTGAGCCCATGAAATATATATATATATATATATATATTTATTTTTTTTGTCACAAGTGATTGAAAAATGACAACAAAAAAATTTACACAAAGTTGTCACTGAAATGATATATTGCTCACACATGTCATGGGTATATGTGGAATTACACACCAAATACATTCTGCTGCTTCTCCTGAGTATGGGGATACCATGTGTGAGACTTTTTGCCAGTCTAGCTGTATACAGGACACCGAAATCCAAGCACAGCCTCCAGGCTTTCTAAGGGCGAACATTTTTATTTCACTTATTTACTACTTTTCACAGTTTCGGAGGCATGTAATGTCCAGATAACACAAACCCACACCAAATGACCCCATTTTGGAAAGTGAACACCCCAAGCTATTATCTGAGAGGCATGTTGAGTCCATGGAATATTTTATATTTTGCCACAAGTTTCGGGAAAATTGCAATTTTTTTTTTCACAAAGTTGTCACTAAATTATTTATTGCTCAAACATGCCATGGGTATATGTGAAAATACACCCCAAAATATATTCTGCTGCTTCTCCTGAGTACGGGGATACCACATATGTGAGACTTTGGCAGTCTAGCCGCGTACAGGACCACAAAAACCAAGCACCACCTTTAGGCTTTCTAAGGGCGTACATTTTTTATTTCACTCTTCATTACCTATCACAGTTTCAGAGACCATGAAATGCCCAGATAGCACAACCCCCCCCCCCCCCAAATGACCCCATTTTGGAAAGTAGACACCCCAAGCCATGTGCTGAGAGGCATGTTGAGTTTTTTGCAGATCTCACTTTTTGTCACAAAGTTTTGAAATTTGAAAAAAGAAAAAAAAAAAAATTTTCCTTTCCTTTCTTCATTTTCCAAAACAATTTAGAGCTGCAAAATACTTGCCATGCCTCTTAGCAAATACCTTGGAGTGTCTACTTTCCAAAATGGGGTCATTTGTGGGGGGGTTGTGCTATCTTGACATTTCGGGGCCTCCGAAACTGTGATAGGTAGTGAGGAATAAAATCACCATTTTACGCCCTTAGAAATCTTGAAGGCGGTGATTGGTTTTCGGGATCCTGTACGCGGCTAGGCTCCCAAAAAGTCCCACACATGTGGTATTCCCGTGCTCAGGAGAAGCAGCAGAATGTATTTTGGGGTGCAATTCCATACATATCTATGGCATGTTCGAGCAATATGTCATTTAGTGACAACTTTGTGCAAAAAAAAAAAATTTTAATTTTCCCTAAACTTGTGACAAAATATAAAATATTCCATGGACTCAACATGCCTCCCAGTAAATAGCTTGGTGTGTCTACTTTCCAAAAGGGGTCATTTGGGGGGGGTTTGAACTGTCCTGGCATTTTATGCCCCATATCACCCACTCTTCTAACCACTTGAACCACCAAGTTCTTTTTGACACTTTTTGCTTACATGAAAAAATATTTTTTTTTTGCTAGAAAATGACTTTGAACCCCCAAACATTATATATTTTTTTTAAAGCAGAGGCCCTATAGATTAAAATGGTGGGTGCTGCAAATTTATTTTCCACAAAGTATTTGCACAGCGATTTTTCAAACGCAATTTTTATGGGAAAAAAACACATTTTTGAATATTAATGCACAAAAACACACTATATTGCCCAAATGTTTGGTGAAATATAAAAGCTGATCTTATGCCGAGTGCATAGATACCAAAACACGACATGCTTTAAAATCACGCACACCCGCACAGTGGGGACAAACTATATACATTATTAAAAGCCTTTACAGGTTACCACCTTCGATTTACAGAGGAGGTCTACTGTTAGAATTACTGCCCTCGATCTGATGTTCGCGGTCATACCTCACACGCATGGTGCAATTGCTGTTTACATACAACATGAGACCAATGCTTGCGTTCACCTTTGCGTGCGTGCATGGGGGGGACAGGAGTGCATTTATTTTTTTAATTATTCATTTTGCTTTTTATTTTATATTTCCACTGTCCCTTTCTTTTTTTTTTTTTTTTGTATCATTTTTATTGTTATCACAGGGAATTTAAATATCCCCTATGATAGCAATAGGTAGCGACAGGTATTTTTTTTTTAATTGGGGTCTATTAGACTTTAGATCTCTCCTTAGCCCTTAAAGCATCTGACCACACGATGATCGGTGTGATAAGATGCTTTCCAAATTTCCCAATGGAGCTGTTTATATCTGGTGAAACCGAAGTCATGAAATGCTTGTAGCTTCCGGTTTCTTAGGCCATAGAGATGATTGGAGCCATTCTAGTCTTCAATCAGCTCTATGGTCAGCTGGCAAAACCACCAGCTGCATTCTCGGGTTCCCCAGTGGGACAGTAGCGCCTAATAAAACCATGGAAGACGTTGGGAGAGGGGGGTCATTCCCTCTCACTGTTTGTAAAATCAGTCTAGCGGCTAATTAGCCACTAAGATTGCTTTTACATGGAAGCCGATCGCCGGCTGAAAAGAACGATACCAAGATGATACCAACATACCAGTACGTCGCTGGTCCTTGTTGGGCATATGTTGTAATGTTCTTTTATTTCATGCAGCCTGTGGGTTAAATGAAAAAAAAAGAATCAATCAATCGTTGCTATGCCTACCATTAGAAAACCGTCCTGCATCCACCCACTTCTAATGATGGGCATAGCACCGTCTTAAAAATATATGACGAAGCATAGGAGCAATCCGCCCCATGTCCACCCCTGCTCCTATGCTTCACCATATATGCTCTTTTTTAACTGAGGTTTTGAAATCACCTCCTACAGTGCTGGAGCAAATAATGAATATAACACAGTGAACAGTAACATATAAAGATAGAATTACACAACTGCAAAGCAAACATAAGAAAACACAGTAACAATAAAACGTTATAGGTAGGTAAGCATAAAATACAGCAACAATCGAGAGAGAACAATAGAGAGAGAAGAACAAGAAAATTACAACTATTTTTGTCTTTTTTATTTTATTTTATTTTTTGGGGGGGGGTTTACTTTTTTTTTCTTGTTTTAATTTTGTTTTGTTTTTTGGTACACTTTGTTTTGTAACTGTAAACTGTAACTGTAACAGTTCCTGCGTAGTGCCCACGTAGTGCTGTACCTTACACTAATACTCCACTAGTGTGTGGTAGCGATGGAAACATTCACCGATACAAAGACCAGGCTGGTCAGGACAAGAGGGACAATAATAATGGGTATCAAGCCTATAGTCAGGTCCATAAATATTGGGACATCAACATAATTCTAATCTTTTTGGCTCTATACACCTTCACAATGGATTTGAAAAGAAACAAACAAAATGTACTTTAACTGCAGACTTCCAGCTTTAATTTGAGGGTATTTACATCCAAATCAGGTGAACGGTGTAGGAATTACAACAGTTTGTATATGTGCCTCCCACTTTTTAAGAGACCAAAAGTAATTAACAATCATAAATCAAACTTTCACTTTTTAATACTTGGTTGCAAATCCTTTGCAGTCAATTACAGCCTGAAGTCTGGAATGCATAGACATCACCAGACGCTGGGTTTCATCCCTGGTGATGCTCCGCCAGGCCTCTACTGCAACTGTCTTCAGTTCCTGCTTGTTCTTGGGGCATTCTCCCTTCAGTTTTGTCTTCAGCAAGTGAAATGCATGCTCAATCAGATTCAGGGCAGGTGATTGACTTGGCCATTGCTTAACATTCCACTTCTTTCCCTTAAAAAACTCTTTGGTTGCTTTCACAGTATGCTTCGGGTCATTGTCCATCTGCACTGTGAAGCGCCATCCAATGAGCTCTGAAGCATTTGGCTGAATATGAGCAGATAATATTGCCCAAAACACTTCAGAATTCATCCTGCTGCTTTTGTCAGTAGTCACATCATCAATAAATACAAGAGAACCAGTTCCATTTGCAGCCATACATGCCCACGCCATGACACTACCACCACCATGCTTCACTGATGAGGTGGTATGCTTTGGATCATGAGCAGTTCCTTTCCTTCTCCATACTCTTCTCTCCCCATCACTCTGGTACAAGTTGATCTTGGTCTCATCTGTCCATAGGATGTTGTTCCAGAGCTGTGAAGGCTTTTTTAGATGTTGTTTGGCAAACTATAATCTGCCCTTCCTGTTTTTGTGGCTCATCAATGGTTTACATCTTGCGGTGAACCCTCTGTATCCACTCTGGTGAAGTCTTCTCTTGATTGTTGACTTTGACACACATACACCTACCTCCTGGAGAGTGTTCTTGATCTGGCCGACTGTTGTGAAGGGTGTTTTCTTCACCAGGGAAAGAATTCTTCGATCATCCACCACAGTTGTTTTCCGTGATCTTCCGGGTCTTTTGGTGTTGCTGAGCTCACCGGTGCGTTCTTTCTTTTTAAGGATGTTCCAAACAGTTGATTTGGCCACACCTAATGTTTTTGCTATCTCTCTGATGGGTTTGTTTTGTTTTTTCAGCATAATGATGGCTTGCTTCACTGATAGTGACAGCTCTTTGGATCTCATATTGAGAGTTGACAGCAACAGATTCCAAATGCAAATAGCACAATTGAAATGAAATCTGGACCTTTTATCTGCTCCTTGTAAATGGGATAATGAGGGAATAACACACACCTGGCCATGGAACAGCTGAGCAGCCAAATGTCCCATTACTTTTGGTCCCTTAAAAAGTGGGAGGCACATATACAAACTGTTGTAATTCCTGCACCGTCCACCTGATTTGGATGTAAATACCCTCAAATTAAAGCTGAAAGTCTGCAGTTAAAGCTCATCATGTTCGTTTCATTTCAAATCTATTGTGGTGGTGTATAGAGCCAAAAAGATTAGAATTGTGTCGATGTCCCAATATTTATGGACCTGACTGTATATCTGCGCCATCTGCAGACACAACATTTTCTTTGGGGTGCTCGTTGGGTAGAGGTACCACAGAGGACTTCTAGGAAGCTGCACTTGCATGCAGCCGGCTCACTGCATTTGCATTGGGAAGTTGGGGAACAGCACCGTCTGGAAACAGAAGGGCTGTGATGATCTCTTCCTGGAATTTAAGGAAGGATCCATTCTGTTCTAGCATTTTGTATAGCACATAAACGTTCAGCAGAGCCAATTGGAATAAATATACAGACACTTTTTTATACCAGCATCTGGCCTTACGGGCAATTAAGTATGACGCCAATAACTAGTCGTTGAGGTCCACCCCTCCCATATTAAGGTTGTATTCGTGGACACTCAGCTTTTCCCTCCTCTTCACTGCAAGCAAATTATTACTTCTCAAGAAGGCTCTCTCCCACCATCTAAGTTGGGACTCTACAAGCCGTTGTGGGAAGCCCCAGCAATTAGCTCTCACGGTGCCATATGCGCCTATTCCATGATCAAAAAGGTGACTAAAAAGTGGCATGCTTGTATATTAATTGTCCACGTACAATTGGTACCCCTTTCCGAATAAGGGTGACACCAAGCCCCAAACAGTCTTGCCAGTGCTCCCTATGTAGTCTGGGCAGTTGGGGGCTCCATGTGACTGTCTTTTCCCTCATAAACAATAAAACTATATGTATTGCCTGTGGCCCTGTCACAGAGTTTATACATCTTGACCCCGTATCTGGCATGCTTGCTGTGCAGTTACTGTTTGAAAGCACTTGATCGGGAATAAGCAAGGCTGCAAATTTTTGGTTGAAGTGGTTTATGAGGGGCCGAATTTTGTGGAGCTGATCAAATTCAGGGTCACCCGAAGACATTGTCATTAAAATGCATGAACAGCAAGATCTGCTCATATTGCGCCCTAGTCAAGTAAGCAGAGAACACGGGAATATGGTGAATTGGGTTAGTGGACCAATATGACTGCAACTCAGATTTTTTATATTTGATACTTTTTTATTTGTTTTTTAAAAAAAATGAATAGGGGGGACGTGTCCGGCTGGCGGAAGAGATGGCCGCATAACTCGGAGCTTCGGACTCCTCACAACCACAGCGATGAGCTGCAGCGGAAAGGAAAGCCATCCAAGCCCAGGAGTTAGACCAGGAGATCGGTGCAAACCCAGCCTCTACCATGAGCAAAAGGAGGAACCCGAACAAGCCGCCACAGTGCCTCACAGACTTCTACCCGGCGGCGCCGCAGCAAGGTAGGCAATATCGCACCGGCAACAGCACGGGGGGAGCGAGCGGCCTACACTCATCACAGGCAGGGAGGCCCTACCCTGCTGAGCAAACAGGCGATGGAGAGGACTCATCTCCCCCCCTCACCCCTACCACACGCAGCCTGGCCAAAACGAAGCCGAGGAGGGAGGGAGTGGAATCACACCAGGGGCAGCGAGGAACGTCATTAAAGGCCTACATACAGGCCCCACTGCAAGGCCTAGCTATAGAGGCATTTCCAGCCTCAGACCAAGCGATCTCAGGCACACGATGAAAAACATGCTTCTATCTCTAAGAACCACACAGTTTAAAGATTTCTCTGACATGATTAACCCACTACAAGAAGCGGTGCAAGTACAGTCTGAGAAAATTTACCATCTGGAATCTAAGACTTGGACTTGTATGCGGCCCACAACGAATTAGTGGACGCTTACACAGACCAGGAAAACGAGCTACAACATCTCCAGAATAAATCGGCTGACTTAGAAGATCGCTCGAGACAAAATAATATAAAATTCAGGGGGATACCAGAATCGGTCCAACCTAATGAACTAACAAACTTTGTCCAGCGTCTAATGAAATCGTTAGTCCCCAACCTTAGCGACATAGAGCTGTGCGTTGACAGGGCCCACCATATCCCCAAGCCTAAATTCTTACCAGATACAGCGCCCAGGGACACTTTGGCAAGAATCCATTATTATCACGCAAAAGAGCGCGTCATGGCAGCAGCTAAGCAAAACCCTACAGTACCGCACGAGTTTCAAAACATATCGCTTTTCACTTACATCTCTCAGCAGATGGCGCTGAATAGGAAGAAATTATTACCACTCACAAAAATCCTCCGCAACAACAAAATTGTCTATCACTGGGGCTTTCCAACAAAGCTACTTATAACTAGAGTTGAGCGAACCCGGACTGTAAAGTTCGGGTCCGTACCGAACTTTGGGGTGTCCGGGACCCGGACCCGAACCCAGACTTTTCAAAAAAAGTCCGGGTCCGGGGTTCTGGTAATTTTAATGAAAGTTCTGAAAATTGTGCCTAAAAGTTCGGGTCCCCATTGATTTCAATGGGGTTCAGGGTCCGAGACAAAGTTCGGGTTCTGACTTTGTCCCGAAGTTCGGCCGAACCAGCAGAACCCGGACTTCTAGAAGTTCGCTCAACTCTACTTATAACTTGGAATGGGAAATTGTACCCGGTGTATAGTGTTGAGAAAGGAATACAGCTATTCAAAGAATGGCAACTGATACCTGAAGACATGCAGCAGCAAACTCCTCCTAATCCAGAGCACATTCAACCGGAATGGTCCTAAGGAATCGACCACCTCTGATTGCTTCCCTCTCATTGCGAGGCCCGGAGCCCCAACTCCTGTTGTACCACACTTGTTCACCAGTGATTACTGGTCAAAGTTCCTACCCCCGTGAATTCCCAGCAGCTCAGCTGCACATCTAGCCTGCGTTAAACCAGGCCCTTTTTTACACAAGGTTTCTTAATGCCTGCTTGTATGTGTTGTTCGTTTTGTTTTTTCTTCCTTCTTCTCAGTCAAGACATATGCTACGCAGAATCTCCAGATAGATGACATGATCTATCCTGTGCACGTGCTATTGGGGTTATTTGAGTCAGGAACACCCGGGATGACTTGGTAACGATCTCTCACTGGAACCTTCCCATGGAGTTACACCGCAAGGATCAAGGTACTGTGTCGTCAGTTACCATTTTATTCACCCAGAACCTTAGCTACATGCCACTAAAAGTTCTGTCCACAAACTCCAAGGGCCTTAACAGCCCCTACAAAAGACACGCTCTACTGAGAGAGGCAAAAATGCACAATGCGGATGTAATTTTTAGGCAGGAATCCCATTGTGCAGTTCATAAATGCCCCAAACTTCCCTTCTTGCGGTACCCTTTTTTGTACATGGCTAATGGTCCTAAAAAGAAGTGTGCAGTCTTTATTGCTGTCAAAGAGATGGTACAATTCCGCCACATACACACGGTTGCAGACCCTCAAGGCAGATTTATTATTTTGATTGGGGAGCTGAATCACTGTATCTACACACTGGTCAACATTTATGCCCCAAATACCAAAGTGCGGAAATTTTTGCGCCCACTACTACCCCAAATTATGGAAATCAAACAAGGAACATTGTTGATTGGAGGCGACTTTAATACAGCGCTACAACCAGACATGGACTCGACTTCTCCCAATAGGAGACCTAGCAACTCATTGGTATCTTTGTTATACAAATACGAGTTGTATGATGTGTGGCGCTGCTTTCATGGGTCCGAAAAGGACTTTACCCACTTATCAGCAGCTCACGCATCATACTCCCGTATTGACTACTTTTTTATGCTGAAACTACCTTTACAAAATGTGGTCAAAGTAGATATTGGCACAATTACTTGGTCCGACCTTGCGCCTATTCCATTGGAATTTGATGACAATCAAACCCCGTGGTGGTGATTAAATGCCACCATACTAGAGGACAAGAAATTGTATCAAACACTACTTCAAGAACATAGAATTTTTTTTTTGAATGTAATGACACCCAGAACTTTAGTAGATTTATGCTCTGGCAAACATACAAGGTCTATATGAGGGGGATTCTAATTAAGCTGTCGGCACACATTAAAAAACAGAGGATGAGGCAGAACGAGGAGACCCTGAGGTCTATAGCAAATACGGAAAAAACAAATAAAGACCATCTAAACCCTGTTCTAACACAAGCTATTTTACAAGAAAGACAGAAGTTGAGATCCCCACTCCTCTATAAATATGAAAATAACCTAAAGTATATGAAAGATAAATACTATGGCCTTCACAATAAGGCGGGAGCTTGGCTAGCAAATAAAGTCAAAACAAAGCAAGTCCAGCATAAAATAACCTCTATTCTGCACCCCAGCAAAGGGGTCTCCTTACATAACCCGAAGGATATAGCTGATGCTTTCGCTGATTACTATCAAACCTTGTATGGTCTGGAGAATCACTCCTCCACACCACAACCCACTATAGAATCCATCAGATCCTTTCCGAGCAAAGTTAACCTCCCCAAAATTTCAGAAAGAGAGCTCCTTGCTTGGTCCGAGCCCATCACCCCCCAAGAGATTGGATTGAAGAGGTCATAACAAGCATCCCCAATCATAAATCTCCAGGGGATGATGGGTTCACTAATGAATATTATAAAGCCTTCTCTGTGGAACTAGCTCCCCACCTCTGTGCACTCTTCGAGCTAGCCTCTTCCTCTGGCGCATTTCCATCTGAAATATTGAAAGCGGTTATAGTTACTCTCCCTAAGCCTAACAAGGATCTTACAGTGCCAGCCACCTATAGGCCTATTTCTCTTTTAAATACTGATAAAAATGTATGCTAAGTTATTAGCCACTAGACTTCAAAAAATTTTACCTTTGCTTATCGACCCTGACCAGGTGGGGTATGTCCCGGGCCAACAGGCGCCAGACGCCACTAAGCGCCTCATAAATTTGCTGCACTGGACGGGGATCTGTCGGATGCCTTCTCTACTCCTTTCCCTGGATGTGGAGAAGGCATTGGACAGAGGCCACTGGGAATACCTTGGAGAGGTACTCAATACATTTGGGTTGACAGGTTGGATCCAATCCGCAATAACCTCCCTATATTCTGTTCCCTCGGCGATAGTCAGGGATGACATCCAAATCCATACATATTAAAAATTGAACTAGGCAGGGGTGCCCCCTATCACCCATAATATTTACCTTAGTAATGGAACCCCTAGCGGAAAGAATTAGGTCCTGCCCCAATATATCAGGTATTGCCATAGCTGGGCGTCAGCACAAGATAAGTCTCTTTGCTAATGATGTAATGTTGATTATAACTAACACAGGGAAGTCACTTGCAGAAATGCAAAAAATCTTGGAAGAATTCAGTTCTATGTCCTACTACAAATTGAACGCAACTAAGTCTCAAATCCTAGGCATAAATATACTTAAACATTTAGAAAATCGCATCAAAACGCGGTTCCCATTCATATGGCCACCAGACTCTATCACTTTCTTATGGACCCAAATAACTCCCAAGACTTCCCAGCTCTATAGTGCCAACTGTAAACCTTTCCTAGAATCTCTTCCCCAACAACTATCTAAAATGAAATCATTAGAGCTAAATAAGATGGGCAGAGTAGCTACGCTTAAAATGTTGACATTCCCCAAATTATTGTATATCTTTAGAACAGTGATTATACTTCAACCCAAAACCTTTCTAACAGCAGTACAAAGGTGCTTCACCCAATACATCTGGAACCATAAGCCTCCTAGATGCACATTAAACATTATGGCGAGACACAGGAAACTTGGCGGTATCGGAGTCCCAAATGTAGCGGCATATTATAAGGCATATGTGCTGGACCAGATCCGGTACTGGTGGACTACCCACCCTCAAAAGACGTGGACTAGTATAGAATCCCTAAATGTCCCACAAAATGATCTAAAAACAGCTTTATTGGCCACAAGATTGGGAGCCCCCTCACCGAACTCCTGCTCTCCAACAACGCTGACAACATTAAACACCTGGAAAGATATTAACCTAGACTCACTCCCTACAGAGCCATGCTTCGCGATTAAAATTCCTATAACGGTCCTTAATCATTTTATCTCTGGCTTAGACCTCAAGAAGTGGCAAAGCAAAGGCATCAAGTTCATTGAGGACATATACCAGGGGGAAAACCCCCGAAAACTCTGTCAGTTTGACTACCTACAATCCAAATACACATTATCGCCCACATGGCTTTATCAGTATATGCAGGTAAAATCATTCCTACATAAATCACCCAATCCCTTCAAAACTGGACCTCCCGCGTTCAGTTGTTACCTATTTTAAAGAAACAGCCACATCAGCCAAAGGCATATCTCTATTCTACAAAAACCACTGTACAAAAGGCTTCTTCTCTAAAACTAAAACTATGTTGAAGTGGGAAGAGGCTCTGGGCACAAATCTCTCAAATGGACATTGGGAAAAGGGGATGAGCTCCACATACTCCGTCTCCAAATGCATAACCCATTGGGAGCAATACCAAAAGGTGTTGCACTCCTGGTACCTCACACTGTCCAGACTAGCCAAAATATACCCTCAACAATCAACTTTATGCTGGAGGAACTGTGGCGAAGCAGGCCCATTAGTACATATCCTATGGTCTTGCAGGTCATTAAGGTCTTACTGGAACAAAGTATTTTCACTGCTCTCTGATACATGCAATCAGAGCATCAAACCCAACCCATACCTGGCTTTACTACACCTCAATATCCATGAATTCCATTCAAAATACCGTACTGTAATAATACACCTCCTCTTAGCAGCTAAGACGAACATAACAAAAAAATGGAAATCACTTGACCCCCCCGTCTCATAGAGAAGTTGTCCAAGCATTGAACAACCAATGTGAAATGGAAAAGTTATTAGCAATTACATCTCTAACATATAAGCATTTCCATGCTTCCTGGGCTTCCTGGCTCACCAACCCTAAGTGCACTGTCATTTAATTGCTATTTAACTGTAGATTGAGATGTCATTTATTGTCTGACATGCTGTCTCTCTATTCTAACTTTTCCTTGTTCTTTAACTCCTGCTTTTCCCCCTCTTTGTTCCTTCCTTCCTCACTCCCCTCCTTATTTTCCCCTTACTGTTTCTGCTCTACAAGGCTCCGGTATGGCAACGTATTAATTTCTGTCAATAATGTTATAGACCATCTAATGCAAATATTACACTGTGTAATGGTGCCCTCCCTGATTTAGCAGCAGATTTCCCCCAGCCCACAGACACAGTGTGATCCCACTGGGGTGTCTGGGCTGGGAGAAACCGGCGACATAGGAACTCTGTTAGTACTAGAGTTGAGCGAACACCTGGAAGTTCGGGTTCTGCTGGTCCGTCCGAACTTCGGGACAAAGTCCGGGTCCGGGTCCGGACGGAACCCGAACGATCGCACGGACAACGAACCCCATTGAAATCAATGGGGACCCGAACTTTTAGGCACAAAAATGGCTGTAGCAAAGTCCTGGAAAGCCCCAGAGGGCTGCAAAAGGAAGTAAAATGGGGGTAAGGGTAGGGCAAGCGCCCTACAAAAAAATGGGGACAGGGAAATAACTTTAAATATTTTTAAAAAAATAAAAACATAAAAAATGCAAAAATGGAGATGAATGTGGTTCATCTTCAAACTGTGTCTGAAAAGTATTAATTAACGGTAGAAGCCATATAACTGTTCTAAAATCATCTTCAAACTAGGGCAAGTGCCCTACAAATGTGACGGTGCCAGTGCCGGATCAGTTGGAGATCCGAGGATGAGATGTAGGTAGGGGGAAGGGTAAAAAAATAAACTAAAATTAAATAAAAGGGATAGGGGTAAATAAACATCCCGTGAACGGGATCAAACTTCTACTAAAATCTTGTCAATATACCGAAGATGGCAATT
>BLSH010544587.1:12091-53321 GCA_018402905.1 Glandirana rugosa | reverse complement strand
TGCAGTGTGCAATTAAAGAAGCATAATGAACACATATATGTTGTATGACCTCATGGAAAAATATATATTCTAAATAAAAGTTCAATGTGTGGAGGAAAAAATTCCGGTGTGTAGAAAAAAATGTTTTCTTTTTAAAAGTTCAATGTGTATACAAATAAAGAGTGATGTCCAGAGTGAATGTTCTCATGAAGTAGTGATGTATCAATTAGGATATTCTGGAAAAATGGAGAAAATAAGCAGTGGACAGAAACTCCAACCCCTTCCAGAGTGGAGGCTTACCGGAAAGAAGAAACAATAACGCCTCAGAAACGGTCAGATGTGGCATCTACGGTATCCAGCTACCGGTCGCGTCACACATCACGGGGGAAGAGGCCTCGGTCACCGCTCCTATACGGCCAATTTCCACGTTCCAGGTCCAGTCAGGGATTTTTATTGCAAACAGATATATAAAACCAAAAATCCAAATTCCAAATTTACAAGCTCTGGGGGCTCCCAGACGACGTGAACTAACACGAAACGCGTCGGGCGCTTCTGATCTATTGATTGCTGCGTTGCTTCACCCTTTACAAGCTTGTAAATTTGGAATTTGGATTTTTGGTTTTATATATCTGTTTGCAATAAAAATAGCCCCCTCATCACCGAGGTTTTACACTATGGCAAGTGCTTCTTATTTCCATCTAAACGGTCGAGTTCCGGAGTGGTTCATCCCCCGGGGTTGCTCCCCTCCAAGACTTCCCTCCGCGCACCCTCAGGACTACTGGACCCGGATCCCTGACTGGACCTGGAACATGGAAATTGGCCATATAGGAGCGGTGACCGAGGCCTCTTCCCCCGTGATGTGTGACGCGACCGGTAGCTGGATATCGTAGATGCCACATCTGACCGTTTCTGAGGCGTTATTGTTTCTTCTTTCCGGTAAGCCTCCACTCTGGAAGGGGTTGGAGTTTCCTTCTGCTGCTTATTTTCTCCATTTTTCCAGAATATCCTAATTGATACATCACTACTTCATGAGAACATTAACTCTGGACATCACTCTTTATTTGTATACACATTGAACTTTTAAAAAGAAAAAAAAATTTTCTACACACCGGAATTTTTTCCTCCACACCGGAATTTTTTCCTCCACACATTGAACTTTTATTTAGAATATATATTTTTCCATGAGGTCATACAACATATATGTGTTCATTATGCTTCTTTAATTGCACACTGCACGGTTATATATGGGTTTATCATATCTTGTGTCAATCAATCATGTATATTTACCTTTCAATTCTTGTTACCTTGGGTTTAATATTTTTAGTTTAGCTCCACCCTCACACACACAAGGTTCTCTACGATTAGTTTGGTCGATATAGGTGGCAGCTCACTTTCACATTAGTTTCTCCCAGCCTAGCGCAGTAACCCTTCCCATAATTATTGTCATTTCTCCATTAACGTCCGCACTTTGCACAGTAGTGGTGGAAAATGAAGTTTGAATGTTTGTGAGAGTTCTACTGGTATCAAGGTGCCCAGATATTTCAGGGCTTGATCTGTCCATTTAAATGTATAACTCGTCATCAATGATTTCATCAAGGCCTCAGGCACACCTATTCCCATAGCTTCTGACTTTGAGAAATGAATCTTTAAGTTAGAGATGGAACTGTATGTCTCTATTTCATGGAAGCGATTAGTTAACGATATCACCGGATTTGTTAATGAGAAAAGCATATCATCAGCATATGCCAAGATCTTATACTGCAATTTACCTGCCTTCACTCCGTGAATGTCTGGGTTTTTCCAAATGTTACACAAAAAGGGTTCTAGAGAGAGAGCGAAGAGGATGGGTGATAGGGGGCACCCCTGCCTGGTTCCATTAGTCATTGTGAAGGGATGTGACAAAACTCCATTTACTTTAACCTGGGCAGTTGGTGATGTGTATATATTTGCAATCCAGCACATCATATTATCTCCCAGTCCCACGTATCGAAGTACAGAAAATATGAACTTACAGCTCATCCTATCAAAAGCTTTTTTTGCATCTGTTCCAAGAAACACACCCGGAGATGTGGATTAAATTCAAAACCTTAATAGTAATGTCCCTTGCCTCCCTCCCTGGGACGAACCCCACCTGATCCAGATGTATCAAAGCTGGTATCTGTTGTTGCAATCGAGTCGCAACTATCGTGGCAAATAATTTAAAATCTGTATTTAAGAGGGAAATTGGTCTATAACTTCCACATTGTGTAGGGTCTTTACCTTCCTTATGTATTACTGTTATAAGGGCTTTCAGAGATTCTGAATGGAAAGAGGACGAGTCACCCAAGACCATTCAGCATTTTCACTAAATATGGGTCCAAAATAGGCAACAATATTTTGTAGTAATACACCTTAAAGCCGTCTGGGCCAGGTGCCTTGCCTCTCTTTGCTGTATTAACTGCTGTCTATATTTCCTCCAGTTTAATTGGTGACTCCAATTCCTCTCTTGCTCAAGTCGTTAAACCGGGCATCCCAGAGGATGTTAGGTATTCTTCCATTATCGACTGTTCGGGTGGATCCAAATGCAAGTTATAAAATGTTGAAAAAAAGTCACCAAATTTCTGAGCTATTTATTTAGGCCGGGTGTGTTCCATCCATCTGTACCTACAATGAGTGGGACATAGGATGTTGATTGTTGCTCCTTTAATGTTTGGGCAAGTAGTTTCCCACATTTATTACCTGACTCGTAAACGTATTTGCGACCCATTTGTATTGTCTTTTTAGCTTTATAGAACAGTAAATCCGTAACCTGTCTGTGAGCCGACAGTAAGTCTCGTTCCGCATCTAGGGAGAAAGTAGGTTTGTGGATTGTTTCTAATTGCCGTATATCTGCCAGTAAAGATGTTAGCTTCACCTCTCTTTCGCCTTTAATCCTGGGCCCATGTTTAATCAAAACCCCCCAAATTACTGTTTTATTAGCTTCCCATATCGCCCCCGGGGCACACTCTGGTGTATCATTAGATTGAAAAAACAATGTCAGCTCTTTACACACGTCATCCACCTGGGTCTTGTAACAAACTTTCATTAAGCTTCCATGTCGCTGGACCACCACGTCTAGAGTACGATATGTTATATTTCAGAAATATTGGGGCATGGTCTGACCACGTATTCGAACCAATATTAGTTTCGGTCACTGAGTGTAATTGATTGTGGGGGATGTAAAATAAGTCAATATGTGAGTATAACTTATGTACTGGAGAGAAAAAGGAATAATCCCTTTCTCCTGGATGGAATAGGCGCCAAACGTCTACCAGTCTTGCTTCATGAAGTGCTTGTAAAATCCGTTTCCGGGGTACCGGCGAAATTGAGGAGGTTTCCGGTTGAAGTATCCTCCCTCGGTACCAAGGGGATGTTAAGATCTCCTCCTACTATCAATTGACCCTCTGAGAATTCCAGAAGTTTAACTAAAGTTTTTTTTAAAAAAAATAGGTAGTGTGTATTCAGAGCGTATAAAGAGGCTAGTGTCACTTTAACCCCGCCTATCATACCCTTAAGAAATAAGTACTGACCCCCTGTTTCTACCATGGATTCTGTCCATGTCCATTGCACTTTACCGGAAATCAATATAGACACTCCTTTAGATTTGGATGCAGAGTTTGTTGCATGATGTCCAAACAGAAATTGTCTATTTTTAAGCAACAGTAGACTGTTTGCCCTAAAATGTTTCCTGGAGGAATGCTATATCCACCCTCGAACATTTTAATACCTGAAGGAGTATCCGACGTTCTTCTGGAATATTTAGTCCCTTAGTGTTCAGGGACATTATGTAAAGGTTGTTTATCTTCTTTAGCCTACCTCTGGATCACCCCAACTGGGTAATGTGATGGTAATAGATATGCCAGAAAAAAGGGGGAGAGCAAGAGGAGAAGAGGGAGAGAAGAAAGAAAAAAAAAAAAAAAAAGAAAAACCCTCAATGCCCCAAAACCAAATAAATAAACTACCTATGACCGCCTAGGGTTTCCATCATATAGTGTACTCCCCAGGGGTCTGTAAAGCAATAAGCTTTAAACACCCAGCCTGTTTGCACTATGCTAGTGAGTGCAAACCTAATGGGGGGTAGTAGCCCAAACTAACCGGCATCGAGGGGAGCTTCCCACAGTAGCCGCCGGCTTCTGAACAATTAATAAAAGAAAAGAGAGGAAAGGAAAAAAAATCTAATCTCAACCATCTCTATCTACTTCGGTCAGACCATTCTATATTTGAAGATAGGGCTTTAAAGGGAGAAGGAGAAGGGTCTTGCCTACTCATCAAGTGGGTACTTTAAATGTTTTAATTTATTTATAAAATGCAGTTTTTTTTCTTAATATATCAAGCACATTTAAGTAAATCTCATATTTTTACTGATATAATGTTGTCATAAAGTATCAGCCTACAATAGATAAATCATGGGAGAAGAAGACCGCTGAGGAAACCGGTCGCTAAGTAGTCCTCACCCAAAAACAGTACCATAGAGGGTCGGCACATGCATCCCTACAGTCCAAAAGAGTACCAATCTATATACTGCAGCCAGTCAAGCAAGAAGGTTATATGGAGGTTTCTAGCATGTCTCTCAATGTGGTGAGTCCACTCCTTTGGAGTTTATTCATTTCAGTTGAACACCATGGGTGTAAATGCTCCAGCCCCATCTGCTCAGCAAGCATTAATACTTATTCCCCTTATCAGTCACCTATATTCATCAAATGGCCATCTTCATCACATATCTCATTGCCTTCTAGGTTCAGAGTTCAGATGCCGTGGAGGGGGATAAAGGGGAGCAGGGAAAAAAAAGATCCCTCCAACTCCCCAGTGTTCTATATAGTAAATCTTGGTGCTATAGTGATTCCAAACCTATTATATGTGCTTAGTGTCTAAGTTCTTCCCCTTTAGTTCCTTTATCCTTGTCTACCTATCAAATTATCAATTGGTACCATTAACTTATTGTGAGAAAAAAAAATTGTATATATATATATATATATATATATATATATAAATGTTTTAAATTTAGATGTTGTGCCAAAAAAGAAATCTTATACTCCCTCCCCTGTCTTCCTTTAAGAGGGGTGCTGTGAGCCTCTGGCAGAGCCTCTTCGCCAACCACCATTTCCCCAGCAAAACCGAGTGTTTAAACCACTACACAAAAAAAAAAAGAGACCCTGAAATTGTGATCACTACACGCAAAACAGGAAAAAGAGGGGGAAAAAAAAAGGGACTCCCCCACCGCACTTGGCTGTCAACGTTCGCTCCCTCCATATATTCTTCTCCTTAATCTTTTCAGATATTAAATCTTACTTCTACATTCATTCTCTTACCCTCTCTTTCCCCCGTTTTCCCCCACCCTCCTCCTAGTACAGTTTCCCTTCTATTCTTCCAAAAACTCACATCCATCCTTTCTGCCTGTTCAATTGAGTTCCTGGTACCCCTCTTATATCTCCGTTTACGCTCTCATGCAGTCATTCTTTCTCTTTACTTCCACCCACTCCCACTTTGCTCATTCACACCGTTCACTCCCATCCTTCTGCAACCTGATACCCCGTCTCTGCTCATTTTCCCTGCTAAGCATCCCCTCGAGCCTCTCTCATCAACATACTCCTAACCATTCCTACACCTGACCAGGCCTAACCCGAGGGGCCTTTCTGATCAGGTAGGGATCCTGGGCTGTACGCCCTTCCTCCCCTATACTCTTCCACTATTACACACTTAATTGAAATGTATTGTTAGGAGGGACTGGGTTTCCTTTCCATAATTACTTTAACCTTGCATTTAATATAAAGGTACACGGGCCATTAACCCATGGGTCTATAAGTCCACAATTGTCCAAATAAATCCAAACATGCAGTAAATATAGTGTATAGATATAGGGCTACTATTACCCCAACATCAGATCATGCGGTTCATGCCCTTTTCTCAAATATCTCAGGACCCCAACACCCCCCCCCCCCCTCTCATGTCTCTTCAACCGTCTTTTCTCTACCAGGTAGTACGATCTGGCATTAAAAAAAAAAAAAATTATCTTTTTCCTTTTTCCTTTCTGCTAGGAGACCATCCAGTTTCTCACATATTATTTAATCCATTCACGTCAGCCTATAACTATGGTTTTGATGATTGTGATAGCTGTGTAGTACGAGCCATTTGAGGAGGCGCAGTTCTTATGCGACCCAATTTTTGTCGGAGTAGCTGGAGGGACCAGAAAGGGGTCTGTGCCCAGAAAGGGGAACAGGTCTGGGAGATCAGCTGGTGTTATTAGTGTAAAATAGTTCGTATTTAGCTGTATTGTAACTGCTATTGGGAATCTTCACCTATACGTACCACCAAGGTGGTCTGAGCAACGCTCTGCGATACAGAGTGGCTCTTGAAATGTCCGGTAATACTTTAATCGGGGCCCTCTCAAAATCCACTGCACCTGTCTCCCAGGCCATCCGGAGGATCGCCTCTTTAGGTGCAAAATAATGCAGATGACAAAAATCACATCTCTGGGACGGTTGGAATCTGGGGATTTAGGGCCCATTGTCCTATGAACCCTATCTATTTCCATGTTATTAGGCATTTCTCCCCCTAGTACTTTATGAAAAACAGTCATTACCTTTTCCTTGAGTAATTGTTGGCCCATGGCTTCTGGGAGTCCCTACAGCCGCAGATTATGTCTGCGACTACGATCCTCTATGACCTCCAACTGTAGTTGTAGCGTTGCTGCAATTTCTTCATGAGAGGATTTATCACTTTCCAGGGCCGACACTCATTGTTCCAGAGTGCCAGTTGCAGCCTCATCCACTGCAACATGGTTCGCCAATAGTTGTGTCTCTGTATGCACAGTATGGATCTCTTTACAGTGAGCCTCTTCCACTCTGTGGATCAAAGCCTCTATATCCTTCCTTGTAGGGAGTGCCTGTATTAAAGTCCACAGGTCCTCTTCCACCATATTGAGCGGAGCCTCATTGCTCTGTCGGTGGGCAGGCTGTCCCTCCATTACTGCCGAGGACTGGTTCTCTGCAGGGTATTCCCCTCAGGCGTGTCCATTGTTTGTCTGTGTTGCACGTTCTGCAGAGGAACTACTCCAGGCGCTTGACTGCCGGACTTCACCAGCTTCCCCCCCAGAGCCGCATCTTTCCCCCGGCGTTAAGTATTGCTGGATCTCAGCTTGCTGTTCAGCTCCTTTAGCCGCCTTGCGGGATGTTTTAGTCTCCCGCGACCGTGTACCTCTGAGGAGGGAAAGGCCTAGAAAGGTCTTAAATTCTGGAACCGTAGTAGGTTTCCAGTTTCTGGCAAGTGACAATTGGGGATTAGCAGCAATGAATTGACCAGCATACAAATTGCTTTGGTCCACAATAGATCTATAGAGATCTTACATGAAAAGCAGTGAAAAAAAATCAAGTAACATAAAATCAACTGTTTCCACCTGGATGCTGGTTTGGCCAGTCAATGGGGAGCAGTGCTGTGGAAGTTGTCTTCCCTTAAAGGGAACACACACTAGGGACCACCTGTTAGATCAGGGGTCCACTTTTAGAGGTGAGAGAAGCGAGGTGTTTCTTGGTGGAGGGATCATCACCGAGTGATCTGTGATTGAAATTGTTTCTACTAATATACGGACTACTTTTCCTCTTTTGGTCTTCTGGGACTTGTAGTCCATCTTGGATTTACTCAGATTGCACATAGTACTTTATGAACTTTGGACATTTGCACTGCACACCTTTGTATATATATTTCTTAAGTATTGTCATATGAAAAGATATAATAAAATATTTACAAAAATGTGAGGGGTGTACTCACTTTTGTGAGATACTGTATATCTAAAACAAAAAACAAAAATGTAATGTATTGGAGCTTGCCAGGTCATAGATGTGGTGGTTGCATTAGGACAGAAAAATAACTGTTTATCCTGCCAGAAATCCAATATCCTTAAAGCTTCATATGCACCGAACTGAAATCTCAAACAATGTGTTCAGCCTTCCCAGCTGTCTACGATGTAATGGAGAAGTGTAGATATTTGTAGTAAAATCAGCAGTGAGCAGCTAGGGTTAAAGTGAAACTATTGCTCTACATTATGTGAAAAATGTCTGTCAAGTACAGTTTTATGGCCTTTACTCTGTGTGC
Source organism: Glandirana rugosa (assembly GCA_018402905.1). Taxonomy (NCBI): domain Eukaryota; kingdom Metazoa; phylum Chordata; class Amphibia; order Anura; family Ranidae; genus Glandirana; species Glandirana rugosa. The sequence continues at coordinate 45,236 of BLSH010544587.1, read as the reverse complement.
TTCTTCTGCAATAAAAAGCTCCTCTTTCACCTGCCAGTTACTCTTTTCCTAAATGTATACTGAGCCATGCATGCGCAGCTCAGTGTACATTCACAGCATGCAGTAGTCGGGAAATAAATAACCCCCGTATGCGTGCACATGCACAGGATTATGTCATCCTGGGTCAGCCAATCAAGATAGCCAGAGATACCGAACCTGGAAAAAGATTAGATGAAGTGTTAGTGGTGATGCAGTGGCTCATGGACACAGAATCTCTCAAAGGAAGGTACATCTTGTGGGCTTTAAATCCCGCTCCACCAAAATAGAGTACAGGGAGTAAGGCCCCTTTCGCACCAGAGGTGCTTTACAGGCGTTTTTTCCACTAAAAACAGTGCCTGTAAAGCATCTCTAAACTGTCTCCTAATGCACCCCAGTGTGAAAGCCTGAGTGCTTTCACACTGGGGCGGTGCGGTGGCGGGACAGTAAAAAATCTCCTGCAAGCCGCATCTATGGGACGGTGTGGGAGCGATGTATACACTGCTCCTCCACCTTCCCTGCCCATTGGCAGCGCCAGCAGCCGTCACTTTTAACCCCTTTTTAACCCCTTGTGGGGGGGTTAAAAGTGCACTGCTACCGCCCGAATGCGGTGCCAAAGCGCCACAAAATAGCGTTGTTTTACAGCTAACGCTTGGGCGGCATAGTTGTGAAAGTAGCCTGAGTGTTGTCACCTTAGGACAGGAAGTGTGTTAATGGCAGGATCACATGATGAAAATAAAAGGAAATAAGGAATGAAAACCTAAATGAAAATCAATGCAGCCACCACATCCAAGGACTGGTAAGTTGCAATATATTATATTTTTGTTCTTGGGTTTAGAGACACTTTTAGATGTATTTATGAAGCCGCGTGACTTTTACCAGACATAGAAAGTCCAGGCTTTATTTAAACAGGGTTACCTGGTTTTATAGAGTGTTAAATTAAAAAAAAACTTTCACGAGGCAACCTTTAAGGGAATGTCAGAGAAATGTGTTAAACAGTAACAGATTACAAGGTTCACCGTAGAGTTTGGAAGTCAGCCAACAACCTGCTGTGTGGTTGAAACATTTTCATACACCTAACGTGAAAAATTTGAAAGTGCTGTGCTCTATTATGTAATATCCTTTAAAAACAAATGCACAAAAAATAATAAAATAAATGTCAAAAAATAATTGTAGCAGAATCACATGTGCAAATGTGACAAACGCATGAAGAAAAAGTGTGATACTAAAGGTTCACATTTTTGGGTTTTTTTTAATAACAAACCTGTCATACTTACCTCCTCTGTGCAAGGGTTTTTCACAGAGCGCCCAGATTCTCCTTTTCTGGGGTCCCCCGGCAGCAGTCCTGGCTCTTCCTCTTCTTGAGTGCCCCCTTGTGCCTTGAGTCCTGCTGGTGCTTCCATTGACACAGACAGCAGGACTCGGCCCCGCCCCCGGCTTCCGAGTCACTGGATTGGATTGACAGCAGGGGGAGCCAATGGCTCCTGCTGCTATCAATCTATCCAATGAGAACCCGAGCCAGCAGCTGGAGCTGCTGGGCTCATGCTCGACGCTGGAACGAACGGGCTCAGGTAAGTAATAGGGGGGCTCTGGGGGGGCTGCTGAATTACAGGAGGTTTTTCACCTTAAGGCCCCTTTCACGCGCAGAGGATCCGTTCAACAGGGTCCGCCAGCTCAGTGACAGATATCGCCATTAATCTCCGCTGAGCGGGCGGATGACAGCTCTGTTTCTGTACACTGTGCAGGGACGGACCTGTCAGATTCCTGCTGTCCTCTATGGATCGAATTTTCATCCGATCCCATCTGATCTGCTGGACAGATGGTGAACGTATAACCAATATGTCTATTTTAGCAGATCTTGACGGATCGGATGGCAGACGGGTGTCAGCGGACACATCTCCGCTGACATCCACCTGCCTATAGAGGTCTATGGGTGGCCTCTCGGATCCGCCTGAAAAACAGACAGGTGGATCTGACCGGTCCGATCATGTGAAAGGGGCATAATGCATAGAATGCATTAAAGTGAAAAACCTTGAGACTTTACAACCGCTTTAACCACTTGCCGACCTCAGTCTGACGGCGGCAGATTGGCTCGTTATCGCAAACCGCCGTCATATGACGGCTGCTGCGATAACTAGTGCTGTGAGCGCGCGCGCACCGCCGGAGGCGCGTTCGCGTGCTCACTGTGTCCGGGGGGGGGCCAGGGAGCGGGTAGGGCGGACTCGATCGCCGCCGGCTACCCGCGATGGCCCCCCCGCAGTGAGAGAACGGAGGTCCATGTAAGTAAACACGGATCTCCGTTCTCATAGAGGGGGAAGAGCAGTGATCACAGGCTTCTTATATATGGAAGCCGTGATCACCCACTTCCCTACAGCCAGGGCAGCCCACATGCAGTTAGAACAAGGCCAGGAAGCCCATTTAACACTTAGAGCGCCTCCTGCAGGTTAACCCCTTCACTGCCAATGGCATTTACACAGTAATCAGTGCATTTTTATAGCACTGATCGCTGTATAAATGCCAGTGGTCCCAAAAATGTCAAAATGGTCAGACATGTCCACCCCAATATCGCAGTACCGCTAAAAATCGCAGATCACTGCTATTACTAGTAAAAAATAAAAAATAAATAAAAACCCCAGAAATTAATTCTCATTGTCTATAACCCCGGCAACTTTTGCACAAACTAATTAATAAACACCGATTGCGATTTTTTTTTTTACCAAAAATATGAGGAAGAATCTAAATTGGCCAAAACCAATGGAAAAAGTTTTTTTATATTTTTTTTTTTTTGGATTTGTATTTTAGCAAGAAGTGAGAAATTTGGGTTTTTTTGCAAAATTGTCGCTCTTCTTTTGTTTATAGCGGCGATCAGAAATGACGCCGAGGTGATCAAATACCACCAAAAGAAAGCTCTATTTGTGGTAAAAAAAAAGGACGCAAATTTTGTTTGGGTACAACGTCGCACGACCGTGCAATTGTCAGTTAAAACGACGCAGTGCCAAATCACAAAAAGTGCTCTGGTCCTAAAGTGGGAAATCCTTCCGGGGCTGAAGTGGTTAAATAGTGATGATTCAACTTCAAAATGATGTAAAACCTCTTTCAGACACAAAACCAAAAACTTGACACTGTAGTGCTAAGGAATTACAGAGAATCCAAACCAATTGACACATGTTCACTGTTTCCCACAATCATAACTGGAAAGTGTAGACAATGCAGCCATCTTCAGATTGGGGAATCTTGTAGCTAAAAGACACATAAAAACAGGGCGCAAACTCCTAGTGCATTATCCACAAACTCTCCGGCGAAGGGGGGAAACGTGTCAGCTGGACACAGGATATCCATCTGAACTAGAGGATCTCCACCATTGGACAGACCCTCAATTCTTGGCTTTTGTACAACGTGTCAATCATTTTAGTCTTTGTATACAGAATAGAGTGTACACTAGGTTTTGCCTTTAACCACTTCCAGAAGGTTTTACCCCCTTCATGATCAGAGCACTTTATGCTAATTGTCACTGCACTATTTTGACTGGCAATTGCGCAGTCATGCAACGCTGTACACAAATGAAAATATCTTTTTTCTTTTCACACAAATAGAGCTTTCTTTTGGTGGTATTTATTCACCACTGGGTTTTTTATTTTTTATCATATAAACAAAAAAAGACTGAAAATTCTGAAAAAAAAACAATATTTTTTACTTTCTGTCATGTACCTTGTGGCAGAGCCTGACGTGTAGAAGGAGACCTCTCGTACAGCCCCGGCTCAAGGACCACTGGAGTTGTGACAGTGGCCGTGAGAGCGAGGTAAGGTAAGAGTGCCTGCAAGATCTTCCATTGGTTTGCAGACATGTGTGGCAGGTGAGACTTGGTCCTGGGTACTGACACCATGGACTATATGGTCAGTCCATATCTCTGGTTCCCTACATACTGGGAGATGCATATAGCCATATTTTGATGAAGTTGGTGAGAACTTTTCTAATTTTCCTGGCATTATTGCACTCTAGAACAAGATAAATATATTTATGGTCGTGGCCCTCTGACCGAAGATAGATGTGGATCACATAAACACGCAACAAGACTTACAACATAAATAGACCTGAGGTGTGCCTTGGTCATCTGGTCGGTATGCCAAGAGAAGGGGGCAAAAATATGCAGTTTAGGGAAGTAGTCCTTAATTGGTAAAATGATTGATGAGCAAGCTTGGCGAAGGCTTGTGCCATCTCCAACTGAGGCTTTGGAATGTATCTAGCCAAGCAGCCGGACTACAATCTGCCTAATTAATTGATCACATGGTCTGATACTGCATGCTGAGATGCTGCCGAAGCTGTTTGTGATCTGGAAGGAATGACCGGAGTACCGGCAGGGGTTGGACAGCGATTCTGACATGCCTGATGAATTGGTTGCCACTTGATGGGCGGATAGGGAAAGGCAATAATGGGCTAGAGTTGGAGAGACTGGGTAGGCGAGTCGGTAGCTAGTCAAGCACCGCAACTGGGCACCAGGAGTTTATAGTCCAGAAGAGGCTGACGTCGACCCTGGGTCTGATCTGATGGGTTTGGAGACTTCTAGGTGATGGATGTAATAGTTTGGAAACTAGTTAAGTGGCGTTTGTATATCTGGCTGCTAGCGCCGCTGACGGTGAATTTGTTAGGCCGCAAAAAGAAACATAGTAGGATAGGTAGATGGCCGCTTGAATAACTAGACTGGGCTGAACCCCGAACACGGATTGTGCGAGGACTTTAGACATGTCTCTAAAGATGGTGCTCGTAATGGGCATGCGTTTGCCCTCAGCCGTTTCAATCCATGGTTAGGTCAGCTCCAGGATACTACTGAAAAATGAGCCAAAATTGAAATGTGATCACACATTCGCTGCAATTTGCTTTCCCTTGGATATGCTTATGGGTATATTGAATGGTGGTTCGAATGGGGAGCGACTTGGCTACCTTTGTTTACGTTTTTGGCCATAGCCTGGTTGTTACTAGTGAAGACAATGGTTTGTCCTGACCAAGTGTGGTCCCAGACCTGAACAGCTGCTACGACTGGGTACAGCTCGAAAAGTCAGGATGACAGAGAAACCTGGAATTAACAAGATTTCTGGTGGCCAAGGACCTGCGAACCAGTGATGGGCAGAAAATAGCAGCGAAGCCTGTAGAAGCTAAAGCATCTGACTACCTGTGGTGATCCCGCTGATGCCGTGGGGATAACCTTAATATGCCGTTAGCAATGTGGGATGAGTAAATTGTAAGCCGGCTATGGCTGCCGGGTCTTACCTAATGATTTGGTCAGCACCTTGTACATAAGTAAGGAAAACTAGGAGCCGTAAGATAAAAGAGTGGCCTTGAGGAATAATACTTATTGTAAAAATTGAGCGTCCCTAGCAAAGTCTGCATCTGTTTCCTAGTACCCCCTGCGAGAGAGTAAAGTCATGAACGACCCACCTGATATGGGCTAGTTCGCTAGGAGGAAAGCTGGCTTGCATGGAGCGTGTGTCCAAAGTGACACTAAAGAAGGTGATGGCTTGTGCTGGGCTTCCACTTTGAATTCGGCTATGGGAACATTGTAGTTGTTGAACACCACTCTCAACCTATCAAGGTTACCGGTGGTATGTCTGGTCGCTTGATGAGTAGAAAAATCACATGGGTAATGGATAACCAACTGACACTGGGCTCGGTGTGACAGGCTCCGCGAAAAAAGACTGCTTGAACAGCTACGTCGTCTGATGTATATTTCAAGGAAAATTCCTTGGAAGGAATAAGGGAATTCAAGCTCGAAATGTGCAAAGAATGAGGTGCAGAAAAATAACCAAAATTATTGGAGAACTTGCCCTTGACAAGCCCAAAAAAGGGCTGAATCTCCAGGGTTTGGAAGGTTACTGGGGGAAAGGGCCGATCACAGATCCTTTGTCTAGTTTGGCCTGTAGCAGGGTATTGATCGCTTGTTTGTCGAGGCTTGCTGACTGGAGGTTTTTTTTTTTTTTTTGCACTTGTAGGTAGAGAGAGGTAGAGTGATGAAGCCGGTGTGGAATCCTGAGGTGGCGGGGGGGTTGAAGGGGCAACTTGTGGCCACATTGGTGCACCCGTTTGCAGTGCGGCCAATTGGCTGACAGACAGCAGAGCGGGGAGCGTAGGCCAGCGAAGTGGCGAAAAGAGTTCCGTGTCGGTGACACTCAAGTCGGTCTTGAGAAAAACAAGAGGGTGTGTGTCAAAAGGGGGTGTGGAAGAGGGGAAACGGACGGAGTGGGATACAGAAACGAAATTACATGCATAGATAGAGCCGAAGGTGTTCTACGGTCATAGAACAGTGTATAGTGGAAATTTAGAAACTCAAGAAAGTGCGGGCACCGAGGTGAGCCAGGAGGCGACTGGCCAGGTAATTGATAGCTCGGGTGTCTGTCTGTGCTGGGCACAAACATGTGGACTAGAGCCCCAGGGCATGCTGGGGCAAGCAGCTGGAGTCTGGTACAGCCTATGTAGGAATGTTTCGGTCTGTAGATTTATGACGCATGCTCGGTCTGCTTAACTCTTGCACTGTCAGCAAGTTGATGTTCAGCGACCTTGTCTGTGAGGTGGAGAGTCGGTCTCCGAAAAGAGAGTGTAATGCATAGACATATGTGACAGTAACTAACACCCAACCTTAGTATGCCGAATGGTGAATGTAAAATCAAAGATTTAGTGACAGAGTGCTACAGAATATGTGACAGAAAAGACCCGTGAACTACAGCTGACTAACGCTCTATCATTAAGGGCCTGGTATGGATCGAACCTGTAGTAGGAGTGACATGAGTGGAAAAGTCATCTCTCTTTTATTTCCCTACACGGGCTGTCCCACCCTTGTTATGCGGGTGGCCCTGATGAAGAAGCGATCCCTACGTTGGGAAGGTTTTTTCCCCTTTTTTTTTCGGGGAAAACATCCAATCTGATGCAGGATGCGACCTGAACTTGACTGACCTAAGGAGAAATGACAGAGAAAACGATGAGTGGCCCGTATGTTAATGCCACTGGAGACGAGTGGCCGATTAAGTGCCACTAAAATGGTGTGTGGCTGATTGTGTGCCACTGAGAATGTGCTTGTAATGGGGTGGTGTTTGTCCTTGCTCGAAGCGATTGCGAGGGATTGGTGATGATGTGTGCTCACATCGGTTGCGAGGAGTTTATGTAAATGTGTGCTCGCAGTGATTGAGAGGTATTATGTTGATGCGTGCCCACGGAAATTGCAAGGAATTTACGTAAATACACGCATGCAGCGATTGTAAGGAGTTTGACAGTGAGTGTTCGCAGTGATTGCGAGGGGTTCGCGATGATGCGTGCTCGCAGCGATTGCAAGAAGTTCAAGTCTGAAATGCATGCTTGCAGCGTTGCGGGGAGTGTCAAACGTGCTGGCAGCGATTTGCAAGGCGTTTAGTTAAGCATACTTGCAGCATTTGTAAGAAGTTTGTGTTTTTGCGATCTCTGTCAGCATGTACAGAGTTTGTATAGTTACGTGATCGCAGCGTTTGCTAGGGGCTTAAATGACAACACGTGCTTGCAGCGATCGCAATGCCTGCTTGCTGTAATGTATGGAGTAACACGTACCTGTGCTTCCAGCGATTTGCAAGACGTGGTCCTCGAATGCATGCTTCCAAGAACCTGTACTGATAAATTGCTGCGATTGCAAAATTGACCTATAAATAGGTGAAGGATGAAGATAGTAAATAGCAAGTGGGGTGTATTGTGGCCAAACTAACCGTAACTGTGCTTGGCGTGGAACTTGAACCGATGCCATGGATCTATACGAATTGGTAGTAAGGAAAAAACATGAACTGATACGAAACGGTAGTGGCTTTAGCAAAAAGTGGGTCGACTTAAATTACATGTGAACTGATTTGCTTCGATGCCAATCCGTGGTAGGAAATAACATGAGCCGATGAAAATCGATAGATAAATTGAGGATAATTAGCGGCATGACACTAACATAATTAATGCAAATTGGTAGTAGGAACAGTCATGAACCGATGCGAATCGGTAGTAGGAACGATCATAAACCAATGCGAATTGGTAGTAGGAACGAGGACTGACATGAACCCATGCGACTCGGTAGCGGGAACTGACATGAACCCATGCGACTCGGTAGCGGGAACTGACATGAACCCATGCGACTCGGTAGCGAGAACTGACATGAACCCATGCGACTCGGTAGTGGAATGACATGAACCAACATGAGAAATAGGAAATTACATGAATCAGTAGTAGGAAGTGGCGTGAACCGATGCTAATCGGTAGTAGAAAACACAAAGCGCTGAGAATCGGTAGTGGAATAAGATGAACTGACATGCGTCAGCAATAGGAACTGACATGAAGCGATGCGAATTGGTAGTAAGAAATGACATGAATCGATGCGATTTGGTAGTAAGAAATGACATGTAGCGATGCGATTTGGTAGTAAGTAATGACATGAATCGATGCGATTTGGTAGTAAGAAATGACATGAAGCGATGCGATTTGGTAGTAAGAAATTACATGAAGCGATGCGATTTGGTAGTGAAAAACGGTATGAACTGATGCGAGTCGGCAGGAAGGGTAACCCATCGGGAAGATAACATGGACTGGGTAAACAACATGACTGGTATGAATCGGTAACTAGGTACATGTTGGACTGTGGCAAGTATCTGACATGGATCGTTTGTGGGGTAGGACATGCACCGACGCAACAATCGGTAGTCAAGGAAATAACATGAACCGATCGAAATCGGTTGAAGGGAAGGCATGAACCGATACGAATTGGTAGATAGGGTAATGAAACGAAGAGAGTAAGTGACATGGTCCAATGCGACTCAGTGTGTGGGATGCATCCGATACAAACCGTTGTGACTAGGCTCGAATCAGATTGTGGTGATTATGCAATGGATTCGGTACAAATCGATTGTGAGGTGAATGGTATGATCGATACGAATTGGTTGTAGCATGCATGAATTCAATCTCATACGAGTTTGAAATGGCTACAACTGAACACCACCCAACCCCCGAGGCTAATTGAGTGCAGCCAAGGCCCAGGTGGGTCCAACTACCCCTCAATCAGCCACAGAAACTGTGCAAACAACACATGCTAATCACCCAATGGATGCAATGGCAACCACCATAGACAGTGAATGCTGTGAGCAACAAAGCCTTCATTGAGTGATATTGGATAACGGCCGACAGTGACTCGAGGCTCTGAGAATGCATCATAAAATAGGCAGAGGGAAACTTTCAAATCTACTATGCCTGTGCCGTATGATGTCGGGCCACAAATGACACCAACTTGGGGGCAGCTAAGTGCAAAAGGAGATGCAGGATAGGAAACATAACGAATTGTAACATAGCGTATGAAATGAAAGGATTCGAATCCTACCTGCAACAGCGAGCGAGCTGGTAATCGCACGCACAGACTCACAAACATGAAGTGAGCTGGGGAGAGCCGGCCCAGTAACATTGCTATCATGCACTGGAACCAACAAAGAGCCTGGAGAGTGAGGGTGCTTAAATACCCTCTGGGCTCCTCCCATAAATTCAGGCCAGCCCACTGGCCTTCCTACATATATATACATATATATATATATATATATATATACTGTATATATATATATTGCTGTGATTGTAATGATGTTCTTCTTTTGAATATAACAATGATCTAGATATTGTGCAAAACACGCATGCTCCGAAGTCAGGAACGGCCGGATGCTAATTACATGCACCTGAACGTTCTTTCTGTGCTCGTACGATCGTGTAGTGCAGTCCGTATGCAAGTTACATTATGCAACATACGATTTGAGACGATTGTACGTACGATCGTCGTCCCGTGTGTACGAGGCATTAGTGTGTCTCGCATGTAAAAATGATCTCAGCATAGACTGAAGCAGATAATGGTAATGAAGCTGAGACATTTCCAGCCAAGTAGTTTTCTTCCTTAGGCCTTCTTTCCTTTATGTTCATCTAGTGATCCAGCCACTAAATCTGTTGTTTTTCAAGGAGGATAAAAGACAGTTCGGTGGCTGGAATTCCATGTGTCAGACAGCAGTTTGAAGGTAAAATATAAATGGCCCAAAAGGTGCCTTACCTGCTGAGAGAGTAGAGACGGAGGGTAGTGAGTTGGCCTTACTTCCCTGGAATATTAAGATCAAGTTAGGTTCGTGGTTGGTCTTGGAAGTTTGGACTTCATCCATCCTCCATCCTCCTTGCAAGGGTGCAGTTCCTTCTCAGGCTGCATTCACACCTGAGCGTTGTGGTTTTGAGCGTTTTTTTCGGGCGTTTGCATACAGCATTTTTAAAGCGTTTTTGAGCTTTGGCAGTTTTTTTATTAGCCAATAGAGAAAAATATCATCTGTTTCAGCATTTGTTGCCACATTTTTCAGCTTTTTCATCCAGTTTTATCTATTATTTCTTTATTAATTTTCTTTACTTTTTTTGTAAGGAGTTAAAGCGGAGTTTCACCCAGTTAAAAGTCAGCAGCTACAAAAAGTGTAGCTGCTGACTTTTAACAATCGGACACTCACCTGTCCCTCGCTCCAGCGATGAGGCCATCCGAGGGCTCGCTCTTCTCCCCCTTCCCTTGGCGGTGCCAGCTTCACCAATGTGAGTGCCCAGCTTCAAAGCCAGGCGCGCACTGCGCATGCGCGAGTCGCGCTGCACCTTGTGAATGACCGGCGTATCTTCTGGGACCTGTGATGTGTCCCAGAAGATCGCCAAGGAGGGGGGTGAACTTCCTTCCTGAGCCGCGGCTGGACCTGGGACCCTGCAAAAAAAGGGTCAACGCCCCCCCCCCCAAAAATGACATGCCAATTGTGGCATGTCAGGGGGTCACCTTCCTTTAAAGCGGAAGTTCCACTTTTGGGAGAAACTCCGCTTTAAGGCTTAGGGTAAGGGTTTAAAGGTTATGTTTATTAGTTAATTAATTAAATACTGTATTTATTTACTTATTATTATTTATTTATTTATTTATTTTCATAGGATAGGGGTTAGGATTAGAGTTAGGGGTTGATATTAGGGTTAGGAGTACTTTTAAAGCGGAGTTCCACCCAGTTAAAAGTCAGCAGGTACAAAAAGAGTAGCTGCTGACTTTTAACAATTGGATACTCACCTGTCCCACGCTCCAGCCATGCGGCCGACCGAAGGCTCGCTCCTCTCCCCCTCCCCTCGGTGGTGCCGGCATCACAAGTGTGGGCGCCAGGCTTTGGCTTCAAAGCCGGGAGCGCACTGTGCATTCATGAGTCTCGCTGCGCTTTGTGAATGGCGTGACGTGTCCCAGAAAATCACCGGGTGGGAGGGGGGAAAAGTGAACTTCCTTACTGTTCGGCGGCAACAGGACAGGAAGTGCAGCTGGGACCCTGTGAAAACGGGTCCCAGCTGCCCCCCCAAAAAAATGACATGCCAATTGTGGCATGTCGGGGGGGTCACTTCCCCTTAAAGCGGAAGTTCCACTTTAGGGTGGAACTCCGCTTTAATATTATGGTTAGGGTTATTTGGATATTTTTAATTTTATTTATTTTTTATTTATTATTTATGATTATCATATTGTTATTATTACTTATTTGTTTTATTAATTCACTATTATTATTTATTTTTATTTAATTATTGCATTTGAGCAGAAAAACACTCAAAAATGCGACAAAATGTGGTAAAACGCTTAAATCAAACGCTTCAATAATACATCAATCTTCTCGATTCGAGCTACAAAAAAAGCTCCAGACCTTTTTGAGTTTCAGACATTTAGCTTCAGGCAACTTGTAGTGGAGATATGAACCATCTCCATAGAGAATAATTGATTTTTTCTCCTCCAGAGTTTTTGAGCTTCGAGCTTCAAGCTACAAAACGCTGAGGTGTGAATGGGGCCTTAGTCACTCCTTCAGCCACAAGCACGCAGGCTCTTGGTTCATCCTCCTTCTGCTATGAACATGCGGGGGCCTAGCCTGTGCAATTCCTTTTACAAATGGAAGTCTCATTTATCCACCTCCAAGCACAAATTTTCAGGCCTTGTCAATTACTTTTGCCAGCTATAGTATATGGCAGATGTGTGTTTGACTCACTAGACTCTAAACCAAAGTGCTGCTGGTAATGAATGATCTTTTATTTTCACCAGGTCATTTATTCTGAGGTGAAGCCTAGAATGGAGACATGACCAACTGCTGAACCGAGAGACCCCGAGGGACTTTGCCCAAAGGAGCAGCACAACCTCAGCATTTGTAAAAGAAAGGATTATAGAGAAAAGTGTCATCTCCATCCATGGTGATTCTGCAACTTTATCCTTCCAGAGGATACTATGACTACACAGCCCAACATCTGCATATCCAACAACCAAAGACTAAAGCTGACCATACATTAAACAATCAGATTGTTCAATCCCCTTACAATCTTTTTTTTAATGATAGCCATACAATATACAATCATACAATTTCTGTACAATCTCCTTTAGATTCAATGAACCTTGTTTTATAGTGTAAGGCCAGCTTAAAGTGGATTGTACAATTTGATTGCATACTGTAAGGCCAGTTTTGAGGATGGCGTTGGAATGTCATTTAGAATAAACATATATTGAGTCTTCTCTTTTTTGAAGATTGAATCTTCTATTGAGTCTATTGAATCTTATCTGTATAGGTTAGCCCTTGGAAGACCCCTCTGCACAGATCAGCTCATAATATTGCCTGCAGTGATTGTATCAAAGTCTCTATAGACTTTCTATAGGGTTGGGACCCTTAGTTTTTAATATCTTTATAAATGATATAGGGTCTGGGATTAAAAGTACCATTTCAGTCTTTGCAGCTGACACTAAGCTATGCAGTGGAATAACATCTCCAACTTACAAGCCAACCTCAATGCAATGTTTAATTGCGTGACTATGTGGCAGATGAGGTTTAATGTTGATAAATGTAAAGTTATGCACTTGGAGGCTAAGAATATACATGCATCGTACATACTAGGGGGAGTACAACTGGGGGAACCCATAGTGGAGAAGGATCTGGGGTTTTGGTAGATCATAAGCTTAATAATAGCATGCAATGCCAATCTCCAAAGTGAGCAAAATCCTTTCTTGTATTAAGAAAGGTATGGACTCCAGAGAGAGAGAGATATAATTTTGCCCCTGTACAAATCATTAGTGAGACCTCATCTGGAATATGCAGTTCAGTTTTGGGCACCAGCTCCCAAAAATTATATCGGGGAACTAGAGAAAGTGCAGAGAAGGGTAACCAAACTGATAAGGGGCATGGAGGAACTTAGCTATGAGGAAAGATTAGAGGAACTGAAATTATTCTCTCTTGAGAAGAAGCGATTAAGGGGGGATATGATCAACATGTACAAATACATAAGAGGTCCATATAGTGACCTTGGTGTTGAGATATTCACTTTAAGGTCAACACAGAGGACAACAGGGCACTCTTTACGCCTAAAGGAAAAGAGATTTCATCTCCAAATACGGAAAGGTTTCTTCACAGTAAGAGCTGTGAAAATGGGGAATAGACTCCCTCCAGAGGTGGTTCTGGCCAGCTCAGTAGATTGCTTTAAGAAAGGCCTGGATTCTTTCCTAAATGTACATAATATAACTGGGTACTAACATTTATAGGTAAAGTTGATTCAGGGAATATCCGATTGCCCCTTGGGGGATCAACTGTGGGTATAGCATTGGGTATATGGGATTGTATGATTTTTTTTTTTTATGGTTGAACTAGATGGACATGTGTCTTTTTTCAACCTGACTAACTATATAACTATCTATACACCTGTAGAGGGATTTTCCCAGGAGTTTCCTACAACACGCTGCAAACCCTGCTCACACAAATGGGGCTGTAGAGCCGCTCGGATCACTTTTACAAAGAAGACCATTACTGGCTCCAAAGAATGATATCAGGATCATCTCTCCCATCCGAGGACATATATACAATAATGGGTGTTTTCAGGCAACAGTGAAGCATGGAGGAGTCTCGTTGCAAGTTTGGGTCTGCATTTCTGAAAATGGAGTTAGAGATTTGGTCAAGATCAATGGTGTCCTCAGGCAATACAGGCAGATACTTATCCATCATGTCATACCATCAGGGAGGCATGTGATTGGCCCCAAATTTATTCCTCAGCAGAACAACGGCCCAAAACATACAGTCAATGTCAATAAAGCGGAGTTCCATCCAAAAGTGGAACTTCTGCTTATCTGATCCCCCCCCCGGTGCCACATTTGGCACCTTTCGGGGTGAGCGGGTACCTCTTTAACAGGTACCCTGTCCCCACTTCCGTCAGACCTGGCCACAGCGAAGTACGTCACAAGTTCGGCCCCCTCCTCCTCCCTCCTCCTTCCCCTACTGCCGGGCCAGTGAGAGAGCGCAGCCCGCTTCGCGCATGTGCAGTAGGGACCCGGCTGTGAAACCGCAAGGCTTCGCTGCCGGGTTTCCTTACCGGCAATGGCGGCGGCAGCACCTGACAGCTAATGTAAACATTGGCTGTTTGCCCACATCGCTGGATTCCAGGACAGGTAAGTGTCCTAATATTAAAAGTCAGCAGCTACAGTATGTGATTTAATTTTTGAAAAGGGGGGGGGGGTGAGAACACCACTTTAAAAACTATCTTCAGTGTAAAGAAGAATAATGAGTCCTGGATTTGATAGTTTGGCTCCCACAGAACCCTGATCTCAACATCATCAAGTCTGTCTGGGATTACATGAAGAGGCAGAAGAATCTGAAGCAGCTTACTTCCACAGAAGATCTATGGTTATTTCTCCAAGATGTTTGGAACAACCTACCTACCAAGCTCCTTCAAAAAAACCATGTGCAGGTGTACCTAGAAGAATTGATGCTGTTTTGAAGGCAAAGGGTGGTCACACCAAATATTGATTTGATTTAGATTTTTCTTCTGTTCATTTACTTTCCATTTTGTTAATTGATAAAATAAATCATTAACACTTCTATTTCTGAAAGCATTCTTAATCTATAGCATTTATTCACACCTTCCTAAAACTTTTGCACAGTAGTGTATAACCAAATAATGATAGGCAAGGCACTTTGCATAGCTGCTGTTTATTTTGACCTGGTTTAAAACTTCAACATGCATGTGCTCTTATTTGGAAGGAAGGAAAAACATGACCTGGTGGTTCATACTAGTTGTCCATCTGCGTTAATCTTTGACTTCTCGTCTCTTCAGTACCTATTTTCGTCATGATCTCCTCCTGATACTCTTTCACTGATGGGACAATGACATCAGAGATAGTGAACAAGAGACATCTTGTGGCGTGCTAAAGGTAGTGCAGCATCTTGTGGTGTACTGGTAGAATTGTGACTTCTAGTGGATAGATGGAAGAAGTTTTGGTAAGAGAAAAGATACCAAAAGGTGACCCAGCTTTGCATACAAAGAAGCAATGACTGGGCAGATGAGGTATTCCTCTATAAAATTCCTTCATTCGGGGCATACATCCTTAAACCCATAGGGTCCTAATTATGAGTACCACTCAGTACAGCATTCAACCCCTTCCAGACACAACATATTTAATTCAGTCATAAACTTTGACAGGCAGTGGGGCTTGGTGCTGCATCTGTGCGCCCCAGGGGCACTGAAACACTAGGATTGGACATAGAGGTGGTAAATGCCCAGTGATTTCTGACCAACTCAGATGTAAGATGTTTCAGTCCTTAATAAAATGTATGCAATCCCCTGATCCTTGTATCTTATCTTGACAATTCACCTCATTATTTGATTATGAGTGCATGTTACTGTCCAACAGGATATCATTGACTATAAGTAGAACACATTGCATATGCTATGATTGGAAATGTGAACAACAAAGCATTGCCACATTTTCTTATATTAATATAGAAACTGGCACTCCATTTCCACCATGCTGCTATCAATTCCCAATACCCCAATTGCTATAATTACAGCAGTAAATCTTATGAAATTATAAAAACTATATATAAAAATGGCATAGTGCTATATGTGATCAAATCATTAATGCTATATTGTTTGTGTCAATAAGTGATAAATAAATAGTGGAAAGTCCACACAATGTATATATGTACAATATATAACATAGTCCTTATAAGTTTAGTTCATCTTCCAAAAGCAATCACTTATTCCACAGTGATATACTGTAATGTAAAAGCTTTTTGTTTAGTTGCAGTGTGCATGAGCCCCAAAGCTTCTACTACAAAGCCAAGTCCACGGTCTGCTTATGCAAGGCTTTTTGCTTCAGTGCTACAGAAGGAAGTTTACTGTCTTCATATTGTACATAGTTCTTTTTGGAGTATCCCTCTTAATTCCCCCAATCCTATCCAAGTTACCCCAGAAATAAAAATACCACAAAGAGTGCCCCTGGACTTGTTATTGAGCCAAAGAGTGACTGTGATCGTGTGCCTGGCTGCAGGGCAATTACTGGGCATAAAAACCTGGGGAAATTTACAGCAGCTTCTATGGGGGTAGACATCATACTGTTGTACTTAACAAAATATTTGTCTCAGCAGTTACTGGATGCTTAGTAGTCCTAAACTATTTTTAAAAAGTTTCCCTTGATTTACTAAAGTACCTTGTCGGCAAATGGGCTCACTCCTGTGCATTATCGACTACTTTTAGTCAGAGAAAAGATATACTAAAGCATTTAGTCAACAAATAGTCTTGAGTGCAAATTTACTAATGGTCACAAAACTAAGCAACCTTCTAAATGAGTTCCCCTCTTACAAATAGGTGCACAGTAGAGAAAAATCTTGTTTAAAACATGATCTCAAGAAATATATACTTCCTATACATATGTTGAACAATTTAAGGAATAACTGCTTTAAAAAAAATCTACATTTGTCTGTATAAAGTGATATAATTCAAAAGATCCAAGCAGGTATTGACTTCTCCTAGTTCAAACATCTCAGTAGTGACACAATAGAGCATGCCCTGACTAGGAAACCTACAAAGTGCCTTCCCTCTGTTGATTTTTGGGACTTGCTATAGTAAATGCCTATGTTCGCAAGCTTGGAAACGTTGTTCAAAAAGCAGGAACCTGTTTTTGTGAAAGCCCAATTAATAAACAGGCTAATATTTATATCTATATTTAACAGTATACATCGATACTTGTAACTATAGAATTGCTACTGTGCACAGAAACACCACCATAGACATTCTAAGAGCTCTTTCTCTTCCTTTGTAATTGTATTTAGCTTTTTTGCTTCTCATACAATAGTTATCTCTTCTTGTTTTTTTAAATAATGCTAGTACCGTGTTTTAATTTTTTTTTTTGGAGCATAGACTTAGACTTAGACTTTTGAGGTATATTACTAAATGGTAAAAAAAACTGCACTTGGTGCTCAGCATCTAACAAAAATCTAAACCAAAACTCCCACAGCTGACTTCATGAACCACACATAATACCAGTGCTGAAGCAAAATTAAAAGGAATACAAATATTGCGCTGTGTTACTAAATTCAATGTGTGTTGGTTATATGTAATCCAATACAAAGGACCATAATATTATTCCAAAAAATGTGATATGTGTCCTAGCATCATAAATACAAATAAAAATGAGAAACAAATCAGAGGGTGACACTATTCTTCCACTGTGACACATCAATAAAGAAATAATCAATTTATAAATCAATAAACATAAATCCTGATGTATGTCCACCACCTACAGTATCTCACAAACATGAGTACACCCCTCACATTTTTGTAAATATTTTATTATATCTTTTCATGTGACAACACTAAAGAAATGACACTTTGCTACAATGTAAAATAGTTAGTGTACAGCTTTTATAGCAGTGTAAATTTGCTGTCCCCTCAAAATAACTCAACACACAGCCATTAATGTCTAAACCGCTGGCAACAAAAGTGAGTACACCCCTAAGTGAAAATGTCCATGTTGGGCCCAATTAGCCATTTTCCCTCCCCGGTGTAATGTGACTCGTTAGTTTTACAAGGTCTCAGGTGTTTATGGGGAGCAGGTGTGTTAAATTTGGTGTTATCACTCTCACATACTGGTCACTGGAAGTTCAACATGGCAAAGAACTCTCTGAAGATCTGAAAAAAGTATTGTTGCTGTACATAAAGATGGCCTAGGCTATAAGAAGATTGCCAAGACCCTGAAACTGAGCTGCAGCATGGTGGCCAAGACCATACAGTGGTTTAACAGGACAGGTTCCACTCAGGACAGGCCTCATCATGGTCGACCAAAGAAGTTGAGTGCACGTGCTCAGCATCATAACCAGAGGTTGTCTTTGGGAAATAGACGTATGAGTGCTGCCAGCATTGCTGCAGAGGTTGAAGGGGTGGGGGGTCAGCCTGTCAGTGCTCAGACCATACAACGCACACTGCATCAAATTGGTCTGCATGGCTGTCATCCCAGAAGGAAGCCTTTTTCAAAGATGAGGTACAAGAAAGCCTGTAAACAGTTTGCTGAAGACTAAGGACATGGATTACTGGAACCATGTCCTGGTTTATTTGGTTCAGATGGTGTCAAGTGTGTGCGGCAGAAACCAGGTGAGGAGTACAAAGACAAGTGTTTCTTGCCTACAGTAAAGCATGGTGGTGGGAGTGTCATGATCTGGGGCTGCATGAGTGCTGCCAGCACTGGGGAGCTACAGTTCATTGAGGGAACAATGAATGCCAGCATGTACTGTGACATACTGAAGCAGAGCATGATCCCCTCCCTTCAGAGACTGGGCCGCATGGCAGTATTCCAACATGATAACGACCCCAAACACAACTCCAAGACGACCACTGCCTTGCTAAAGAAGCTGAGGGTAAAGGTAATGGATTGGCCAAACATGTCTCCAGACCTAAACCCTATTAAGCATCTGTGGGGCATCCTCAGATAGAAGGTGGAGGAGCGCAAGGTCTCTATCATACACCAGGTCCGTGATGTCGTCATGGAGGAGTGGAAGAAAACTCCAGTGGCAACCTGTGAAGCTCTAGTGAACTCCATGCCCAAGAGGGTTAAGGCAGTGCTGGAAAATAATGGTGGCCACACAAAATATTGACACTTTGGGCCCAATTTGTACTTTTTCGCTTAGGGGTGTACTCACTTTTGTTGCCAGTGGTTTAGACATTAATGGCTATGTGTTAAGTTATTTTGAGGGGGCAGCAAATTTACACTGTTATACAAGCTGTACACTCACTACTTTACATTGTAGGAAAGTGTCATTTCTTCAGTGTTGTCACATGAAAAGATATAATAAAATATTTACAAAAATGTGAGGGGTGTACTCACTTTTGTGACATACTGTATATGTAAACGTCCAAATAAAATAAGTAGGTGTGTGTAGGAGGGTTCCGCCATCATTGCAAATCTCGCCATATGTTTCACTCATGAATGACAATAAGCAGCCTTGTGAATTCAACACCAATTGCATCCTCTTTTTTATTTTTATACAGGTTTATAATTTTTTATTTTAAGTTTTTCGCTGTGTTCTATTTTTGTATATTTATAATTATGTTTAACTAGTATGTAGCACTGTGGTCCTATGACATTTCGTTCTACCGTATGTCCTCACGTGTAGTAGAATGACAATAAAGCTTGACTTGACTTGACTTGATTCTTACCAAGCGCTAATACCCAAAATATAGGTGGTGTTATAGCAGCATGTTGTCAGTAATCATCCATCCACAGCCTTGCATATGGCATATCACAGCAACAGGTTGTTCAATGGCACTCAGAAACTATAGGGTACATCAGCAGGGATTCCCTGTTTGCATCTCCATTCCCCCATGTACATTAAGCCATGTAAGTGTAGCACCTTCTAGTGCTAAATGCATACATTTTTTTTTTCTAGTACTGGTAAATTTGTGCAGGCTTGGCTGGCAGCCAAGCCTGTCTGTGTTTTTTTCCTGGGTTTGGCAGAGATCCAGGGCAAACTGAATGACTCACTGAGACCTCCCCTCCTATTTCTACAATGTACTGGAACCTTCTAGAAAGATAGGAGGGGAAGTAAGGTGGAGCTGCCTGGAGTATTCTGAGGGCCCTGACCAAACCCCAACTTGGGTTGGCAGGGGGTAGGCCCCCTCAAATACTCTGGGCCAGCCCAGCTGGGGAGAAGAGTTTTGGAGGAAGCTGGAGATGGAGTGTTAGGCTGTTGTGCCCTTTAAAGGAGCTCCCCAGTCCTGAGGGGGGTGACCTTGGGCATGGGCTGGAGTGCGGACAGGGCCCTCCTAAGACCCTGGTGTCCTGGCCAGGAGGCACTGGGAGCAAGAAGGACAGCGGGAGAACACTGCTGGGCAAGTCTCCAGTAGCTGGCAGGGGCTGTAGAGGTGGTACTAGCAGCAGTAGCCACATGTAGGACAGCTAATACTAAGGACTACCATATTTTTCTACACCATAGGGGCCCGCAGTCCCTGCCTGCAAAGGACATTTGCTTTGGGCCTGACAGATGTCTCTACATCAGTGTTAGCTGGTCCTGGGAGTGATAGTCTGCAAGCAAGTGTATTTGCTGGAAGTCAAGGAGAAGAGGTTGTGCGGGTGTATATAGTTAAGTCCCTACAAATTTCCTTCAATCAAGTGGACATCCCATATGCACCCTAACCCCATCCAAGTTCTATTCCCTTAATAAAACAAAAAAAACAAAGTGCAAGGACTGCTTCTTGGCTCTGCGTGTCTGGAAATTTGTGTGCCTGGCATTGCAGGATAGGAGATGAACCACATTCACCAGCAGCCCCTACAGGGTTATGGCTACATTTGGGGGCTTGTCCGGGACCTCTGCCCACAGGTAACCTGCCAACCAATGCCCTAGCAACCGGAGTTGGTCAAGCCAGGGAACTGTGCTTTGTTCCAGAGACCATAGGGGGATTGAACTGGGAAAGGACTTATGTGCTCTGCCTGTTTGTAACTGCAATACCCAGGTGCCGTTGTCCATAGCAACCAGCGGGAGCTGCCTTCTAGTTGAAGTTATTGCTGATCTGCTAATGCTGGACATTGTGATTTTATGTCCAAACTCCTGCTTCATACAGTAAAGTGTGCCTGAAGATGTCTACTGTTGCCTGGGGTGATCGGGGTAAGCCAACGGGTGCCCGCGGGTGGGACTGTTCTAAGTGTGTTCCTTTCAGTGAGGCATGGGCTAAAAACCTTATTGTTGCTACCAGCAGCCACCGTGAAAGTCAGTGGCCATCTGCTCACAGTTGCTCGGGCATAGTCAGTGCCAAGCAGCATGTCCAGACAAGTTCTGCAAGCATCAGAAGGCCTGCAAACTTCAGTACAGCTAACAAGGGGTTACAGCCACACGTTCAGGAAGAGGCCTGCTTATCAGTTCTGCAGGCGTCAGCCCATCTGGAAGTTTGGGGGTAGAGCTACGCCTCAGAGAAAATACAGTGTACCCTGTTAGCAGAGAGGAGCAAGATGGGGGAGTTTGCTCGTGTGTTTCCTGTGCTGACCTGGTTGCCTGATCAGCAGGAGCGGACACTGGTGGACATCTGTGTTCAGTTGAAGCATCGCGGGGGATTCGCCATCGGGTTGCTCGAGGGGACGGAGCTACTGTGCCCACTGTGTCCAGAATGCCGGATACAGACTGCGGTGGTGAGTGCCTGGATCCGGAGTGGGCATTGTGGTGAACCACTCACTTGGCTAGTATCCAGCCAGCAGGGGCCACAATACTATAGCGTGGACCTACACTCAGGACTATGCCTACTACAGCTGTGGAAGTCCAGGAAGAGCAAGCCTTGGATTATCTGCAAAAGGTGGGGTCGAGTCTGAGCCTGGTGACTCCCCTGTGAAGAACAGCAACATGGGGGAAGAGAGATCTGCCATGGCCTGTGGCCTGGTCAGGGACCTGGTAACTGTAAGTACTGCCCAGCAGGAACCTGAAAATGTCCCTGAAATGCCAGCTGCTTCTGTGTGTTCTGCTGACCCCACCTGGAAGGAGCCAGTGCAGGAGGGAGATGTGCCCTCAGGTGAGCCAGGAGGGGAAGGTAAGGACAGGGCGATCGATTGGGGTTCCCCCAGACTGCAAGCAGAATTTGGCTCCCTGGAGGTGATAGCAGATTGGTCATCGCACAGTAGCTTGGAGGAAGAATGGGAGATAGAAGGCTCCAAGGTACAGGAAGAGGCCCAGTCCGAGGTGTCAGAAATGCCAGATCTTGCTATGGGAACTGAAAAAGCTGCAGGAACCCCCATCAGCACCAGAAAACTCTTTTCAACAGACCCTCCACCACACAGATCAGAGCAGCTGAGTTCAAGCAGTGAGTCAAGAAGTCCAACAACACTTGTGTCCTGCCAGGAAAAGGGAAGCCAAGAGAACTGCTCGGGTTTTCCAGATTCCAGCTGGAAATTCAGCACAGAGTTGCTCTGGGGTCTGAACTACCCCTATGTTCCTCCCGACACCATGGACGTTATTGAGAACTCCCGGAGAGAGTGGGAGGATGACCTGTTGTGGGAGTACATGCACATCCCCAAGACTTTGCTGGTCCCAGATTGTGAGGAGACCTGGGCCCGGTTTCAGGACATTCAAAGGGAATGGATGCTGGGAAGAGCAATCTGCAAGGACAGAGTGGTGGGCAGGACAGCCTGCCAGGAGCCACTCTGTCTCTATCAGAGGAGTTAAGGGCAGTAAGAGGCGACTGCCTGATCCACATTTCTATGCCTGAGGGACTGCTAGAGTGTGACTCTTCAAGGAGCCTGATAGTCCAGGGATGGGCCCCTCCCACCAGGAGTTCCAAAGAGAACTATTCATTTCTTATTCTTTTTTTCTGTCAGCAGGATTGGAACTCCCTCCTGACAGAATAAAAATAGGAAGAAGTAATGTGTGTGATTTCTTTCTATCAGCAGGATAATAGCCCCCTCCTGCCAGAAATTCTGTACAGTTAGTTGTTAATGGTAGTGGTTTATGTCTTTTGTTGCAGGGTTTTAGCATGGACGGCTGTCCATCCTGCTCCGGACGGATTCAAGAATTTCAGCGGGCAGAGGGCCTCTCTTGAAGGGGGGGTGCTTTGGCTCTGTTTGTTCCCTTTCCCCCTTCCAAAACTGTATTTTTATGGGATGCACTCCTGGAACCAGGAGCCATTTTTCCAAATTTCCCTCAGCCAAGGGACTGGCTGGTTATTAAGGGGGGTGAGTGTAGCAAGCAAAGCCTATCTGTGTTTTTTTCCTGGGTTGGGCAGAGATTCATTGAGAGCTGGGTGACTCATAGGCAGCATCATTGAGACCTCCCCCTCATGGGCGTAGCAATAGGGGTTGCAGCGGACTCAGCAGCGACCCCACACATGCTCCAGGGGGCCCGGGCAGCAAGAGGAACCGGTGACAGGAGGGGCTGCAGTGGCATTTACTAACCCGATCGTTTTCCGGCAGCAGCTGAAAGCCCGCTTCTCCCCTCCCCCTCCCCCTCCCACCAGCACTGCTGTAGGAAAATTATTGAATCTAGTACATGGCACCGCCGCCCCTCCTGTCCCTGTTCCTCTTGTTGCCCCGGGCCCCCTGTGTGCTCCCCTAGTCCCCATCTCAGTGGCGTGTGGTGCCAGCAGGAATTCCTCCATCTGCTAGTGCGGCTTCTGCATTACAAGTTTCGGTTGTCTCTCTCTCTCCCCCCTCCTCCCCTGGGACAGTCAGCATGCTTGCTCTTCTCTGGAGAGCTGTGAGCAGTTCCTCAGTATCACGATCAATGGAGCTGTGGCGGAGGAGACCGGATCCTGAGTTTTGTCCTGGTGAGTGACGGGAGAGACCAGACCGAATGGAGCCTGTGATGTGTGTGCGGAGCTCCACTGACAGGTTGCTGTCACCTGTGTACTGCTGACATGTCCCCATAGTGTACAGCCTGACCTGACTGTACTACACCCCAATCAGTGTGCTCTATGGACAGAGAACTTACTTCCACCTATCTCTTTCCATGATCATTGATCTTCTTTTGGCTCCAGCACAGCTCAGCTATTGGTTCACTGGGGATGCGTGTTTATACATAGGAATTTTTCAGCCCATCCATGGAAGGTGAGCAGTGACAGAACTAACCTGCTTCAATTAATTTCCAGCCTAGGAGGGTCATCATTAATTTCCTCTATAGCCCCTATGCAGAGAGCCCCTAGTACTTATGCAGGTGGTGTAGTCTGATTCTGGTCAGGGTGTGCACAGTCGAAGCTTGAGAACTCTCCATTCGGTAACAAGCAAAAAGTGAGGCGGTAAGGCAGCAGACTGGAGGTCAACAACAGCTCCCAGCCAGCTAGGCCCCATAGTCTGTGGGGGGGACTAATGTAAGGGGGGAGTGAATACATTAATGTAGCCAATGGCCCCCCTTAGGGGTGGGCCACACTTTTCCGTTCATCCGTAGTCACTGAACAGGCCGGTACTTTGTTTTTGTTTTTTGATTGAGGGGTTAAACTTGGATAGGGTAGGGACGACTGTGGGATGTCCAATAGATTAGGATATAGGACCATTCTATATACACCGCCGTATATACACTCCTTCTTCCTCCAGCACTGACACTTGCTGACCTTTACTTCTTCACTTTTCTCCTGCACAGCACTTGCTTCCTTACTGGTAGGCCTGAAGGGAAATTTATCAAGCCTAGCACGTGGTGTGGCCCGCACTTCCTTGTCAGCAGGACCTCCGGACCGCCCGTCACAGGCAAGGGTCATGGGCCCTTGATTGTAAGGCCACAGGCCCTCAGAGTGTAGCTAAGTACAATGTGCTAGCCGTGTTTTGATGGACTACTGCTCCCAGCCCATCCTCTTCCAGGCCACTCTAGCCTACCTCACTTTCCAGTGACACCGCTCCCCTGACTGGCTCCTGACCTTCTACAGACTGTCCACTGTCTCCTCCCAGCCTGCTCCAGTCCTCTTCTCCAGCTCTCTGGGTCTGTCACTCACCGCACTGGTGGATCCTTTAAAGATCCTTTCCTGTAGCCTCTCTGTTGCTCTCCTGCTCCCTTGTGCCATTCCAGGATCTCTCTCCATTCCTGGCTGCACCCGAGCCACCAGGTCTCAAGGTCACCCCCTCCAGACTGGGGGCTCCCTTCCGGATGAGGCCTCTGCAAACTATCTGCTACATTTCCTCTCTTCCACCCTACACTCTCCTCCCTTCAGCTGGGCAGATCACAGTATTGAAGGAAGCCTGCCTCCTGCCAGTCCAGGATGGGGATTCGTCAGAGATCCTTAACATACTTCAGAAAGTGACACCTCCTCATCCATCCCCTTTTCCAGAGTCTTCTAGAAACAAAGGGGAGGAGTATCCAAGGGGTGTGCCTTCCTGCAATCTCCAGCTCCTCCTGGGACACTCCCCTGCCTAGATCAAAACACTCAGGCCTGCACTTATTGTCAGGCTCAACTAAATTTGCCTCTCCTAGCAAAAATCCACTACAAAAAGCATCTATTACTATGGGGGAGCTACACTAAGGTAAGGGGAAACACTGATATAAAATTTCCACCTTTTATATCAGTAACCCCCCCACCTTAGTGTATTTACTCTGCGAGTTCCCAGTGTTCCTGGATGCACTCTGATGCAAAGGGAAACTCTGGACTTTGATGCAAGGGAGAACTTGTGCAAGGGGGAGAAGGCCTTTGTAAACAATAATAAAAAATCAAGTTTAAAAAATAATAAAAAGTACACTGCCCTACTGACACCATCCTCTGCCCTACTGACGCCATACTGCCCTGCTGACATTATCCAATTCCCTACGGACACCGTTCACTGCCCTTCTGACACCATCCACTGCTCTACTGACACCATCCACTGCCCTACTGACACCATCCATTGCCCTACTGACACTATCCACTTCCCTTCTTACACCATCTTCTGTGCTACTGACTGACACCATCCACTGCCCTACTGACACTGTTCACTGCCCTTCTGACATGGTTCACTGCCCTACTGACACCGTCCTCTCCCCTACTGACACCATCCACTGCCCTACTGATACCGTCCACTGCTCTACTGACACCGTCCACTGCCCTACTAACACCCTCCACTGCCCTACTGACACTGTCCACTGCTCTACTGACACCGTCCACTGCTCTTTTGACACCATCCACTGCCCTACTCACACCATCCACTACCCTACTGACACCATCCACTGCTCTACTGACACCATCCACTGCTCTTTTGACACCATCCACTGCCCTAGTGACACCGTCCACTGCCCTACTGACACCATTCACTGCTCTACTGACACCATCCATTGCCCTACTGGCACCATCCACTTCCCTACTTACACCGTCCTCTGCCCTACTGACAGACACTGTCCACTGCCCTACTGACACTGTTCACTGCCCTTCTGACATGGTTCACTGCCCTACTGACCCCATCCACTGCCCTACAGACATCGTTCCCTGCCCGTCTGACACCGTTCACTGCCCTACTGACACCATCCGCTGCTCTACTGACACCTCCACTGCTCTACTGACACCATCCACTGCCCTACTGACACCATCCACTGCTCTACTGACACCATCCACTGCCCTACTGACACCATCCACTGCTCTGCTAACACCATCCGCTGCTCTTCTGACACCATCCACTGCCCAACTGACCCCATCCACTGCCTTACTGACACCGTTCACTGCCCTACTGACACAGTTCACTGCCCTACAGACACCACCCACTGCCCTACTGACACTGTTCACTGCCCTACAGACACCGTTCACTGCCCTACTGACCCCATCCACTGCCTTACCAACACCGTTCACTGCCCTACAGACACCATCCACTGCCCTACTGACACCATTCACTGCCCTGTTGACATTATCCACTGCCCTACTGACACCATCCACTGCCCCACTTACACCATCCACTGCCCTACTGACGCCATGCACTGCTCTACTGACACCATCCACTGCTCTACCGATACCATCCACTGCCCTACTGACACAACCCACTGCTTTACTGACACGGTCCACTGCCCTACTGACCCCATCCACTGCCCTTCTGACACCATCCACTGCTCTACTTATGGTAAGTCTGACTGCAGGTCGGCCTGTGTTTGTAGAAGGAGTCTGGGCCATATAAACCCAGCCTCCTCCTACTGGCAGTCTCGCTCGGTTTCTTCCTGGGAGATTTTGTGTACTGGCATTTTGTCATTTCCAGTTCCGGTATTTCGTCACTTCCGGTTTCGGCATCTCGGATCAACAAGCCCTCAAGACAGAGGGTGCATGCTGGGCGGCTACACGG
Organism: Glandirana rugosa; assembly: GCA_018402905.1. Classification (NCBI taxonomy): domain Eukaryota; kingdom Metazoa; phylum Chordata; class Amphibia; order Anura; family Ranidae; genus Glandirana; species Glandirana rugosa. The sequence goes on along the minus strand of BLSH010544587.1, from coordinate 18,184 downwards.
AGCTCGCGGGGTTCCGATCAGGGGCTGGGTAAGTCGGGCTGGGTGCCCGGTGTTCTAGCATCTGTGTTATGGCTATGCAGGCATGGCTGGGGTCACACTCCAAGCCTCACCATGGCAAGCATCTCAGGGGGGGACCTACGGGTGGGGACTAGGCAGCTGCACGTATGGGGCAGGGAGCAGCTTTTCCCAGTCCACGGGGTGCTTATTCTGCCTGTCATTTGGGGGAGGTCAGGCACAGGGAAGGCCCGGCTCCAGTCTTTCATGATTATCAAGGAGACAGTACTGGCCCTGCCTGTCACTGCCTGCTGTCACGCAGGGGCAGTCGCAGAGCCATGGCACATCTGACCTGACAGGCATGACCCCCCCCCCCCATGCCACTACATGCAGGCTCCTCCATTCAAAAAAATAACATTTTTAAAATGCTGCTTAAGGGTCACGGTCAAGCGTGGTGTATAGGGGCAGACGGGGGTTTTTGCAGCCAAGTACATGCTCATGGGTCTAGCATCTCAGCACGGTATGCTCATCACCATTGGTCATTCCTCCTCCCACGTTCGGGGGTCATGGAGGAGGGTCTCAGGGCAATAGTTCAGCTCAGCCATTGCATTTCTATTTTATCATGTGGTTTGTTTGTCAGGGCATGCCACCAGGTTTGGGGGGAGGGGTGGGCAGGCTGGTCATTTGGGGTTATCAAATTGCTCGTCATTTCAAGGTTGGGAAATGTCAGCTTCAGGTGGCTACAGATAATCATTCCAGACCAGGCCCATGCTAAGCACGACTTTAGGGGGGACGCATTTCTGGCTTTCAATCAACACCGCTCTCCTTCCGCCCACCTCGGGGCCACAGGGGAGGGAGCAGCACAGCTTTAAAAAAAAAAAAATCTAATTTTCTGTTGTCAGGCTTGTCACAGGGTTGGAGTTGAGCTTTAACAGCCATCCAGAGCCTCACCAAACTTATCTTTATAAGTGCGGAGCAGCCTGCTCCAGGTTGCCATAGGTAATTTAAACAGGGCAGGTGGACTCTTATTTCAACTGCACATTTCACAGGGGATGCATTTCTTGTTATCAGTTCAAGTCATTTCGGCTCTCCTTCCGCCCACTTCGGGGCCACAGAGAAAGGAGTAGCACATCATTTCTATTTTATAAACAAAAAAAAAAACATTTCTCATTTCCATTGTCAGGCTTGTCTCAGGGTTGGGGGTGAACTTTGACAGCCATCCAGAGCCTCACCAAACTTATTTTATAAGTGGGGCAGCAGCCTGCTCCAGGTTGCCATAGGTAATTTAAACAGGGCAGGTGGACTCTCATTTCTGCACATTTCACAGGGGATGCATTTCTTGTTTTCAGTTCAAGTAATTTTGGCTCTCCTTCTGCCCACTTCAGGGCCACGGGGGAAGGAGCAGCACATCATTTCTATTGTATAAAAAAAAAAAGTTCTTATTTTCACGGATTGGGCAGCGGGTAGTAGCCTCTTTTGTTTTCTTCTCTTAGTTTCCCGTTCACTGAGCGTAGGAGTGCTACTGCAACAGATACTTTCATTGGCCAGCTCGGTAAGTATTTTGAAGGTGGGGTGGTAGGTCCTGTGGCAGGAGGGGTCTTTTACTTGTGACAGGTTGGGTCATCGGTATTCATGTTCCCTTTCTTTAGTCGTTTGACCAGGACGAGGGGAAGTTCTTGCCAAGAATTTGTTGCCCAAAGTGGTAGGCATAAGTTCAGTTCCTTTCCTTCACAAACACCGTAGGTCAATAATAGGTTTGGCGTTTCACCGATTTTCACGGTTACTTGTCACGTTTTCAGGTATCACAGATTGAGTTGAGCGTTTTTTGTTTTTTTTGTTTTTTAATTGACTTGTATGGTGGCAAGTCTGCTCATCTGTGTCTCATACGTCATACGCATGTCATTTCTCAATTCACATCATGATGCCTGTCACGTCTACAGGCACTCACAGGTCTGAGTGTACGTTTTTAATTGCCTGCTGATGCCCAGGCGGCTCGACCTAGCTCTTACACTTTGATCACGTTCAGCACATGGGTTCAAAAGAAAAAAAGGGGGGGTACAGTATACTAGCGATTATACCTCATTTCACAGATTCTTATAAACATGCTCTTTTATTCTACTTGGTTACATAGGTCATGTCACAGGCCGAGGACATAGGAGATTACTTATCAAACCCTCTGTCACCGGCAAGGAGCTCGGATCACGGGGGCCCGTCGTCTTTAAGATCATGGACCATTCCAAAGTTGATGGCTGAACTTCAACTGAAGGGCATTTCTTATCTGGCTTCTGCTCGGAAGGCTGAATTATTTAGACTGTTGTTTCCCAGGACCTCAGGGTCAGACACACAACAAGTGACCCTGCGCTCGGTTGCTTCTTCCTTGGCACAGATTCATGCAACTTTAAGTTCATTGGTCACGTCCAGGCAGGAATTGAGAGACAGGCTTGAAGCTTTGTAAAATCATCCAACGATAGCCCCAGTGGTAGCGGCCACGTCAGGGGTTGCTGGGGTTCCGGATACTCTAGTGGTGCCTAGCCAGGGCCCAGCAGTGGCAGGTACTAGTGGGGGCTCTCCTTCTGTGATTCCAGCACATTTCATTCCAGCTAATATCAGGAAGGACATACTTGAAGGGAAGGACGCCAACCTGGCCTCCCTTTTAATTGCTGCGCATGATGTGGCCAATAACTGTTCTTATGCTTGTGGGGATGTGTCTGTGGTAGTCAAGCCCAGGGATCACAGGCTCTCCCGCAAGTTATCTATCCCGGAATTTGTGCTGGCTTTCAGCATATAAAGGGATGTGATCTGCTCAGTACAACCATCAAGGAGGGAGGAATTAGATCTTTATTTATATGCGGTAGTGGATCTGGGGCACAAATATGGAAGATCCAGTTTTTACGACTACCACTGCTCCTTTTCGGCAAAGGCAGCTGCTATTTTCAGTCAACACCAGGTGACGATCTTTTGGAGCAACATAGATACTGAATTGTTTTGCAGGCATTTTGCTGGGCTCAGAGCTCCGGTCTGCACAAGTTGCCAAACTTCAGCACACACTACATCCTGGTGTCCCAATTCAGAACCTTTCACGCAACCTGGCATGCTTAAACCAGGCCCCAGCGGGTCCTCGGTCACCTGCAGTTTCAAACAGGTGGATAAGTTAGGTCGGCCCATCCATTATTTGGGCAAAGCCCAAATTTGTAACAATTACAACCTGGGGTCTTGAAATTACAACCAGTGTCGGCTCCTGCACATCTGTGTTAGTTGTTTCAGGGCCCACCCCAAGTCTGCATGCTTTCTGAGAAAGCCCACGGGTTCTTGACTAAGCCAGATGAACGTCCCCTTGTTAAGAATCTGGCTGGCAGATCACCCTTCTCCCACAGTCAGGGAATTTTTGATCAATGGGTTTTCAGTGAGCTTCCACACAGGTTTTGTTGCCCTTCCGCAGAAGAATTTCAAATGCCCTAACCTGCAGTCAGCTAGCGGTAACATGGAGGCAGTCGACTTGTTACTTCAAGCCGAGGTTGATAAAGGTTTTGTCATCGGGCCTTTTTTGGTGCCCCCTTTTGACAACTGGAGGGTCAATCCAATTGATATTGTCAAGGGGAAATTCAATAATAAACTTCATTTGATTTACGATTTGTCTGCCCCTCATTCTTTTCAGGCACCTAGCTTGAACTCCTTGATCCCTTCGGAGAAGTTTTCACTCAAATACGCGTCTGTGGATCAGGCCATTCAATACATCATCAGACTGGGGGTAGGGGTCTGGCTTTCCAAAGCCGACATCTCCGATGCATTTAAGTTACTGCCAATCCTGCCTGCACTTTGGCAATGGCACGGGATCAAGTGGAGGGAATATTATTATTTTGCTACAAAACTCACTTTTGGTTCCAAGAGTAGCCCCTGATTGTTTGACACCTTCGCTCGGGTTCTCAGCTGGATCCTCTCCCACAGGGAGGGTTGCCAGGAGGTCATTCATTACTTGGACGATTTCTTGCTGATCGAAGGTGCCAATCAAGCCCCCACCGATTTGGGGAAGTTTATCTCTGTGTTTGCAGCTCTCGGTGTCCCTTTGGCAGAGAAAAAGGTTGAGGTCCAGTTAAGGAGTTGGTTTTTCTAGGCATCGAGTTGGACACCCAGTTGATGCAGGCCAGCCTGCCAGCTGATAAATTATCCAGGATCAGAGAATGCATCCATGCATTTACGATTTCCCAAGCATGTTCCAGACTAGAGTTACAATTTCTGATGGGCATGTTAAACTTCGCCATGAGGATCATTCCTCAGGGTAGAACGTTTGTGTCCAGGCTATTGGCACTTCTTGCCTCGGCTCCGGATTCTAACTCTCGCATCAAGCTGAATGCTGCAGCCTTATCAGATCTCAGCATGTGGGATCAGTTTTTGCAACATTGGAATGGCATTTCAATGTTTATCCCGGCAACATCCGAATCATCCCCCAGGGTGGTATTGTATGCAGCAGCCACCAGGGGTTTCGCAGCCATATGTGGGACTCATTGGTTGGGAGGCCAGTGGCCTGAGGAGGTTAGGTCCATCCCAGGTTTTCATAAGACTTCTACTCTATTTGAGATGTACCCAATAGGCGCTGCTGCTCAGGTTTGGGGACATTTGTGGACAGGACACACAGTCATTTTCTTTACAACAACGAAGCAGCAGTGGAGATTATCAATAAGGGCAGGTCAAATTCCTTGCTGATCATGTTCTTTCTCCCCAGGTTGACTTGGCTTTCTCTGCATCAGAACTTCCACATTAGTTGTATTTTTCTGAAAGGCCGTGATAACATTGCGGCTGATGTGTTATCATGGTTCAACTATCCACTATTTTTTCAACAGGTCCCGGAGGCAGACGACTGTGCCACCCCATGCCCGGATCATTCCCTGCTCCAGATGGATTGAGTTCTCTACAGGCTGGTGCCAGAAGGCTAATCACAGTTTCCCTCTCAGTCAATACTAGGAAGGCTTATAACACCGCATGGCAGGTGTTTCAGCCTGATCGGTTCTGTGTGCAATACATCTTGGCGTTCATTTCTTTTTGCCACTTTAAATTAAAATTATCACATGGCACTATCAAAACCTACCTAGCTGGAATTCAGTACTAACAGTACTCGGGTCACTCATTCAGGATCGGAGCTGCCTTGGCGGCTTCTCAGCAAGGAGTGCCGGCTCACATCATTAGAAAATTAGGCAGGTGGAATTAATTTTGTTATACCAAATACATACCTGAACCATTTGTAGAAATGTCACGGGCATGTGCTAGGCTGGTGGATTAATTTCTAGTGATTGGTCATAATAAATATTTCATTTCTGGCATCCTATCTGGTTCATTTTTGCCTCCTTTTAGGCATACTGTCCTCGTGACCATGGCACACCTCAGGTCACTGTTCTCACAAGAGTCATTTCTTCATTCAATACGATAAGATTCCAAGTACAAATGGTAAGGCTGACTGCAGGTCGGCCTGTGTTTATAGAAGGAGTCTGGGCCATATAAACCCAGCTTCCTCCTATTGGCAGTCTTGCTTGGTTTCTTCCTGGGAGATTTCCCCACCCACCTATTACCTTCTTTTTGAGACTCTTCATTTTTATATTACTGGGTATGCCCCCTTTTAGGCATACTGTCCTCGTGATCACGGCACACCTCAGGTCACTGTTCTCACAAGAGTCATTTCTTCATCCAATACGATAAGATTCCGAGTACAAACATTGTCCAATGAGCCTTAGAATAGCATAACCTACTTCTTTACTGAGAACACTCTTGTCACTGGACTCCACACGGCACTAGTGCTCCTGTCATACGGATTTTCCCCCGTATGGGTCATTATATTTTTACTTCTCAGAGTTTTTCTTCCATTATCCACCCACCCCTTTAGAGGGTCCTTCTTTGGTTCGTTCTGACGGTTATCCTCCTTCGACCCAAATATACCGGGTCTGAGGAAGATATTTGTGTCCGGCTGGACGTCAGTCGGAATGGTAAACATGAACCTTAGAATAGCATAACTTACTTCTTTACTGAGAACACTCTTGTCACTGGACTCCACACGGTACCAGTGCTCCTGTCATACGGATTTTCCTCCGTTTTTACTTGGTCTATCCTACG
>BLSH010544575.1:1007504-1017903 GCA_018402905.1 Glandirana rugosa | reverse complement strand
ATAAGTTGCAGTAGAAACCGTGGAACCTTTCCAACTGAGGTACTGGCACGATCACCCCCTGGTCGGAGAGTGCCTGAACAGCCCTTAGGAGGGCCTTCTGATGCCCCTGAGGGAGTCTCAAGTTCGATGGGAAGAACCTGTCTGGGGGTAGAGTGCTGAACTCTATCCTGTACCCGGAGGACACCACTTCCTCCTGTACCCACCGGTCGGAAATGCGGGCAGTCCACCTGTCTGCGAACCCCAGAAGACGTCCCCCCACCCGAAGTTCGGGTGGGGGCAACCCATCATGCAGACTTCTCCTCTGATTTTTCATTCTTGCGTTGCCAGGGCCGTTTACCGGCCCCTGCGGCAGGCTTGCTGGGCCTCGACCCCTTGCCCACTGCGCCAGGGGAACGAAAAAACCTCTTCTGACCCAAAGAGGCAGGACCCTGCTTGCGGCGGAACTCCCGCCGCCTGGGCTCCGGAAGAAAAGTACTCTTCCCTCCAGTGAAATCCTTGATGATTTCATCCAACTGTGCTCCAAAGAGACGACCACCCTGAAAGGGAAGATCCGCAAGACCCTTCTTGGACGCGTGGTCACCCGACCACGAACCTAACCAGAGTACTCATCTGATAATGACTGCAAAAACAGACATTTTTGACAACATGGGAAGCAGGTTCAGAGCTGCGTCACACAGGTACCTCAGACCCTGAAACAAATGGTCTGCTCTCTGCAACGCCTCAAGCGTCCTGCCACATTCCAAATCATTCTACAGCTCCGTCATACACTCAGACAGATATTGCGCCGCCAGGGCCGGCCTCATGGCTGATCCTGCCAACAGGAAAAGTGCCTTTGACACCGCCTTTGTCCGCCTATCTGGGTCCTTAAACGAGGGAGATCCTTCCAAAGGAAGGGTCCTTGCCTTGTTCAGGAGAGCCACCGGAGGGTCCACTGCGGAAGATGCCCACTTCTTCACAAAACTATCCTCAAAGGGATAGCGTATAGCGAAGCGTTTAGGTAGGGCGAAGGAAATCTGTGGACGCTGCCATTCCTGATAGACCAGGTGGTCAAAAAATTGATCATAAAGATAAGCCTTAGGTGACCTGGGTGGCCTAGCAGACCCGCAAACGTATGCGGACACCTGCGACTCCCCTGCTTGGTCCAGTCGCAAGGACGCACGGATATTAGTAATCAGTGCAGCCACCAGCGCCTTTTCGCGTGCAACCAAGGCCCTCTGGTCCTCTTCGCTGTCCGAGGGGACTTGCTCGCCCTCAGAGATCCACGGGGGTCCCCGTGACCCCTGAAGCCATTTCTGGTTCGGACTCTTCCCCTGAGGAACAAGGGGGAGGCGGACGCTTTTTAGGGGCCCCCAGAGCGCTGCTTGGCCCTACCCGGGGAAGAAATTCCCCAAATACTGCTCTCAGCTGGTCCAGGGACACCTGGGTCCCCAGTGCAGGTTGCGCTGCCGCTGACTCCTCCTCAGAAGGACCCGCAGGGTCATATGCCATCGCACCACCGGAACTGACAGTCAAAATAGAAAATGACCTGACACCCCCACAATGCAGCCCCACCACCACCCCACAGAATGCCAGGGAGACCCCAGGAGGACTGCACCCACCGCTACCAGCACCCCAGGGAGAGCCTAGCTATACTTGCAGTTTGTGCCTCACAAGCGCTGCTCCCAACAGGAGTGCTTTAAGGACCGCCAGTCAAGAAGCCTGTGGCGCCTGTAGTCATCCACGCTGTCCCAAGTGAAAGAGGAAGCAAAACGGCAGCAGCACATTTTTTACTCTCCAGGGACCTCCAATATGGCCGCCGAAAACGTTTGCAAGAGGCCAAGCCTGTAATAAAGGCCGCGACTACGACAAAATGGCCGCAGCTCAGCACTAGAGGGAAACCCTCAGTAAAATGGTCGTGGCTACGGCAAAATGGCGGCGATCCATCGCCGCATGGCGGTACGAACCCGCGGGGTGCGGTGCGGGGAGGGGGGGTGAGGACACCCAGCGGGGACACTAGCCCAGCGAACACCCTCCACCGGTCGGCCAAATCGCTAAAATACGCCCAGCACCCCCCCTCCACACCTCTAGGGGAGAAGAGAGGGGGTCACTCACCAGTCCGATGGGCGTAGCGGGTAGCCACCCGGTCGCAGACCTTCCTCCCATGCCGGAGAGGGATGCTGCAGGCCGTAGGCCCCTGGACAGGAACCAAGTCCGGGCGCAAGTGGGGGGTCACCCACTGGCCGCCCGCACGGAACGGGCACGATGCGTCGGGTCCCGCCAAGGCTAGGACTAGCTCGTATCGGTCGGCCATGCTGGGGAGGGTGCAGGACTCTAGCTATCCTCCTATGCCCCAGCCGGCTTCTTGATAGCAGTCTTCATCGGATAGCTTGAAAAAAATAAAAAAGTGGTAGCAAAAAAGATGAACCGCAGGTCCCATAAGGGAGCCAGGTCTAACTCCTTGCACTAGGCATAATAAAACTGATATGCTAAGCAGAGCAGGGGGGTTAAATGGGAGAGAGAGGACGGCCCCCTGGGAGGGGCCAGCTTGCTTTCTTTCTATTTGCCTAGTCAACTCCTAGTAGGATGTGCATATAACCCCACTTGTCAATGAAGGGCTGCGTCTGTCAGTGAACGTAAGAGCAAAAGCCTTTTACCTGCATGGTGCCCCTTACCTTTTTAGCAAGGACTGGCTACCAGGAAGAGTTGATGCTTATGGCTTAGCAATATAAGCAAATGGTTTTGCAGCAAACTGGCAGTAAGGAGGGCAAGGAGGTAACCATACATTGTCTTACTGCACAAGGACCTCTTTACCTCACTTAAGACTCTGTAACAAACCAAATCCCTGATAAACAGAATACTAAACAAGAGTCATTTGGTAACTTTATATACCAAAAGTTACCCATCTACTTCAACGATAGCCCTCCAGGTGAATAAAAGCAGTTTAAAACAAATTCAATACAATAGGAATTAGCTTGTTAGGCAATAATCCTCTAAGGGGTTAACCACAGCTAAAGGGAGGCTGAATCAGCAGCTTCCCAGACCAGAGACCTGACATTAGCACATGTGCTTAATTGAAACATACTCAGATAAGCCATAAGCAGGACAAAGATAAAATTTAAAAAAATCTTATTCAGTACAGAAACAAAAAGGCAGGATCACAAGAATATTCTGCAATGTACACAGCTTACTCATAGCTAGTACAGATCTCTTTTTTTTCAAAGTAGAGTGAGGCTGGCCATACACTACACAACCTCTCCCAGATCCACCTTCCACCATGCAGTGCAAGGGTGTGCCTGATTGCACACAAATTAAGTAGGTTTTGATCTCACACTACATGGTTTTGGTAAACCTAAGGAAAGCCGAACAAGAACTGCACAGTGCATGGCCAGTCCCCCACCCCAATAGCCAACATGCAGCCAGGCAGATGCCTACACTTCACAGCAAGACGCTGTGGAACTCAAGACATCCTAGCTGCCATATGGGGATCTGAACAAACCAGAGAAACATCAGTGAATAAAGTAAGCTGTATTACAGACAAAATAAAAAGGTAGGCAGAATGACCTACCCCCCTAAGCAGGGGTGAAGACCATGCTGCCGCTTACCATGGACCTTCAATTCTACCATTTAGGCCGCATAAATGTGCCCAGGATACACGGATCAGCAGAGGAGTTACAGCCTCCAGGTAGGGATCTTCATTGTTCTCTCTTTTCCCATTCTTTCAGTAGCAGGAGAGCTATCCTGGAGCGAAGACAAAAAAGGAATGCTGGGGTATGGGAGAAGCCCTTCTTTTATTTGAACAGGGGGTTGTCCTGAGGGGTGGAGCTGACCCATTTGTAGGCTGACATGATTAGCCCCAGGAAATTATCTTTCACAATATATAAAAAAATTGCGCTAACTTTACTGTTGTCTTATTTTTTAACTCAAAGTTATTTTTTTCAAATAAAATGGCGCCTATAAGACTGCTGAACAAATACGGTGCAACAAAAAGTATTGCAACGACCGCCATTTTATTCTCTACGGTGTTAGAAAAAAAACATGTTTGGGGGTTCTAAGTGATTTTCTAGCAAAAAATACAGATTTTAACTTGTAAACAACACATATCAAAAATGGCTCCAGGGGATTCTGGATTCCGATAAGCCTTCCGCCCACAGACTTCCACAACCACAGCCCAGGGTTGTGGGGAAGATGCCCCCTACCCCAAAGCAACCTCCCCATGTTGAGGGCCTGTGGCCTGGTACGATTCAGGAGCGGAGGGGTGTTTGTTCATCCCCACCCTTTCCTGGCCTGCCAGGCTGCATGCTCGGATAAAGGTCTGGTATGGATTTTGGGGGGGACCCAAGGCCATTTAAAAAAAAAATGTTGGCGTGGGTATGAGCCTGGAATATATTTGGGGGGGGGGCACACCGTTTTTCCCCCATTTTTTTTTTGCGGTCAATTCATTCAGCTGTCAGTGGGGAACCCCGCTCACAGCTGACTCATTGGTTGTTAAGGACGCGGCGGCCGGCTTCCCAGCCCGCTCCTTAGCAACCAGCTATATGTGGTGTATTTAAAGAGAAAAACAAACAAAATGCATGCAAACTGCATGCAAAAACACATCAAAAACACAGGTTTAAAACTGAAGAACGCACCTCCAAAAAGTGCCTGAAAACTGCATCAACCGCAACCGCATAGATGTGAACCTAGACTTACACTTACCTGTGTCTTCTCTCTATCCAGCAGTGCTGCTCCTCCCTTCCTGCACTCACAGGAGTCTCTGAGAGCAGTGGGAGCCTATGGCTGTCAGTAAAATCCTGTGAGGAGGGATCAGGGGCATGCACACAGTCTGGCTTTGGAGTGTGCCTGCACGTGTGCCCTCTTTACACCTGCCTTGCTACAGAGACGCTGGTAAGAAGAAAGAGCAGGCTATGCTGGTGGGGGACTCTAAAAATGAAGTAAGGGACTACTCTGTGCAATACCATTGCACAAAGCAAGTAAGAATGTTAATTATTTCAATGAAAAAATAAGCCTTACAACCACTTTAAATATGACCTTGCTTCAGGGTTTCCAACCATCCACAAATTTAAGGACAGTTTGAAATAAAAAGTCTGATTTTTACACTGTTCATAAATGTCCATTACAGGTGGAGGCTGCCGGAGAAAAAAATTTGACCGAACACGTGCGCAGTTCTGAAGCTGGCTGGCTCAGGTGGGCGTGCTGTGAGTAACGTCATGACACCTGCTTGGCGCCTTTTACAAATTGTAGGAGCGGAGGGGGAGCTAAGAGCAGCAATGAGGATGGGGGAGGGCTGTCCAAATGGAGAGGAAGGATAAAAGAAGAGCCTCAGTGGCAGGGTAAATGAGAGAAGAATTTGGTGCTGCGCAAAGGAAAAATTGTTATTTAACATTGTAATGTGTTGACAGTGTAAGAATAGGTATAGGTATAATGTATGTACCAATATAAATTAGATGTAGCTGCTGCCCCCACACGTGTCCGTGAATAGTGGCAGGACCACTGAGATAGGGACGAGTTCAGCTGGAGGATGAACAAACAGAGGAGGACAGTGGCCTGAATGAGCCTGCCCTTAGTGCCCTGCACCTGAGCAGTCCTACAGAGAAAGCAGGTCAGTGACAGCTCCAGCCTCCTAGGCCACACAAAGTCTTTTGTGGGGGGGGGGGTCGCTGATGTAGACGGGAACTCAGAGTGAATACACTAAGTCAAGGGAGGTTGCCCATTATATCAGTAACCCCACCTTACCATAGTCTCTTCACTCTGAGGAAGGTAATCTGTGGTCAACAGTGTCCCCCCCCCCCCACACACACACATCAGAGTTCCTGGCATCCCCCCTTAAATCAGTGTCTTCAGAGTTCCCCTTTACATCAGAGTCTGCACGATTCCCCCTTACAGTGTAAGCGGGAACTCTGCGGACCCTGACGTAAACTGGAATTCTGCTGTAAAGGGCATTGCTACAGAGTGCAGACCCTGATGTAAGTGGGACCTCTGATGTAAAGGGGAATGCTGCAGACTCTGATGTAAGGGGGGCTTTGGTGACCAGAGACCACCTTACATTAGAGTTCCCCTTACATTCTAAGTGGGAACCCTGCGGACTCTGATGTAAAGGGGGACTTTGTTGTAAAGGAGAACTTTGTGGATTGTGATGTAAAGGGGAGCTCTGTGGACTCTTGTGTAAGAAGGGGGCTCCTCTGACATCAGAGTTTCCCTTTACACTATAGTCCACAGCATTCCCCCTAACATCAGACTCCACAGATTTCTCCTTTACATCACAGTGCACAATGTTCCCTTTTACATTAGGGTGTGCAGAGTTCTCCCTTGCACTGTAAAGGGGAACCCTCCAAACTCTGATGTAAGGGGGAACTTTGTGCTGGGTTATATTACTCTACCCTTCGTGTAAAAGGAAAAGTCCGTTTGTTGCCCTTTGTTATCCGTTTAACACATTGCTAATAGCACCAGCTGCATGTTTGTAACTTAAATATTGCTATTTGCAATGAAAACTGTAATTTAATGTACCTTTTTGAAGTGTCAGTAAAAAAGTTTGAGCTTGATCAGTAATTTTGATGTGTTGTGTCAGCAAAAAATAGATGTCTGTAAATTTTTGGTGTCCTCTCAGTACATTTCATTTTGGGGGGTTGGCAACAATGCCTTACTTGATGCATTCTTTTTGTAGTGAACAAGAACAAGCAATTGTACCCTGTTGTATGTCTGATGTGTAAATAAAAGCTCCGTGGTGGTGTGCGGCCAATTCTTCTCCTATAACTGTACGGTGGCGAGCCGGGGCCGGCACCCCCACTGCATTGCTGATTATTCATTCACTTGAGCGGTGTACATACTCGCTGGCAAATTTGCTTGATTCACTGGTATACTTTCTCTACCTCAGATGCAATAGGCTTGATTTACTAAGGGCAAATAGTCTGTGAACTGGAAGTGCACTTCCTCTAGACCTGAGGGGAACATGCAAGAAAAAAAAAAAAGACAAATAAAAAAAAAAAAACAGCATGTTTGCTTGCACATGATTGGATAACAGAAATCAGCCGAGCTTTCCCCCATTTCAGAACTTCCCTCAGATCTAGCATAACTGCATTTACAGTACACTTAGACCCCTTTTCACACTGAAGGCAGTTTTCAGGTGTTTAGCGCTAGAAATAACGCCTGTAAACTGCCTCCCAAGTGCTTTCACACTGGAGCCGTGCACTTGGAGGACGTTAGGAAAAGTCCTGCAAGCAGTATCTTTGGGGCGGGTTATACAGCTCTCCCAAAATGCCCCTGCCCATTGCAATGAATGGGCAGTACTTCCAAAGCGACTGAGAAGTGCTTCGGAAGCACCGCAACACGGGCATTTTTAAAACTTTCTTTGGGGTTAAAAGCGGGGCTGCAGCCCCAGTGTGAAAGGGATCTTACAGTGCACAGACTATTTGCTTTTAGGCCTCATACACACGGACGTTTTTTGACGCCGGCGTTTTCTGGCGTTTTTTGCAGCTCTCCATGTTAGTCAATGGCCCCATAAAAACGTCGGCGTTTCTGAGCTGTAGGTGGCGTCGGCGTTAGTGAGCTGAAACTAGAACCCACAGCCATCGCGTTCTGAGGCTGTAACATTTTGACGTTTTTTGACGCCGACGCCACAATATGCCAAGAAACGCCAACATATGCCACCATATGCCAACTATTATTATACCGGCGTTTTTTGACGCCGACGTAAGGTTGAAAAATAGCAGAGGGATGATTTTTTTTAAAAAAACGCCTATTGACGCCGACGCTCACTAACGCTCAAAAACGCCAATACATAACGCCGAAAGACGCCGACTTTTTTTACTTGACGTCGGGCCCGACGTTTTGTTTATTTTTTTAGAAACGTCCGTGTGTATGAGGCCTTAATAAATCAAACCCGTCTCCTGCAACCACTGAACAGATAAAACCAGCAGGTGGCGCTGTAACAATTTTATTCAGCCCTAAAAGTCCGTCTTTTTAAAAGACAGCTTTGCGTATTACATCCCTTTAGTGTATTTTGTTAATCATAGGCATTGGACACTTTTCAGGCACCGTGAATCGATCAAACACAAAAATCTTCGTTGTAGCTTTTTGCGCGCTGCCATTTTCCTGTGGCTCAAACCACCTTTCCAGCTGTAATACCTAGACTCAAGACGGTCACGTGAATATTTCGTCATTACGTTTCTATTGAGGAAACGTGCCCCCCTGTCGCTTGCGTCTGGCTTCCGCCTGCTATTGCTGCGTTAGTCGGGGTGGGGGAAGGGAAGAAAGATTGGGTTCGGTACTGGGAATCATGGAGCCGGACTCAGTGATAGAGGATAAAACAATTGAGCTCATGGTAAGTGAAGGATGCTTGTGCTCTCCGCTGTTTCTTTGAATAAGTGGTGCCTCTATGTCGCGTCTATCGTTCAGCTGTGTAACGTGTTGAGAGAACATTATGTGGAAACGTAAAAATGGTCTTTTGGACTTGTCTGCTACCGGCTGTCGAAGACCCGCGGAGCTCAGCAGGCCCCAGCCGTCCAGCCTGCTGAAATAGGTGGAGCGAAGGCCCGCAGGTAACCAAAGCCTAATTGTTTTCTTCCATCATCAGTGAGACATTTTCTCCGCCCTTGTATTTTCTTTCTGTTTTTAGTCACCGCTCGCTGCCTGGGAATTGTGAGGGAATGAAGGCCATAGTGATGGAAGGGCGAATGGTGGCCCCGGCCTTTTCCATAGGCTGCAGTCCTCGAGCACTCAGTGGGGGGCCGCCGAGAGGAGGGGCAGGCCTCCTAGATGAGTCTGCCGCAGAGCATCCACAATGGATGATGAGCACTACTGACGCCTCTCTTCCCAGCTGCCGGAAAATCACCAGCAAACCGCTTGCTTGTGCTGCCGGCGGCTTTTTTTGTTTTTTGATATTCCAATAATGTTATGTTTAGAGACCAGCGGAGTGATCGTTGGTCTTTTGTAGAGGACATGCCACTGCAAAGCTGGAAATAGGATCTTTTTAACCTGCTCTGAGCCCTATTCAAAAACTAATATACATATATCTCAGCATGAAATTTTCATCTTTTCTTTCCAGGATGCAAAAGATAAATGCAATCTGGAGTGGCCGTGCATGTCAACCAGTTTAGCTTCTATATTCCAATTATTCCGTTAAAGTGTAGTTCCATCCAAAAGTGTTACTTCTGGCTTATATGCTCTTCCTCCCGTGCAACATTTGGCACATTTCTGGTGGAAATGGGACCTGCTTTTGACAGGTCCCCTTTCCCACTAACGGGAGCCCGTCTCTTGGAAGTTTGGCCCACCTCCACCCTGCCCCGCTGGCAGGCCAATAAAAACATGCAAGCGCAATAGGGGACCAGCTGTGAAGCTGAAAGGCTTCACTGCCGGGATCCCTTACAAGGAATGGCGACCAAATGGATGCGATCCAAAGATCGGCTGGGGTGCCAACATTGCAGGCTCACTGGACAGGTAAGTGCCCTAATATTAAGTGTTCATTTTTTTTTTTAAGCCAGGCTGGACTATCTCTTTAAAGTAGTTGCAAAGATTCAATTTTTTTTTTATGCATGAAGGTAAAAATTTGTGTGTAGTAGCCCCCCAATACTTTTTTTTTTCACAAGAAAAGCCCCCCCAATACTTGAGCCCAATTGAGATCCAGCATAATGCACATGATCCTCGGCTCTCCCAGGTCTCTCATTCCTCATTAGCTGGAATAGCAGTGGTAGCCATTGGCTCCCGCTACTGTCAATCAGCCAGTGAGCCAATGAGGAGTGAGCAGGGGTGGGCCGAGCAATGCTTCATGTGTGAATGGACACACGGAGCAGGGGCTCAGGTGCAAGCCTGCTTGTGTTCTCCTGTAGCAAGATGCTTGTTATGGGGGTCTGGAGTGCTGGCGAGGGACCCAAGAAGGAGGATCAGGTTTGCTCTGCACAAAACCATTGCGCAGAGCAGGTAAATTTGATCTGTTTAAAAAACAAACAAAAATGTATTAAATTGCAGGTTACCTGTCATTTTACATGTGAAGGCTGCATTGGCTTTCTGTTTTTTTAGTGTCTTTGCCTCTTTCACCTGGTCACCCAGCCAGTAACCTGCTTCCTGTCCTAGGGTGTCTGCGTTCTGGTGTCTGTGGGATCCTGTCCTTCGTCCAATGACCGACCCACTGGTCCACTTTCTCCGTTTCTGTGATTTTTTTGTCTTTCGGTTACGTCGGAAGTGTACATTTTACTGTCCATTGGACGTTAAATTATGTAAAAACAAACAAAAAATTTGTCTAGTTTAAATGGACGAGACGCGTTACCAAAACACGTCTCGTTTGGACTAGGAGGAAGAACCCAGGGAGCGGTCGTGAGGTCTGGGGGTATTGTTCGTAGAACGATGTCCTCTTGTGTTCGTCCGAACGTGGACTCGGGGACGAGGCACACAGGTAAGTGTGTACTTCGTAACGAGCCGGGTGGGGACG
>BLSH010544575.1:986265-999737 GCA_018402905.1 Glandirana rugosa | reverse complement strand
CCCCCCCCCCCCCCCCCCCATCTCGCCCATTTCACTCGGGCACTATCTGCTTCCTGGGCTGAGCGAGCTGGAGCCACGCCGGAACTGTTCTGTTGGCCTGCAACATGGTCAAGCTAATCAACATTTATCAAACATTATAGACTGGAATATATCTCCGCAAGACCAGGCATTTGGGAGAAAGGTTCTTCAGGCGGTAGTCCCTCCCCCCCCCCCCCCCCAAATCCGGTAAGTTCTTGTTCATCCTCTCTAGTGCTGTCCTGGACAGACGACTAGAGAAAACTAGAGTTAGCTTTGCCGGTAACTCTCTTTCTAATAGTCGGTCCAGGACAGCAGGGATTCCCTCCCTATATGCTGTTATGACTTTGGACGAGTGTTTTTGTTACAGAAACTGTTATGTTCTGGGGGAGTTCCTGGTTAAAGACTGAGGGAGAGGAGCCTATCTCTCTAGTGCTGTCCTATACGACTCCTAGAAACAGAGTTACCGGTAAGTCTAACTCTAGTTTTCTTTCTAGGACATCACGGGACACAGAGCAGGCTATATATTCTATACATACTGGGTTATACGCCACCTATAGGTGAATGGAAACTGGTAATCAATAAAAAACCAACAGGAAGTTCCCCCTCCTAAATAAGCACTTCAGTCTTTTCGCCAGTGTCTTGAAGGTGGATGGTCACTTCTACAGCTCCGTGAAGCTTCTATGCTGGTTCCCACACAGGTTCTTTTTAGAATCTGGGACAGCCTTCATACCTGATCCATTTCAAAGGCATTAAGCTAAGATAAATGGTACCCGGGTCTCGCTAAGAAGACAGAAGAAACTGCGAGGTTTTGCCTGTAAGCGACCATATATGGCGCTGGATCCTGCGTGTAGGTAAACCTGGAACACTGAACCAAGGTACGCCTGCAGGGTGCTGTACAGGTCCAAGTGAGTGGACCCTCAGAATCGGTACCCGGTCCTTGAGACAAAGCCCGCCGTGATCGGTGACGGTTGGGCCTGTGGTCTCCTCCAGGCCCTGCGGCGGGAATGGTGAGTAATCTCCAATGGGGATAATGTTACTGAACCCAGCTGGCTTCCTGCAAACATAGGTAAAAGTTTGTTTAAATTTTCCCTCCTTTTTGCCTGTGCTTTTTTTTCTCACCACCAGAGCTAGAAAGACAGTCATGATGGTCTTGCCTGCAGTCCCTGTGAAGACATGTGAGTCTAGGGGTGGGAGCTGAGTCAGACTGGGCAGGAAGCTGAGTTCGGGGAACGGGGGCAAAGCAGTGCATGCACTAGCAGCCATGGCTTCCAAGAAGCAAAGGGGGGGGTTGTGAAGCTGCCTGTAATAAGGCTAGAGGCACAGGTGTTACCACAGCCCTTGCTGAGGCTAGTCGGATCACTGTTGCCATTGTTTCCCCTGAGAGACCAGAAGTGAACGGGCTATCTGAGCCGCTGCGGCTGTCTGGTATGGTAGCTGACCCCTCATCTGTTTCCTCAGTATGTTACTAAAGATGATCTATTGGCAGCCTTACTGAGCTTGGAATCCAGGATTGCTGGTATGATTGCTTCCACCACACATGGTGAGAAGGGTGACAGCTACAATGGATCTAGCCGATTCTTTTAGAGACCCTTCTACTTCAGAGAGTCCTGAGCCAGAAGAATCCCCAAGGACACCTGCCTCTCAATCTCAGAGGTTGCTGATCCAGGTACTTACACATAAGGTACGTGCAGCATTCAGGTTACCTCCAGCGGAGAGTCCTGTGGATGTGTATTCCTCCCTTGGGTCATTAAAATACCACAAGGTGTGCAGGGTTTTGCGTGCACCCTCTTTGAGAGGGTGATATATGCTGACTGGGTGCACCCGGACAGATTGTTGTTCCTTCTAATATATCCTATGCATGAAAGCTTTTTGGAAGGGGGGAGTACCAGCTGTCCATGCAGCAGTCACATCCCTACGTAAATCCCTGGCCTGCCCTGTTGATACCCAGGTGTTAAGGACCCTTCAGGTAAAAAGCTGGAGTCCTCAGTAAAGGCTTTTTCCTTGGTTGGGGATCGGAGCTTTTTTTTTTTTTTTACTGTTCTGAAGCCGCATAGAGGCCGCATTGGATGCATATGTGCTTTTCTCATACTGCTTGAGCCTGGTTGCAGTTGAACAGGGGCATGGTTGCAAAAAAAGCATGTCTTCCTAAATGAATGTTTTCAGGAGTGTTTGCTTAATTGCTAGTTTGCTTAAAACACGTTTGTAAAACATGGTTGTTAACACACGTAGGCTAAAACACAGGGTTGCAAAGTGACACGTCGCATAAGACTCAGGTCGCATACAGTCTTGTGTTGCATGGAGACTTGTGTCGCATGGAGAGACTCGGGTTGCGTGGGCCTGTCGCATTGAGACTTGTCTGCATGGGTGCCTCTCTGCATAGGTCGCATGATGCATAGCACACATTATGCAGAGACACCTATGATTGCATGTTGTGCATAAACAGATGCATGCTTATTTACATAGGCACGTTTTAAATAAACACATGCCTGCTTGCTTACTGGTCGAAGACTGTATTCATTCACCTATAGGTGGCGTATAACCCAGTATGTATAGAATATATAGCCTGCTCTGTGTCCTGTGGTGTCCTTAGAGAAATGGATTTTACAGGTAAGTATGTATAAAATCCATAATATTTTTGGTAAAAACAAATCGCAATAAGCATATATTGGTTTGTAGCGTCTACAAAATGGGGCATAGATTTATGGCATTTTTAAAATATATATAATATATAATTTTTTTTTTTTTTTTTTTTTTGGTAGGACTGCGACATTGCAGCTGCCAGGTCGGACACCTAACTGACATTTTTGACACACAATTTTTCTTTTTTTTTTTTTTTTTGGTACCAATGACATTACTACAGTAATCATTAGGGGTGCTGAAATTGATGCATCGCGATTCGGCCGTCCACGATGAGGCATGGGCATAATCGATTGCCAGGTGACTTGAGTCGCGAGGCAATTCGCCTCCATGCATTGCAATTGAACCATTCTATATAGGAGCAACTCAATTCGCTCCGACTTAGAAAAAGGCTCCTGTACTACTTTTCAGGCGACTTGCATTAACTTGTATTACAGAAGTTGGCTGAAAGCCGCCCTTAAGTCGCCTCGAGTGGGGTGAGTTGCCCTGCAAGTCAGATCGCTAGGTGTTAATGCTGTCTTGAACCCCCTGTGAAAAGTGCCCACTGTAGAGTACTGTACAACATGCTTCTTAATATATAGGAACATACTGCATGGTGCCTCTCTGCACTCATGTGAGAATCCACCGCTGACGTCAGCCAGAGAAGAGAGAGGCGGACCAGGCGGTCACATGAGTGCGGTATGTTGCTATATAGCAGTGGTTCTCAACTCCGGTCCTCGGGACCCACTAACAGGCCAGGTTTGAAGGATAACTGAAATACATCACAGGTGATATCATTTGCTGCTCAGTGATTGCAGTATTCTAGTCTGCATCTCCCCAAGGTAATACTGAAAATCTGGCCTGTTGGTGGGTCCTGAGAACTGGAGTTGAGAACCACTGCTATATAGTAAGGAGTATGTTGTACAGTATACTACATAGGGGCACTTTTCACAGTAACAGGTGTTTTTAAGACATCACCTACACCCAGCTTCACCCATCACTACCCAGCATCACCCACTGACACCTATCATCACCCATACCCCTCACTACCTCCCACACCCCTCTACACCCACCCACTGATGCCCATCACCACCCACACCCCTCTACACTCACCCACTGACACCCATCACCACCCACACCCCTCTATACCCACCCACTGACACCCATCACTACTCGGCATCACCCACATCCCTCACTACCACCCACACCCCTCTAAACCCAGCATCACCCACTTACACCCATCACCCACTGCCACCAATCAGCCACACCCATCATTACCCAGACTCCCCCACCCTTCTGTTCCTATCCATGGATTCCTCCATCTTCATCCCCAGACTCCCCCCACCCTTCCTTTCTTATTCATGGATTCTTCCATCCTTCAGTTCCTACCCTCCCTTGTATCCTAATCGTGATGCATCGCGGAATCAATTCGAATCGTTGACCATATAATCATAATCTAATTGGGACACCAGTGGAGATGCGCACCCCTAGTAATCAGTGCTAAAAATATCATCTGTTATTGTACTAATGACACTGGCAGGGAAGGGGTAAATGGGAGTTCAAGGGGTTTAATTGTGTTCCCTTACTGTGTGTTCTAACTGTATGTGCTGACTGGGGAAACACAGATCCGTCTTCCTGCATAGCAGAAAGACAGGGTCTGTGTGATCTCCCCTGTCAGAATGGAGATCCCCTTCGGTCACTGCGGGAATGCTCGCGGGTGGTTGGCGGACATCAAGTCCGCCCCACCCGCTGATTTGCTCCCCTGCTGGCCAGTGGAAGCACGCCCACAATAGCAAGTTCCCCTGTTGCTGTACAGTTACGGCAATTCACGGGAAGGAGCTGACATGTCAGTATAATGATGGCGTCTGGTCGGCAAGTGGGTAACCAATTTAAGCTGTCTGCGGCATTCTTCACCCCGCCGCCTACTCCCCTCACGCCAGCTGTCAGCATGCCCGGTGCCGCCGGGCCGCATATCCGCTTAACTTTACTTCAGAAGTTGAGCAAGCCCAGCTTCCCCCACCCCTCTGTCCCCCCCCCCCCCCCCCCCTCCTGCTGGGCACAGCTCTCACATTCGGCTCTGCTCAGCACTGCTCGGTTATTTCTGCCTCAGTCAGAGAGCAGGAGTAAGTCCCGTGTTGCTCCTGCATGGATCTGTCCTTTTTCCTTGGCACCTGCATGGCTCTTCACACAGCGAGGGTGCTTCCCTTGCCCTGTGTGTCTGTGCTCTGCCTAGTGGAGAACCCCCCCCCCCCACCCTCCAGCAAGTAGCGGCGCAGACACACAGTAAGCATCATTTCAGCAAGTCAGTGTGTGTTCGGATCCCACCTCCCCTCCTGCAAAGTGAGGGTGACCTGGGCACACTGTACAGGGGAATAGAGAGCAGTATAAATACAGTGGTCATAAAAAGTCTACATACCCGTGTTTTAAATATCAAGTCTCTGATTTAAAAAAAACGAGACCAAGATAAATAAATTCAGAACATTTTATACCTTTAGTGTGATTAACTGTATAAATGGTACAACTCGATTTACAAACAAACTTTTTTTTTTTGAGGGGGGTGCTAAAAGTACAAAACTAAAATAATGTGGCTGCATACACCTGCTATCATTTTAAAGTGCCTCTGATTAACCCCAAATAAAGGTCAGCTGTTCGGTATTTCCTGACATTTTCTTAGTCGCATCCTACAGAAAAATCCACGGCCCGCACAGAGCTTCCAAAGCATCAGCGGGATCTCATTGTTAAAAGGTATCAGTCAGGAGAAGGATACAAAATAATTTCTAAGGCATTAGATATACCATGCAACACAATGAAGACAGTCCTCCTCAAGTGGAGAAAATAAAGCACAACAGTGACATTAACAAGAAATGAACTTCCCTCCAAAATTGATGAAAAGATGACAAAACTGGTCAGGGAGGCTGCTAAGAGGCCTACAGCAATATTAAAGGAGCTGCAGGAATATCTGGCAAGTACTGGCTGTATTTTACTGAAAGGGTGGATGATGATTGGAATAAACTACCAACAGAGCTTGTGAGACAGTCAACAGTAAATGGCTTCAAACATGCTTGGAATAAACATAAATCTATAGTCAGACAACAAGGTTAATGTAAAAAAAATATATAAAAATAATAAATAAATAAAAAGGGGCAGACTCGATGGACTACTCAGTCTTTTTCTGCCGTCACTTGTCTGTTTCTATGGTACGTGTGACAATAAACTCCCATATTCTTCGTATGTCTGGGCTATAGGGTAGAGGGGCAAGACGGAACCCTTTTCTTGCCAAGAAAAACATCCAAGCCTGGCTAAATTTCGCAAAAACCCATCTGAAGTCTCCCAAAAGCAGGTGGCAAACTGTTATGGTCTGATGAGGTTGAACTTTTTGGCCATAATTCCAAAAGATATGTTTGGTGACAAAAAACACTGCACATCACCAAAATAACACAATACCCACAGTGAAGCATTATGCTTTGGGGCTGATTTTTTTCTTCTGCTGGGGGACTTAGTCAAGGTAGAGGGAATTATTTGCAGTCCCAAATGCCAGTCAATATTGGCACAAAACCTTCAGGCTTCTGCTAGAAAGCTGAACATGAAGAGGAACTTAATCTTTCAGCATGACCATGGCCCAAAGTATACATCCAAATCAATAAAGGAATGGCTTCACCAGAAGAAGATTCAAGTTTTGGAATGGCCCTGCCAGAGCCCAGACCTGAATGCGAAGGAAAATCTGGGGTGATCTGAAGAGGGCTGTGCACAGGAGATGCCCTCGCTATGTGACAGATTTGGAGTCTTTTTGTAAAGAGTAGTGGGCAAATATTGCCAAGTCAAGATGTGCCATGCTGATAGACTCGCACCCAAAAAGATTGAGTGCTGTTAAAATCAACAGTTGCTTCAACAGAGTATTTAGGGGTGTGCACACTTATACAACCATATTTTAGTTTATTTTTACTTCCCTCCACCTAAAAGATTTCAGTTTTGTTAACCGAGTTGTAAAGTTTATAGGTCACATTAAACGTGTAAGGTTCTGAATTGATTTTATCTTTGTCTTATTTTTTTTTTTTTTACATCACAAACTTGACATTTTTAATAGGGGTGTGTAGACTTTTTATATCCACTCTATATGTGCTGCTCTGATGTCACATACTAATCTATATAGTGTTAATAACCTGAAACAAATTACTGTCATAGAAAAGTGAATGCAAATATCAATGCCTAAATAAATCTTGGCTTGTTGATCTGAAAATTGGAAAACTGGTGCCCATGAAACCAAAACTCCAGTGCAAACAGTCCTAGGATTGTTAGCACTGGAGTGAAGTTTTCACCAACCAGTGGAAAGTTGGGATTCGGAACAATATAGATTATGAAATATTGTTTATGCATGGACACTATGTGCTAGTTCACACCAGATGCAGTATGTGTGTGTGTATATATGTATGTATATATATATGTATATATATATATATATATATATGCAAGCATGGGCTGATAAGGGGAGGGGAGTCACAATCCTGACTACTACTGTCTATTAAAATAAAACAGAAAAAAAAAAAAATATGCTTGCCACTTGAATAAACATGAATGAATAAATTCAGCTGGTGCAAACACCCAGTATATCTCCCCCCACCAAAAATAAGTATAAATATATGTGCTGCTGTGTCAAATCCTAATAAGTATATAGTGTTAATACAATTTAACAATTTGCTGGCATAGAAAAATGTACTATATCTTGGTGTATTAACAAGAAAATTAGCATATAGTGCTAGTTCACACCAGATGCAGTAATGTGCGCTTTTTTTCCTGCACTAAAAATGCATGCACAGTGTTTTCCATGTATTCCAATGGCTCCAGTAAACACCAGTGCATTCAGTTTCCGGTGCAGAAAAAATGTAGAGCGTGCTGCATTTTTTTTTCTGCACAGAACTGTACTGAAACATAGCAAATTGTATCAAAAATGCACTGGAACTGCGTGTGGTGTGAACACAATTTGCTATGTTCCAGTACAGTTCTGTCCAAAAAAAAATGCAGCATGCTCTACATTTATTCTGCACTGGTGTGAACTAGAGCCATTGGAATACATGGAAAACGCTGCATGCATTATAGCGCAGAAAAAAAGCGCACGGAACTGCATCTGGTGTGAACTAGCACTATATGCTAATTTTCATATTAACATGCCAAGATATAGTACACTTTTCTATGCCAGTAAATTTTGTTAAATGGTATTAAAGCGGTTGTCTACCCATTTTGTTTACTTTTACCTGAAGGTAAGCCTATAATAAGGCTTACCTGTAGGAAAAATTAATATCTTATAAACCTGTACGGTTTATTAGATATTCCCTCTCTAATCCGCTGCGGTGTTATGGCGCATGTACTGTGTATATCCCGGCAATAGTTCTGGACCTTGCCGGAAAGACGGGTCCCGTGCGACGTCTCGCGGCTCCGGCCAGTCACATCGCCGGAGCTGTGTACGCGGAAGTAAGATCCGAGGGGAAGATGTCCGCTCCCACAGAGGGGACCGAGCAGCCCGGTCGGATCTTCGTTTCAAGGTGAGTATTTCATAATGATGCTATTGTCTTGCAGGTTTTTATTTATTTTTTTACCGGGTAGACAACCGCTTTAACACTATATAGATACTGATTAGGATTTGACACAGCAGTGCAGCACATATATTTATACTTATTTTTGGTGGGGAACATACACTGGGCATTTGCACCAGCTGAATTCTTTCATGTTTATTCAAGTGGTAAGCATATATATTTTTTCTGTGTTATTTTAATAGAAAGTAGTAGTCAGGATTGTGACTCCCCTCCCCACCTCTTATCAGCCCATGCTTTTTTTCTTTTTTATAGATGAGCTGCATGATTGATCGTTAAAAAATCGCAATCTCGATTCAACTCCCACAATCTTAATCCTGCATTTTCCACGGTTCATATAACAAGTGCAGAGCCGTTCTCTGCTCATAGCTGTCAAAAAAAAAGAGCAGCTGTTTAAGTTTATCACAACATTGCTCAGCGCTGAGAGATGAAAAGAAACCTATCATTTGGTTCTTTTAGATGAAGGGATGAACTTCGTTGTGCAAATGAGGCCAGTTCAACCACTTAGACTTTTTCTGACACTTGTTGCTTACAAGTTCAAATTAGTGGTGCACCGAATGGAAATTTTGGTGCCGAAACCCGAAAATGACAGTTTTTAAAAAATATTTGTTTATATACAATTGTCGTATGCAGCCTGCCTGGGCACTGGCAGGTGGCACTGACAGGTGGCCCTGGATGGTACTGGCATGTGGCACTGACAGGTGGCACTGATTGGCACTGACAGGCAGCAGTGGATGGTACTGGCAGGTGGCACTGATTGGCACTGACTGGTAGCACTGTATGATGCTGGCACTGGCAGGAGACATCAGTAGATGCACAGCACGCTGCTTGTACGAGCTGATCTGTGCATGAAACTTAGAAAGACCAGATTTTCACTGAGATCGGAGGTGGGCGGGACTGAACAGCTAACGCCCAGGCATCCTGCCCACCTCCCCGACATCAAGTTGAAAATCTGACACACCTCTCAGCATTCTTTGCATTCCACTATAATTAGGTCACAGTTTAACGCACAGAGCAGCTCCTACAAGCAGCCTGCTTTGTGAATGTAATCATCTCCCTCATCCATTGCGGGTATGTGATGCACACATACCCTGCAATGGACGGTACTCGCCCCCTTTTCGTTATTGGCAGCTTTGTTTCGGCCGATACCAAAAACACAGATTGTGGCCGAAAATGCCGATAATTTTCGGCTGCCGAAAATTCAGTGCATCCCTAGTTAACCACTTCACCTCCGGAAGAATTTTGCACTTTAGGACCAGAGCACTTTTTGCGATTCGGCACTGCGTCGCTTTAACTGACAATTGCGCGGTCGTACGACGTTGTACCCAAACAAAATTTGCGTCCTTTTTTTTCCCCCCACAAATCGAGGTTTCTTTTGGTGGTATTTGATCCCCTCTGCGTCATTTCTGATCAGCGCCATAAACAAAAGAGCGACCATTTTGCAAAAAAAAAAAACCATTTCTTTTTGACAAACTTCAAATCCAAAAAAAAAAAATGTAAAACTTTTTTTTTTCACCGGTTTTGGCCGATTTATATTCTTCCTCATATTTGTGATAAAAAAAATCGCAATCGGCGTTGATTGGTTTGCGCAAAAGTGGCCGCGTTTACGAATGGTGAGAATTCATTTCTGGGGTTTTTATTTTTTAAATTTTTTAATAGTAATGGAGGCTATCTGCGATTTTTAGAGGTACTGCGATATTGCAGTGGACATGTCGGACATTTTTGACACTTTTTTGGGACCAATGACATTTATTCAGCGATCAGAAATGTAAATATCCACTGATTACTGTATAAATGTCATTGGCAGTGAAGAGGTTAACCTGCAGGGGGGCGATCTAGGGGTTAACTGTGTTCCCTGGGTGTGTTCTTACTGTGGGGAGGTTGGGCTACCATGGGCATGAGAGATCTAACTGATCCCAGTGACAGGGATCAGTAGATCACCCATGCCCGCACTAACAGAGCGGGGAACCGCCATGTTTACATCGTTGGTTCGCCGCTCTTTGCCTGTGGCCGCTCATCGCGGCTCGCCGGCGGACTTTGGGTCTGCCCGAGCCGCGGGCACACTCCTCAGGAGTGCGGCGCGCGCGCCCCCTAGCGGCCATTCGCAGATCGCCGTCTTTTTACGGCAATTCGCGCAATGCATCCACACTGCCGCCGTGAATACACAGCAGGCGGTGGGGAAGGTGTTAAAATCAATATTTTTTGCTAGAAAATTACTTAAAACCCCCAAACATTATATATACTATTTTAGCAGAGACCTTAGTCTGAAAACCCAAAATTTAGTATCTCAGAAAATCAGAATATTGCATAAGACCAATAAAAAAAAAAAAGGATTTTTAATACAGACATGGCTTACTAAAAACTGTATATGTACAGTATAGTATGCACTATATTGAACTTTGAGTGGGGCTCATTTTGCATGAATTATTGCATCAATGCAGCGTGGCATGGAGGCCATCAAACTGTGGTGCTGCTGAGGTGTTATGGAAGCCTAGGTTGCTTTGATATCAGCCTTAAGCTTGTGTGCATTGTTGGGTCTGGTGTCTCCTCTTCCTCTTGACAATACCCCACAGATTCTCTATAGGGTTAGGTCAGGCAAGTTTGCTGGCCAATCAAGCACATTGTTACCATGACGATTAAACCAGGTATTGGTACTTTTGGCAGTGTGGGCAGGTGGCAAGTCCTGCTGGAAAATTAAATCAGCATCTCGATAAAGCTGGTCAGCAGAGGGAAGCATGAAGTGCTGTAGAATTTCCTGCTAGAGGACTGTGTAGTCTTTGGACTTGATAAAACACAGTGGACCAACACCAGCAGATAACACGACTCCCCAAATCATCACTGACCGTGAAACCTTCAAACTGGACCTCATGCAACTTGGAATCCGTGCTTCTCCACTCTTCTTCCCATACTCCTGGGACCTTGAGTTCCAAATGAAATGCAAAATTTTCCACAGTCAGTGATGATTTGGAGATTCATATTTGCTGGTGTTGGTCCACTGAGTCCAAAGTCAGAGCAGCCCTCTACCAGCAAATTCTACAACACTTCATGCTTTCCTCTTCCTTTTTTAGGCCAATATGTATTTTGCGTAATAAAAAAAAAAAAAAAATAGATTATTTATTTTTTTTGTGGTGGACACATTGGACACCTAGATGACCTTTTGTGTGCAGCCCTTGGTCACTGCATGCTCTTTTAGATTGGTGGTCAGAGGGGAGGTAAAACTGTAGCTCAGCTGCCTATTTGTACAGTTCACCTGGCCACCCGTGTGAACAAGGATTTAAATGTGTTGTAAAGGCATATTTATGATGAACCGGAACCAATAATTTGTAAAGGAGTGGTAAAGGCAGAAGGTTTTTTTTTTTTTTATCTTAATGCATTAAGATAAAAAAACCACCTGGGTGTGGCAAACCCCCCACCACCTACTTGAGTCCCATCTCCAGCAATGTCCACGAGTGTCTTAGTTGTCCAAGACTCTCCTGATTGGCTGATACACAGCAGTGGCACCATTGGCTCCTGCGGCTGTGAATGAAAGTCAGTCAGCCACACAATATAAAGATATACTGAAACTGGAAGGTTTTACAGAATGGGAGAGAGTGGGAATTATATTTTGCAACAATATCATGGACCTATACTTAAAGCTTTTATAGAGATAAAACAGGAATATCATATCCACACAACAATTTTATAAATATTTACAGGTCATAGAATGCCCAAGCACAGGCCATAAGACTTCTACTGACAGACCACCCTATTATAGGGGAAGTGTTCAAAGTGTTCAAAGCCTCAGACAAAAAGCATGAGTTATTGGGTTTATTCTATGCTCCTTAATGCTCTACAGAGTACCACAGGTTTTCCATGCAGGAGAGGATGGGAGAAAGATGTGGGCAATCATGATGGGGATGTTTGTGAAGCCTGTATGTCTGCTGCTCCATTGGTGTCAGTGTCAGCCATGCAGTAACATTCCCGCCTCTTTCTGCTTAAGTCTATAGGACGCCCCAGCAGTTATATGAATGGAACTGTAGAGATAATCCGCTCTGTCCAAAGTGCTAATGAGAACATGGGAACCTAGTACACATGCTGCGGAGGCGCCCAAAACTTTTTTTGTACAGGGAAGAGGTTATAGCTACGATATACCATTAGTAGATAAGAAAGGACCCTGTTGTATGCCTGCTTACCTCCTGACTTTTTGAGACGGCAATGAGGGACACCTATTAGCAAAAGTATGTCGGCATAGTAGAGCTGCACAATTTAATCGTAATAAAATTGCAATCTCGATTCACCCCCCCACCCCCCCCCCCCAGGTGATCTCCATCAGGCATTACCGCCGTTTTCAGTGCAGTTAATGGGAGTCCGACTTTGTGGGGCGACTCAGCGCAACTTGACTGTAATAAAAGGCAATGCAAGTCGCCTGAAGTCTTTTCTAAGTTGGAGCGACTTGAGTCTTTGGGCAGAGAGCCAAGTTCTGAAGTGACTGTTGATAAAAAGCTAGAAAGATGCAATGAAATTACTTCAAAGGAATGAACTCCCGTGTATAGAATGTTTGGTTTAACCATTTATAGAATAAATATTTTCTGATTTGCTGCTTACAAATAAAGATCCAGTATTTTTTGCTAGAAAATGACTTGGAACCCCCAAACATATAATTTTTTTTATAGCAGAGACCCTAGAGAATAAGATGGCGGTTGTTGCAATATTTTATGTCGCACAGTATTTGCGCAGCGGTCTTTCAAACGCAATTTTTTTGGAATAATGACCCTTTCAAAAAAAAATTAAATAAACAGTGCTGTTAGCCCATTTTTCTCCTACGTTCACCGACAGATGCAGCTCTTCATGACGTTTTATGTTCGTCCTACCAGGAGTTAACTAGGCAGGGAAAAGAAATCAGCTGGCCCCTCCCCTGGGGGCCGTCCTCTTTTCCTACATTAAAACCCCCCCCCCTCCCAGAGGAGCTCTCCAGTTTCAATGCCTAGTTCGCAAGGAGTTGACCTGGCTTCCCTATAGGGAACTGCGGTCCTATTGTGACCATTTTCTTTTTTATTTTCTTTTTTTTCTTTTTTCTGCTATCAAGAAGCCGGTCGGGGCATCGAGAGTCTTAGTGCTCTGTACTTTCCCCGACCTGGCCAACATGATGCGAAGCCGGCCCCAACACAGGGACTAAAGAAAAGGGACGGATCAATTGAGGACCATCCTGCTTGTATTTTGCAGTACTTCTCGACGTAGACAGCCACTTGCATCCTCTTTT
Source organism: Glandirana rugosa (assembly GCA_018402905.1). Lineage (NCBI taxonomy): Eukaryota > Metazoa > Chordata > Amphibia > Anura > Ranidae > Glandirana > Glandirana rugosa. The sequence continues at coordinate 986,279 of BLSH010544575.1, read as the reverse complement.
TACCCGATTGTCGT
>BLSH010544575.1:904922-916643 GCA_018402905.1 Glandirana rugosa | reverse complement strand
AAGTCTGTCTATGTGGAATGGAATTGTGCACCTTTACTCCAATCAGCTGTCTTGGCTTTATGCCCAGAATTCACTTCCAGTGCTGAACAGGAAGAGAAAATCTCTAACACGATCTGAACTTTCTAAAGAATAAAGAAAGCTGAAGACAGCAGATATGCATGTAAAACTTTATGTAGGCAAATTTTTTGATCTGCACATCTTCTGAGGCTGTTCACTTCACTGGGTATATATGTGAGGGTTTACATCCACTTTAAGGGAGAATGCCTGTTTGGTACATCCTTGTACAAGTACGCTCTTCTCGCAGAAAAAGGCTTTCGATCCCACAGGTGGACTTGCCAACACTCCCTTCAAGGCTTCAGTCTCAGTCTAAGCCTGGTGTCCAGTTTCTTCCTTATCAAACAAGTACTTTTATTAATAGAAGGCAATGACAAACATTGTTTCCAGCATATTTCATTGTCATTGTGTACAGAAGTAATCAACCTATCATACATTTTTGACAAGACATAAGGACAACAGTGTAGTAGATCAAACATTTGCATATTATTAGATTCAGTGCGATCAATACGATCTAATCAGCACATTTCCCTTCTTAATGTATGTATCAGTATTCTAGGGGTTAAGTAGTTGACTGCAGTAGTAGCTTATCAAAAGCATGTTTCTGAGGATTGTAGCCATCTATCCCATACTTTTGTGTATTTGAGAGGACATCTTCTATGGGTGTAGATCAGTTTTCTTGTATGGAGAGTTTTTATTAATCTCTGCTATCCACCTACTGAATTCAGGGGGTTGGCTCCTCATTCACTGCCTCACTATTACTTTCCGTGCTGCAAATAGGGTTTCGTGTAGAAATATCTTAGTGAACTTATCTAAATCCGGTTCTGGAAATATGCCTAAAAGGCATACCTTAGGGTCTAATGTAAGAGGAGATCCCATGTTATCATTTAAAACCGAAGTATCTGTGTCCAGAATCCCATGATATGTGGACAATTCCATAATAGGTGTAAAAGTTCTCACCTCCCTGCCACACATCGGACAGTTTGCAGTCTGATCCTATTTATATCTAGCAACTCTGAGTGGAGTGAGGTACGACTGATGGAGTATACATATCTGGGTGAGATGATCTGAGAGTGTGGGGGAGACTAGTTTACGTGTATGAAGAGCGCCACTCCATTCCTCATTCTCTGCTACCAACCCCTTCTCCCATTTAGATTTTTGAGCGCAAGCTAAAACGGTTGGTACAGGTAGGTGTAACATGTTATGGAATGTAGAAATTAGCTTTTTGTGTTCTGTCCTTTGGATTACTTCCATGAGGGAATTTGAGTATAGTAGGGGCCTGTCTAACCACTTGCCGACTGCCTGCCGTGGCTTGACGGCGGCAAAGTGGTTAGTTATCGCAACCTGCCATCATCTAACGGCGGCCGTGAGAACGAGTATTGTGAGCGCACGCCACCGGAGGTGCACTCACTGTGTTCCGGAGGGGGGGGGGGCCAGAAAGCGTGGCTAGGGCAGACTCTGTCCACTGGCTACCCGCGGTGGCTCCCCCCGCAGTGAGAACGGAGGTCCGTGTATGTAAAAATGGATCTCCGTTATGACAGAGGGTGAAGGGATGTGATCACAAGTTTCCTGTATATGGAAGCCGTGATCACTCCCCTCCCCCTGCCAGCCCAGCCCCCATACAGTAAGAACACACTGAGGGAACACAGTTAACCCTTAGAGCGCCCCTCTAGGTTAACCCCTTCACTGCCAATGACATTTACACAGTAATCAGTGCATTTTCATAGCACTGATCGCTGTATAAATGCCAATTATAATTATACAGGATTTATATAGCGCCGACAGTTTGCACAGCGCTTTACAATATTAGGGTAGACATTACAATACAATTCAATACAGGAGGAATCTGAGGGCCCTGCTTGTTAGAGCTTACAATCTAGGAGGGAGGGTTAAGTGATATGAAAGGGCAATAACTGTGGGGGATGAGCTGATTGAGAAAATAAGAAATGTAGTTGTTAGGTGGTGGCAGGATAGGCTTCCCTGAAGAGCAAAGTTTTCAGGGATCGCCTGAAGGTGGATAGATTTAGGGACCGTCTGACAGATTGGGATAGGGAATTCCGGAGGATTGGAGAGGCTCGGGAGAAGTCTTGGAGGAGAGTATGTGCGGAGGCGATGAGGGAGCTGGATAGCAGGTCGTCTTGGGAGGAGCAAAGAGGACGATTAAGTTGGTATCTTGAGACTAGGCTGGTGATGTAGCTGGGTTGTGGATGGCTTTGTAGCTTATTGTTAGTATTTTGAATTTAATTTGTTGGGGCGAGTGGCAGCCAATGGAGGGATTGGCAGAGAGGGGTGGCCGACGCTGAACGGTTTGTAAGGTGGATGAGTCTGGCAGTGGCATTCATGATCGACTGGAGGGGGGATAGTCTATTTAAAGGTAGGCCAATGAGGAGGGAGTTGCAGTAGTCGAGGCGAAAGATGACCAGGGAGTGAATCAGGAGCATTGTAGTTTCATTGGTTAGGAAGGGACGTATTTTAGAGATGTTGTGCAGGTTGAGGCGGCAAGCCTTAGAAAGTGATTGGATGTGGGGCCAAAAGGAGAGATCAGTGGCTGGTTGAGCCATTGCTCTTGACAGAGAAGTCAGGGAAACTGCATGTGGGGGAGGAAATATTATGAATTTTGGACAAGTTGAGTTTGAGGAAGTGGTGTGACATCCAGGCAGATATGTCTGTCAATAAGTTAGTGATGCGTGAGTAGACTGATGGAGTGAGTTGTGGGGTGGAGAAGTAGATTTGGGTATTGTCAGCGTAGAAATGATATTGAAAGCCTTGAGAGGCTATCAGCCGGCCCAGGGAAGAGGTGTATATTGAAAATAAGAGAGGTCCAATAACAGAACCTTGGGGGACCCCGACAGTGAAATGGAGAGGAGGTAGAATTGTACGTGACACTGAAGGTGTGTTGGGATAGGTAGGACAAGAGCCACAGACTAGCACAGTCACGGAGACCGAGGGAGCAAAGCTCTTTGAGGAGGAGGGGGTGGTCAACTGTATCAAAGGCAGCCGAAAGGTCCAGTAGTAGGAGTACAGAGTAGTGTCCATTGGTTTTTGCAGTTAGTATGTCATTTGTGAGTTTAAAAAGGGCAGTTTCTGTGGAGTGTTGAGGGCGAAATCCAGATTGAAGGGGGTCAGGAAGGTTATTCACAAGGTGGTCGCTCGGTTGTAGACCAGGCATTCGAGGAGTTTGGAGGAAAAGGGGAGCAAGGAGATAGGGCGTAGATTAAGATCGGTAGGGTCCAGGGATGGTTTTTGATTATGGGGGTGACCAATGTGTGTTTGAGCATTGGAAAAGATGCCAGAAGAGAGGGAGAGAATTTAGATGTGAGTCAGAGGGTTACCGTAGTATTTGAGAGGGAATAGGGTCCAGGGGGCTAGGTGGGCGTGGAGTTTAGCAACCTTGTTTATAGTAGCGGGTATGAATAAGGATAGTGTCGATTGTGCTTGTGTTGACATGGGGTGTAAACTGGGGAAGATTCCTTTAGAGTGGACATTTCATCACGAAATGTGTCAATCTTGCTTTTGAAGTGATTAGCAATCTCCTGGGCAGTGGGTGGACGTGGTGGAGGACGAAGTAGGGAGTTGAAGTTAGAGAAGAGTTGACGGGGACTGGATGAGAAGGTATTAAAAGTGGTAAAATAGATCTACTTGGCAGTGTGGAGGCGAGAATTGTATTTATGGAGGGCAGATTTGTATTGGTTGAAGTTTTTGAGAGACTTTGTCTTGTGTCACAGACGCTCAAGAGCGCGGCTACTCTTTTTGAGATTTCTGGTGTTGTCTGTTTGCCAGGGTTGTAGGGGGCGAGGCCTGATTTTGTGGGTCGTGATGGTAGTGAGCTCGTCCACGGTAGAGGACAGGAATTTATTGTAGATGTCAGTGGCTTGGTTGGGGCAGGACAGGGTTGAGATTTTTTCATAGAGGTGGTCAGTAGCAGAATAGAGGAGAGAAGTGTTGAGCTGGCGAAGTTTTCTACAGATGACGGTTAGGCAATTGGAGGGAAAGATGGTGCAAGACAGGGAGAGAGAGAGAAACTAATAATAAGGTGGTCGGAGAGGGGAAAAGGATTGTTGGAGAGGTTGCATGGAGCGCATAGATAGGAGAAGGCAAGGTCGAGGGTGTTTCCATCAGTGTGAGCAAAAGCCTGTACCCATTGCTTCAGGTCAAATGAGGAGGTTAGACTAGAGTTTGGAAGTAGCGGTAGTGTTAGTCGGAATGTTGAAGTCGCCAAGAAGGATTGTGGGAACTTCAGAAGAGAGAAAGTAGGGTAGCCAGGCAGAAAATTCATCAAGGAAATCTGACATTGGTCCAGGATCACAGCAATTCTTAGGGAGGTTGGATAGAATATACGTATACAGTGGGTTTCAAATGACGAGAGTGAGGGAGGAGATTGAAGAACCTGAAAGGTGCTCTGTGGGGATAGGAGAAATCCCACTCCACCTCCCTTGCGTCCGTTAGGCCTAGGGGAGAGGGAAGCAGGAGAAGAATGGCATTCGTGGAGCCAGGTTTCGGTGATAGCAAGTAGATTAAAGGAATTAGTGACAAATGGGTCATGAACAGCAGTGAGCTTGTTGCAGACAAAGCGGGAGTTCCAGAGGGCACAGGAGGAAGGTGAGGCTGATTTTGGGAAGAAGGGGAATGGAGATTAAATTGCGTAGATCGCGACTACTGCCAGAGGGTGTGGGGTGGTGGTGATGGGTGTGGTTAAATGAGGGAGGCCCAGGGTTTGGGGAATTATCTCCAGAGGCTAGGAGAAGCAGAAGAGAAAGGGAGGCAACATGGGAATATGATTTATATGAGGGGACATGCTTGAGCAGCCTGGTTTTGTTAGCATATGGACTTGGAGTTAGAGTTGATGAGCGCAGTAATAGGGAGATGGGAGAAGTGAGGATGATATGTACAGATTGTGGGGTGGGGAAGAGGGGTGAAGAAAAGATAGTTTGAGGAGAGAGGCTGCTATTGTGAAAAGGAGAGGTAAAGAAAGCATGTTTCAGAGAGGAGAGTGTGATTTGGAAATGAGCTTACCTGTAGTCTGGTGTTATGTAAAGTTGTTTGTTAGTGTGTGCTTTGTGCAAATCGCTGAAGTGCAAGAGCAGAAGTGCCCACCTATTTAAAGAACACCACTTTTTTGGAAGAACCCCCTGCAATGCTTTCCCCCATAAGCTAAGCTTTGCTTTATACTGTGATGGGTGAGGGTGGAATGGGGCATTTAATCAATTAGGGATAATATTAAGCACACAGACCTCACAGCAGACCTTTCCACTCCATGATCAAGAGAGCCAAAAAGGGCAAAAATTTGTGCAGATAAGGGGGGCCATAAATTAGGTGAGACCTAAAGCCTAAATAAACATCAAAATAATGTGAACATGGCTACAGATGTAGCTGAAATAACAGTGACAAGCACACATTTGCCAAATATGCATCTGAGCAGTCCGTCAGAATTAATTTTAAGGTAGGTGGCAATTGTAGGAATATAGATGCAGATTACCGTTAATGAAAATAGGCATAAGTTAAAAGCACACTGTTTCAGTTGTTGGGTGGAGCTGTCAGCAATATAGACGTACCTGTGAAGAGAGAGAAGTGTTCACATGGATGGATGGCTGCAAGAGCAGAAGTGCACTTAAAGAACCCCACTTTTTTGGAAGAACCCCCTGCAAATGGTCCCTAAAGTGTCAGTGGTTCGACATGTTTGCCGCAATATCGCACTACTGCTAAAATTCACAGATTGCCGCAATTGCTAGTAAAATACAAAATAAAAACACCATAAATGAATTCTGATCATTCGTAAACGCGGCGACTTTTGCGCAAACCAATCAAATACCAATTGCAAATTTTTATTTTTTTTTGGATTTGTATTTTAGCAAAAAGTAAGATTTTTTTTTCTTTTTTTTGGAAAATTGTCGCTCTTTTTTTGTTTAACGGTGATCAGAAATGGCACAGAGGTGATCAAATGCCACCAAAAGAGAGCTCTATTTGTGGGGAAAAAAGGACGCAAATTTAGTTTGGTTACAACGCCGCATGACTGCGCAATTGTCAGTTAAAGCGACGCAGTGCCGAATCGCAGAAAGTGCTCTGGTCCTAAAATCCTTCCGGGGCTGAAGTGGCTAAAGTAAATTGTGTATTAAACGCATGAGGGAGTTGTAGATATCTAAAGAACATTTGGTTCTGTAGATCGAATTCAGATTTTAGCATGTCAAAAGTTTTAAGTTCCCCATTATGGGAGATGTGGGAAAAGTAATATATTCCCCTAGAGCTCCAGATCCCCGTGTCTGGTATCGGTTGAAATTCAGTAAGTTCTTTGTTATGCCATAATGTGGTGAATGCATGATTGTTTGGTATTTTGAGTTTATCTGAGGCAACCTCCCATATCCATCTATAATGGAGTATGGAGTGACGCCCTCCCACCGTCTCCACTCCCCTGATTCCCATAATGATCGTCACAAAGGGATCTGCCATGGAGTGTGACCATTCAGGACTGATGAGCGTTAAGAACCTACCCCTATCAGTTTTTTCAATGTGTAATAATTGTGCTGCAGTAATGTAGGTTGAAGTCTGGGAGGACCATTCCTCCTAGGTCAGTTGGGTTTTTCAATTTTTTCCTGGACAACTTGTGTCTACTGTCCCCCCAAATAAATGGTTTTAGTATGGCTTCAATTGCCTTGAAGTATTTAAGTGGTATGTATACTGGGGAGTGCCAAACCATGTAAAGTATTTTGGGTAGCAATACCATTTTCACTAAATTAATACGTCCCATTACTCCAAGTGGTAATCAAGCCCATGTCTGTTTTGTTTTTGAGCATGGTGTAGAGTGGTTGTATGTTGAGTGTAAAATAGACGGAGGGCTTGCGGGTGGCATATATCCCTAGGTATTTGATCTGTTCTACTCGTTGCAATGGGAGTGTAGCTTGGGATCTGGAGGGAAGAAAATAATCTAGGGGTAGAATTTTTGTGATTTGTCCCAATTTATTTTGAGACCTGAAAATACACCAAACTGAACTATCAATTCCAATGCACTGGACAAAGAGCCTTCAGAGTCATCCAGATACCGCAATGTATCATCAGCATAAGTGTTGATCTTTTCAGTTGTCTGTTTGACCTTGAGGCCTATTATCTTAGGGTGTGATCGTATTGCTATCGCCAGCAGCTCTGCTGCCAGAGCGTACAGAAGTGGCGATAGGGGGCACCCGTGTCTCTTGCCCCTTATCTGGGGAAACTGAGATGACGTCCACTCGTTTGCCAGTACCCTTGACGTAGGCGACAGATATAATAGTTGAAACCAGCGGATAAATCGCATCCCAAACTTAAAGCATTCCAGACACTTCCATAGATGGCACCACTCAACTAAATCAAACTCCTTGGCTGGGTCCAAGGAGACGACCACCCTAGTGCCCGTATGTTCATGAGATTCCTGCAAATTAATGAATAGTCTTCTAAGGTTAAATGAGGTATTCTTACCGGGCATAAATCCAGCTTGATCCTCATGGATCAGTTGAAGTATTGCCTTGTTGAGCCGATTTGCCAAAACCTTTGCCAAAATGTTGATATCCACCTGTAACAAAGAGATGGGGCGGTATGACTCAGGATAACACGGGCCCTTACTCGGCTTAGGAATTAATACTATCAGAGCTTCTCTCATAGATGGGGGTAGTGTAATCAAACATATAATTATACAAGGAGAGTAATCTTGGGGTCAAAAGCTCTGAGTATAGAGAATAAAATTCTATCGGTAGACCATCTAAGCCTGCGGATTTGGATCAGGAAAATTTGGCTATGGCTTCGGCTATCTCTTTGGCCATGAGTGGCGCCTCATCCTGTAAGCGTGTTAAACAGGATGATCAACAAATCTAGATAAAGGTTGAAGAAAGACTCTCTGGAGTACAAGGGGGGTTTAGGAGGTAATTGCCTAAAGGCGAATAGTGCGTGATTCCAGGAGCAACGGAAGAAATTTGATGATAGAAAATAACGCATTAGTACAGGTACTTATCCATTTGCTTCTCCAATGCTCCAGCCAGGCAATCAGGCCGGGCCCAGGTGCAGGAGTTTTCCTGCAAATCTGTGTGCCCTCTCCACAACAAATGTGGAGGAAAGTGCTTCTCTCCCATAGGTGTCACACAGCAGTTTTTCTAGAAATGTCGCAGGGTCTGCGCCCTCAACTCCCTCTGGCAAGCCAATAAAGTGTCCTGCTTCTGCATCAGTTGGTTTAGTTGTAAGTGTTCAGAAGTGTGTTGCCGGGGGGGGGGAATCTCATCCTCTACTGTACTGATACGACGTTCAGTATCCGTCACCCTCACCCTTAACGCCTGCATGTCCTGTATTTACCTAATCAATCCTGGCTGTAAAATTGGTTTTGACCTCGTTGAGTCTGGCAGTGAAGTTGGTCTGCAGTGCCCTGATTGCCTCCTGGACACGAGCAGTGTCAGCTCCTGTAGATGGCCATTCCCCCGCTCCGGCGCCACCATCTTTGTCTGTGAGGACTTTTCCTGACCGGAGGTATTTGTCCATTACTGTGCTATTTTATCTAGGCACTTTTTTCGGTGGTGACATTGTCCTGAGTGATGTCTGGGTGTCCAGCAGCGAGTGAAAGAGAATATTTGGCTTTCAGGGTCACAGGATAAGGTAAACAGGATGCTGGAACAACGGAGCTTTGCTCACCAGCATCCTACACCATGCTGCTCCAGGTCACGCCCCCTGGCGTCCAGTTCCTTAGGAAGATTTTGATCTCCATGTTGGTGAAGCCTTGCTCCAAGCCCTCTTTCCAGTGCAGTGGTGTCCCCTCTTGGGGGACATTTGTTGGCCTTTTCAGCCATCTGAACCAAACGGATTTTTGTAATTTGGGCACTGTGTAATTTTCATGGGTTATAATTTTAAACTAGAGTTTTAGACTAAATCTCTTGCTCACCTCAAGCTCTTGAATTTTGGAGTCTTAATGGAAAAACAGCAGGACCTCTTTGTTGCTTTTCAGCATCTTTTCTCAGTGAGTTATTATTCCAGTTCAGAATGAGCAAGGATTTCACTGTTCGCATTGGAAAACGGGGTCATTCGCTAGGTTCTGAATGGAATCGGTAAAATTTGGCATTGCTTCACTTCACCCTGGGCCTTTTGGCCTTTGTGGATATTAGTGATGCTTACGTTCACAACCCAAATGTGTGGGGAATTTGTTTTCATAAGAAGCTTACCTACTCATCAACATCCTTGAGAGCAGGGAGATTTGGTTCTCCTCTCAGTTGCAGGGTCACCTGGTTAGAATGCAGGCAAATGATGCCCATTAACAAGGCATCAAAGGTTGCGCTGCTCAACGAGAAGTGAACTTGGGCAGAACTGCGTGTTCCGGCCCTGGCCACCAATCGCATACCAGGCATGTATCTTTTGGTGCCCAAATTCAACAACCAACTGCATAGATTTCTCTGCCAGGTGCAGAGACCCTCATCCTTCGCAGTGAATGCTGTAGTGATTTTGTGGGATCAGAACATTTTAATATGTGCCTCTCCCCCAGCGCCTTGCATTTTAGCTACTCTGCCAGATCAATATGAAGGGCATTCTGGCGATCCTCATTGAACTGAATTGGCAAGGATAAAGTGGTATTTAGTTTAAGACTCTTAGCAAACACTTCTGCTCTTGTGGATTGTCTGGACCTTCTGTCCCAAAGTCTCGTCCACCAGCCTGCTTCACGGTCACGGACTTTACGCCAGGGGTCTCCAAATTATGGCCCTCCAGTTGTTCAGGAACTACAATTCCCATCATGCCTAGTTATGTCTGTGAATGTCAGATTTTTACAATGCTAAATGGGACGTGTAGTTCCGCAACAGCTGGAGGGCTGTAGTTTAAAGATCCCTGCTTTACACTGATGGATCAAGGATAGAGTGGGGATAGTAAATATTTTTGCAAAGACCATTTCAGTAGAAAAACATACTAACTGTGAAGCATGATGGTGTAAGTGTTATGGTTTGTGGGTTATTTACTACTTCAGACTCTGGGCAGCTTGCAGTCCTTAAATCCACTGAGTTCTGTATCATTTCAAAATGTGCCTGAGGAAAATGAGACCGTTTGTCAAAAAGCTGAAATTAAACCACAAAGATCAACAAGATAATGATTCAACATCCTCTAACAAATCAGCCAAACCAGAAATGGAGGGTTATGGACTGACCTACTCAAGTCCTAACTCGAATCCCATTGAAATGGCGTGCGAAGATTTTAAATAGGCAGTCCACGTAAAGAAAGCCACAAATCTCTTTTGAAGCAATTTTGCATAGTTGGAGTGGTCAAAAATAGTATGTATTCTAAAATAGGAAAACGCCTATGAGAGATAGTGAAGCTGTGCACCCTGATAATTGCACTGTGGGATGGTTCCCCCAAGGGTTTTTTTTAGCAGCAGATTGAATTAATCCAAAAAAGCTTATTTTTGTAAAAATCTTTTTATTATATTAAAATGGAATTCAAATTTGTGATTTTGTTTAAAAAAAGTATTCTGAGGCGAAGGGTGTTCTATTAACACAGTACACCATTACATCTATTGATATGTTTGTTCTTAAAGCGGATGCAAACCAATTCATGAAATTTGACCTAGGCACATATATCTGCAGTGTTTTACTTGGCTCTTTCCAAACCCTAAGGCCACTTTCACACTGGGGTGGGCAGGGCGTTGGCGGTTAAACACTGATAGTTTTAGTGGGGCTTTACCACTGTTATAGCAGCGGGGCCTAAGAAGGGGTTAAAAGCGCTGGCCTGTGCTTCCGAAGTGTTATTCAGCTGCTTCAGAAGCGCTGCCCATTCATTACAATGGACAGGGGTGGTGGAGGAGTGGTGTATACACCGCTCCCGCACCGCCCCAAAGATGCTGCTTACAGTGCACCGCCCCAGTGTGAAAACCCTTCTGCTCACACTGGGGTGGATTAGAAGGCAATTTAGAGGTGCTTTACATGTGCTATTTTAGCGCAACAACACCTGTAAAGCGCCCCAGTGTGAAAGTGGCCTATGTCCCGTGTCTTTCTGCTGCTTCATTCCTCTGGAATCAGCATGATAACTTCTGACAAGTATTCCGAGACGGGAGATGAAATCAGCTGGAAATTTTGTTTTGTGGTGGATGCTATAAATTAGCAGAGTGCTTGTCTATTCACAGCACAGCTATGCATGTTTCTTCCTTTGTCTGCCTATGTGGAGTGGTGGTGTGTGCCTTTGCGCCAATCAGCTCTCACACACTGTATGCCAAGACTCCACTCCCACTACTGGAACAGGAAGTAGAAATTCTAACAATTTTCTCTTTGTAAAGAATATAGAAAGCTGAAGACAGCAGATATGCATGTAAAACTTACATAGTGAGATTTGTTTCATCTTTGTATCATCTGAGGCTATGCACTTTAATGGGTATAGGAGAGGGTTCACATCCAATTATTTGATAGGCAAGTTTTCCTTATGTTTTTCAGGTATTTGACCTTTATCTGTAAGCACTGTTTGAATGAAGATCTAATGTTTGCCTGGCTAAATATGTTGAAGAATAGTGTACGTACTTTTTCACATGACACTGATTTATATCACCTGGCAATGCAGCTATTGATGCCAATCTGAACATCACTTAGGATGAGATATTACATAATTACATAGGTCCATCTAGTTCAACCAAAAAAAAAAAAAAAAAAAAAAAAAAAAAAAAAAACCAACTTGATCTACCTGGATACATTAATA
>BLSH010544575.1:848221-858335 GCA_018402905.1 Glandirana rugosa | reverse complement strand
AGATCTCCTATGCCCACACTGACAGAGCGGGGAACCGCCATGTGTTTTTTTTTTTTTTTTTTTATATAATCTTTAAAGAATTTCCATTACAAACCTCAATAGTCGCATAAGAATATTCATCGGAAAATTCAGTACAAATTTCTAGTATGTTGCGGGAATGGGGAATAGGGGGAGAGGGATCACATGATCTTGCCCTGCATTGCATGAGTGAACAATCGGTGCTACGGGTTCCAGGCTCCACAATCTCTCCCGCCTGCCCCACCCTGGGGGAAGCGCCCCGCCCCAGACATTCGGCCTCTATGGGCTCGGGCAATCCCCCAGGGTCCGGCCCTCTGCTTCCCTACAGTCCCGTGCACCCTCTCAAGGGGAAAGGAAATTGCATATAAAACTGGGCTGTACTATCAGAAATATTCAGGATCAGGTTCTTTCAGAAACATCTAAATCATGTTAGCAATTACATTAGGTTACATTTGTCACACTTGTCACACGAGGCCTGTAGCTCCCCCTTGAGCAGCTCCACACCGCAATCCCATCCCTAGGTCAATGATTATTCCTGCCCTTCTTGCAAATTGGGGGTCAGCCAGAGCCAGGAGAGCTAAGTCCAGGCTGGATACTACTGGGGCTGAAGCCGTGACATGATCCCTCCAGGATGCCCATGCTGCATTAAAACGTTGCAGGGTGCCTCTGCAGGTGGCCACCCACTCCTCTGCTGCCATAATCTCCCCCACCCTCCCAATCCATTCCGACTCAGTCAGGATTCGATTGCTCTTCCAGTACAGCGGGATAAGGCGTTTAGCAGCATTGAGAAGGTGGGGAAGGGCGCTCCTCTTATATTTGGTCAAAGAGGTCGTCGGGAGGTGTAATAAGAAATGTTTAGGGGAGTCAGGCAGGTGCACCCCCAGTCCGTCCAACACATGCTTCCTAACAATCTGCCAAAAAGGCTGCGGAACGGGGCACTCCCACCAAATGTGTAGGAGCGTCCCCTCTAGTCCACAGCCCCGCCAGCAGAGCCCCGATGTAGAGGGGTAGATCTTTGCCAATACTGCCGGCACCCTATACCACCGGGTTAATAGTTTATAACTGTTTTCCTGTGCCTTGGACTCTACCGAGCCGGCATGCTTCAGATGGCAGAGGTGCCCAACCTGCTCCTCCATAAACTCACACTGTAGGTCTTTTTCCCACTCTTTTATGAAGTGTGGGTCACTATGTGGCTTGGCTCCCTCGAGAAGTTTGTACAATACCGAGATCTTGTGAGGCGGGGGGTCCTGCTCTACCCAGAGTTTCAAACTCCGTGAGGGTGGACCTAATCCGCATCCCAAGATGCCTTGATTTTAAAAAATCTGACAGTTGTCGGTGTTTCAAAGTCAAATGGGAAACTCCCATATTCTCTTAGTGTTGACAGTGGCAATATAGCTTGTCCCTGCAGAAAATGCGCCAGACTGAGGGTGCCATCCGCCACCCAGGACCCCATAGTCACCAGCTGTTCCCCTGGGGGGAACCAGGGGAATCCACACACTGGGGCCAGCGGTGAGGTGGTGGGTGCAATGAGAGGCTAGCGTTCAATCTGTCCCATGTCCTCAGGGCGTGGGTTGTCAGGGGGGACACCCAAACAGATAGGCCTCTGTCTTTTCCGGGAACCCAGGGGGCATATGCCAAATTCCTGCCTGCTATGACCTTTTCCATTTGTACCCACAACTTGTCTGCGGTGTGAAATCGCCAGTCAAGAAGTCTTTGTAGCGCTATTGCTCTATAATACTGGAGGATGTTGGGTATACCAAGTCCCCCAGCTCGCTTGGGTCTCTGCAAGATTGTCATGGCTATCCTAGGCCTCTTGTTTCTCCACACAAACCCTATGAACATGCTCCGTAGTGCCTTGAAGCGGTTTGGCAGTGGAATAGTTAACATCTGTAGCAGGAATAGTATACGCGGTAAGGTCACCATCTTAAGGATATTTGTCCGTCCCACCCAAGTGAGCGTGTCCCTATCCCAGGAACGTAAGTCTTGATTAATTTGCTTGAGCAAGGGGGCGTAATTGGCTAAATAAAGGTTAGTCAAAGTGCTAGTTAAGTGAATGCCCAAATATTTTTAGAGGTGGTCGCCCACGTAAAAGGGAAGCTACTTTGCAAGGAAGTGATTTGATTCTGTGGGACGGGGATTGGCAAAATCTCCGACTTGGAGTAGTTTATCTGAAAGTTGGAGACCTGGCTGTAAGCAGTCAGTTCCCTCATCAGGCTCGGCAACGAAACCACAGGGTTCACCACATGAAACAGAATGTCGTCTGCGTAAGCGGACAATTTTATGCTCAGTTCCTCCTACTCTGACCCCCCTGATATCTGGGTTCGCCCGTATCTTCCTGAGGAGCGGTTCCAAAGCCAGAGCGAACAGCAGGGGGGACAGCCCTGCCTTGTGCTGTTCCTGATGGGGAACGCCGGTGACAGCCCCCCATTAACTTTTACCTGTGCAGTCGGTGATGTGTAAAGCCCCATTATCCATCTCATCATGTGTGGGCCAAGTCCCAGTTTCTCCAGGACCATCCTAAGAAAGTCCCAATCCACGCGATCGAATGCCTTCTCAGCATCCGTGGAAAGGATCAGATACGGTGGCATTCGATCGCGTGTATTTGCCCAATGGATTAGTTGCACAGCCCTGTTGGAATTATCTCGCGCTTCCCTCGTGCTGATAAAGCCTGTTTGGTCAGGGTGGACAGCTTCTATAATCAGGCGCTGAAGTCTGCGTGCTATTATCTTGGCAAAAATGTTTAAGTCCGTGTTCAGTAGGGATATCGGGCGGTAGTTCTGGGGGAGCGTGGGGTCTTTGCCTTCCTTTGGGAGGACTGTTGTGTGCCCGTAGTGCATCTGCGTGGAAATTGCCATCTTTGGCTAAATCGTTGAAAAAAGAGCACATATGGGGTTGGAGCTGTTTGAGGAATCGTGCAGAATACGCCTTCGTCAGGCCATCGGGTCCCGGACTCTTCTGGGCTGGGAGGGACCGTATCGTGGCCAATAGTTCCGCGGGCATAATGGGTAGTTCCAAGTCTGTTATTTTCTCAGGTGACAGCGCGTGGAAACCGGAGCTGGCGAGGTACGCCGCTATGCGTTTGCGCCTCCCTGTCACCTCCTGCGGGAGTTTGCATGCAAGTCATATAGCGTCGCATAGTAGTCACGGAAGATCGATGCTATCTTCGTGAGTTGGGTCATATCCCCATTAGCCCCTCGTAGTTTGTGGACATGTGTGACAATTTGACGCTTGCGCAGCGCCCTGGCCACCATTCGTCCACATTTATTTCTGTGCTCATAATATCTATGGGCCACCCAACGTAGTCGTTGGTTTATGCGTCTGTCTAGCATTTTGGAGAATAATGCGCGTAGTTCGGTTAGGCGTGCATGTGTTGCGGGGTCAGCTGTCTGTTTGTGGTGTAACTCTGCCTTTTGTAATTCCTTCAGGACCCTGTCAAAATCAGCCTGCCTTTCTTTCTTTATTTTAGAGCCCCACATAATTGGTGCGCCCCTGACGATCGCTTTGTGACATTCCCATACAGTCCCTTTGTTCGTCTCCCCATTGCCATTCTCCTCAAAGTAGTGAGCCAAAGCCTCCCCCACCCCCTTCTCCACCCTCGGGTCATCCAGTAAGTTTTCGTTCAGTTTCCAGAGCCACGCTCTATGTCCGGCGGACAGAGTAACCGAGAGAGTGATCGGGGCATGGTCAGATATAGTTATCTGCTCAATCGAGGAGTCTTCCAATAGGTCAGGGGAGGTCTGGTCTATAAGGAGGAGGTCAATACGGGTGTATACTAGTGGTGCACCGAATGGAAATTTTGGTGCCGAAACCGATACTGAAAATTTAGGATGCACTAGGCCGGAAACCGAAACCGATACCGAAAATGAAAGTTTTTAAAAAAGAATTATATTTTTTATATATAGTTGTATTATATTCCACTTTTAATTAATATCAGTTTAAATTAATATGAATTTGTTGGCCATTACTGGCACTTTTAGTGCAAGAAAAGCTAAAAAAAAATGAAGTCTGCAGTTTGTGACCATCTCTTGTATCATGTCTGCAGTCTCTTACTTATACTAAAACACATTGCTAATAGTATTGGCAAATTTTCCACTTGGTGCACCTCTAGCAGACATGATACAGGAGACGGTCAGAGACTGCACACATAGCACAGGAGACAGTCAGAGACTGCACACATAGCACAGGAGACGGTCAGAGACTGCAGGCGTACTACAGGAGATGGTCAGAGACTGCACACATAGCACAGGAGACGGTCAGAGACTGCAGACATAGCAGGGGGGAGTGTGAGAGAGGGGGGAGTGTGAGAGAGGGGGGAGTGTGAGAGAGGGGGGAGTGTGAGAGGGGGGAGTGTGAGAGGAATGCTGAGCAGTATATCAGTTTGGCTGCTTTCATTTTTTCACAGGCCAGCAGGCAGGGGTGGCAGAGGGGATGTGTGGAGTTACCGGTAAGTGCAGACATGCTGGAGATGATGTGCACGAAGTCACCTGCACACAGTGACACCCGGCATCTAATTTCAGCACGGCATGTTTTATCAGATGCTTCCCCTGCCCCCTCCCTCCCAGCGTCTGGTGTTCAGGATCAGCCCTGAATGTCTGTGCCTGCTAGCATCTCACGCTGTGTCACGAGCTGCATTAAATCACTGGGCAGCTCTGTAACAATGTCCAGAGGCTGCCTAGGAGGCGGGACATTGTTACAGAGCTGCCCAGTAATTTAATGCAGCTCCGTGACACATGAGATCGTGAGAAGGGAGGACTCAGGATGATACAAGTGCGACACCCGGCGGGGTGGGGCGACCCTGTTTGACCCCGCCCCTTTTCTGGATTCATTATCTGCAATTTTTTTCTTTCGGCAATTTGCCGAAAATGCCATTTTCGGCCGAAACGTTTCGGCCGCCGAAATTTCGGTGCATCCCTAGTGTATACTCTATGTACACTGGAGTAGTAGCTGTAGTCTTTTTCAGAGGCATGTTGGGCACGCCAACAGTCCACCAGAGCATGGGATTGTAGGGTTTTCCGAAAATGCCGTAGGAAAGAGTGTGAATGTGTCGAATGTCCCGTCGACGCATCTAAGGTGGGGTCAGGGCATACATTAAAATCGCCGCCGAGGATCAGACGCCCTTCCCGAAAGCTAGCTAATGCCTCCAAAGTTTTGTCAATGAAGGTGAGTTGATGCGTATTAGGGGCATACAGTGTGGCAAATGTGTACATCTGTCCAGCTAGTGTGCCTTTAAAGAATACATACCTCCCCTGGGCATCAATCTTGTGATCTGTGGGGACCAACGGGCACGTCTTGTGGATCGCAATAGCAGTCCCCCTGGATTTAGAGCCAGGGGAGTTGCTCAGGAACCACTGGGGGAAGAGATGGGTGGGTAGTCTAGGGCCGAAGTGTCGGTGAAGTGTGTTTCCTGTAGGAACACCACTTGTGCCTTTAACTGTTTCAGTTCTAGCCAAAGCCTGTTGCGTTTGTGTGGAGAACAGAGACCTCTTACATTATAGTATATTACCTTAAGGGATGCCATGATGCAGATTTGTCAATGAGCTCAAGCGAATTGCGGAAGGGAGCCAGGCCTCGTGTGAACAACTGGAGAACCATGATCTAGAGAAAAAACATAGAAACTTAAGAACCATAGAAAATAGGGGGGGGGTGTAGAGGACAGGGTAGGGTAGAAAACAAATAAACAGTGAACATAAGTTGCGGCTGCTGGTAATAACCACCGTACGCGGGTCCAGGAACCCCTGAGACCCGAATCAACTGCGTGCTCCGTGGCAGTAGCCCCCCAAAAAGGGGGCGCCCCTGCCCCGCAGCACGTTGCCCTGAGCGGTGCCAATGCCTTCTAAAGGCCATCCTAAGGGGGGAACGTGGCAACACATGAGCTGTGCAGGAATGCCAACCCCCCACTGGTCAGAAAACTGAAAAAATTTGGGGTGTTATATACCATCAAAAATCTTACTAATACCATATTTTGCTATCTGCTTACATCTTTGCGTGATAGTCGGGCGTAGCCTCCGGGGCCCCACAGCTACAACCAATAACCATGCAACCATAACAAGAAACTGCAGCCCCAGAAGGTCACGCCCGCCCGCCACAACCAACTCAATAGCGTCAGATCACTTTAGATCTAGTATACTAGGTTATGCAGCCAGCAGGCCCTAAGTGTCCCAATTTCCCCCAGCCTCCGGGTGGGGGGAGATGTCTCTATCTGCGCGCCGTTTCCCTCTGGATCTTCTTTTGGGCCTGGCAGGTAACCAAGCCTCAGCAGCCGGTATCGGCATGGCCTCCGCAGCCACTCGCCAGTCCGGGAAGTCCACAGGATCTAGGCCCAGCTGTGAAAGGAAGAGGGGAAGGTAGTCTTTGGTGCGTAGTGTAGCTGTCTTCCCGTCCCTTTCTGCCTGAATTTGGAAGGGAAAGCCCCACGGTATGTGATGCCCTCAGATCTCATCGCCTCTAGGAGGGGGCGGACCGCCCTGCGTTGCATTAAGGTGCGTCTCGACAAGTCCTGGTAGAAGGAAAGGTGTGCACCATCGAAATCAAAAAAGGGGCGTTTGCGCATACGTTGCATTATCTGTTCTTTCACAGTATATTTGTGCAATTTACAAATGTCCCGAGGGTTGTCAGCATCTTGAGACGGCGGTTTTAGAGCCCTTTGGGCCCTATCGATTTTGATGCACATATCCGGGGTAGCGCCCAGGATTTCTTTAAAGATGCCCTGGAGTGTGGGGACAATGTCCTTAGCTGCCGTGGCTTCAGGGAGTCCTTTTATACGTATGTTAGAGCGGCGACTGCGATTTTCGTAGTCATCAAGTTGGTTGATCAGTGCTTCTATCTTATGATCTTGTGTAGTACACCTGTCCGCTAGGCGTGCAATAGATGGCAGTGAATCTTCGACCCTCTGTTTCAAAGTCTCCAATCTGGAGCCCAGGTGATTAGTGTCCGTTTTAAGTTGTGCAATGTCCTGTTGTAGGGCTTTCTCTACTCTGCTTGCGAACCTTTCCAGGTCCTCTTTTGTGGTGAGGGCCCAAATGTGCTTCCTGAGGTCTTGGTCCCCCTGCAGATCAGAAAAGTCCGACCCCAGATCCTGCGAGACACTGGATCCCGGGGAAGCGGGGGGACCCGTGATGCTTGCCAGTTTGGGTGATGCTATTGGTGAAGCTTCCAATTGCGAGGCAGGGTGCTCTACCCCCGGTGAGGGCTCTGCTCCCTTTTTTGTTTCTTTTCGGCGTCAACTTGGCCCCGGCCCCCTGCAGTTCTCCTAGTCCAAAGTAATTGTTGATGGGTCCTTGGCTTAATTTTGTGTGGTTACGCGGTTGTGACTGTGCCCTGCGGCGTTGGGACATCTCTTCTGTGATGGTATAGCAATAATGCCCCCTGGGTGCTGAGTATATTATTGTTCAGTGGGGGGTATGGGCAGCATGCCTCATACTCTCATCCTATGCTAGGATCTTCAGGGCCCCTGCGGCCCGGGAGCTGCTGTGGTGTGGGTCCAGGGGTGAGGGTTGTGTGGTGCGGCTGCCTTCCTCACCCACCTCCTCTCTGCTGGCTCTATGTAGCTGTGCTGTGGTTTGCTGGAAGGCCCCCCAGCACCAGTAGGCCGCCCAGGCCTCCACCTCTCTGTCAGCTGCCCACGGTCACTGCGGGTTTCCTGCTCTGGTCTGTGGGGGGATATTAATATTATCTCCCTCTGTCTTGAGGCTCACAGATGTGCTGCTAGCACCTCAGCGTGGTCCCTGGGTCCCGTAGGCCTCGCGGCCTGCTCCGGCAGGCCTCAGAAGCCTCGGCCTCGATTTCTGCCCGTCCCGGATTGCTGCCAAAGATCAGCGCCAGCAAGGGGTCAATCTGTGGTTGGGAGGCCGGGGAGACAGATGATGGCTTAGACGTGTCTTACCCTTGCCTCCAGCGCCCGGATTCCTTCAGATGGTGCAGAGGTTGTCAGGAGCTCCTCCAGCGCGCGTCCTATCGTGCTCGCGTCCAGGCCACGCCCCCGGAACCGCCATGTTTACATCGGCGGTTCCCCGTTCTTTTTGCTATGGCCGCTCATTGCGACTCGCCGGCGGACATCCTGAGTATGGCTCGCGCCCCCTAGTGGGCACTCCGCAATTTGCCATTTATTTACGGCGATTCGCGGGACGCATCCACACTGCTGCAGTAAATATACTGCGCGCGGTGTGGAAGTGGTTAAAGTGGTTCTTCACTCAGGTTCCAAGAATTTAAATCACCGGCTACTAGAGCTGCACGATTCTGGGCAAAATGAGAATCACAATTTTTTTGCTTAGAATAAAGATCACGATTCTCGCGGCGTAACATATTACATATACAAAAAAATTGGGCTAACAGCACTGTAGTTTTTTGAAAGGGTATTTTTTCCAAAAAAATTGCGTTTGGAAGACCGCTGCGCAAATACCGTGTGACATAAAATATTGCAACAACCGCCATCTTATTTTCTAGGGTCTCTGCTAAAAAAAAAAAAAAAAATATATAATGTTTAGGGGTTCCAAGTCATTTTCTAGCACAAAATACTGGCTTTTATTTGTAAGCAGCAAATCAGAAAAGATTTAGTCTTTAAATGATTAAACTGAACATCATCTATACACCGGAGTTCATTCCTTTGAAGTAATTAACATTGTATCTCTTCTAGAGTCTTTATCAATGGTGACTTCAGAACTTGGCTCTCTACCCAGACTTGGCAGTCTCCCCAGAGACTCAGGTCGCTCCAACTTAGAAAAGACTAAAGGCGACTGGCATTAACTTTTATTACAGTCAAGTCACGCTGAGTTGCCCCGCAAGTCGGACCCCATTAACTGCACTAAAAATCACGGTAATGCCTGATGGGGAGATCGCGCGCGCGCGGGGGGGGAAATCGAGATTGCGATTTTAATACGATTAACCGTGCAGCTCTACCGGCTATGAAAACACTAGCTGCTAACTTTTAATAAACAGACACTGACGTGTATAGAGGATCTAGCTCTGTCCTCACATGCACAAGCTAGTTGATAGTCTAGCAGCCCCCTGGGACCTGGGATATATTCCGGAAGGTTGTGGGCTGGGGAAAGGGTAGGGCCAACTTCCACTTTGATCACCTAGGTAGGCGATCCAAGCGGAAGTGATAGCAGATACCTTACAAAACAAGGGCCCCACTCCCCCCTAAAAATCTAATTCTAAATATGTTCCTCCTTTTGGATGGTATATGTAAACCCTTAATGACCTGTGTTCTCAGCTTCGTATGGTGCTTAGACATCTGGGGTGGAGAAACAGCAGGACACTGATCCTCCCAGTAAATGGATGTTCTCCTAGCACAGCCAGAAAAAAGACCATGCTGATATCTCTTGCCTAGGATGGTCCATTTGTAATAGAAAGACAAGGACTGGCAGGAATACCAGGTATTTCAAACGAAGTAAGCAATACAACAGAGAACAGGATACTTTTTAACACAAGCACATGGTATAACAGGAACCAATATAATATATGTTCTCTAATGACAGGAAAATGTTAGTGAGCAAGAAAGCAAAAATATATCAACTTCAAGATGCTACATCCCTATTGATTTGCTTGTCTTAAATTTTTGAATCAGTATGGTTGCTTACTGGTAATTATAACAGCTAAGTTCTCAAGGATAAAAATGAAAAATGTACTGAAATCTGCCTAAATCCCTTAGACCCCTTTCACTCTGGGACGTTTTTCAGTCGCTGCAGCGCTAAAAATAGTGCCTGTAAAGCACCTGAAAAACTCCCCCAATCCACCCCAGTGTGAAAGCCAGAGTGCCTTCACACTGGGGCGGTCCTTTCGCGGCAACTAAAATCGTCGCGAAATGACAAGGTCGTCGTGCGAAAATTTAGGATTCTTCCCCAATTTACGTGGCCGCGTGTCACGAAGGCTTAGCCACGAGTCGGCGAAGCCTTCGCGAAGGGTAAGTAGAGTTAACCGTCCCCACCACCTCCTCGTCACAGATGTGGCGAGGGCGTGACGGGGTTTCTACGACGAACGTCCTGAAAAAAAGGGCAGGACGTTCGTGTGGCGGGGTCACACTTCCGTGAGACCGAAAGTGTGACCCCACCTAACCCCCTCAAAAAGTCCACGAAATGTCCGTGATAAAAATCGCGAC
>BLSH010544575.1:775132-797775 GCA_018402905.1 Glandirana rugosa | reverse complement strand
TGATTGGCACAGCTTTGGGACGTCCCCATGTGTCATAAGAAGGCTGTGTCTGTCAGTGAACGGAAGAGAAAAATGGATTTTTTGTATAACTTACCGTAAAATCCTTTTCTCTGAGTTCACTGACAGACACAGCACCCACCCCTCTGCGTTGGTTTTGTACAGCTTGTTACGAACTGATGTGCTATGCAGAGCAGGGGGATTATATGCTGAAGTGAGGACGGCCCCCTGGGAGGGGCCAACCTACGCTTTTGTTTGTTTTTGCCTAGTCTACTCCTAGTAGGATGAGCATAACCCCATGTGTCATAAGAAGGCTGTGTCTGTCAGTGAACTCAAAGAAAAGGATTTTACGGTAAGTTATACAAAAAATCCCTTTTTTTCGGACACCCGGCTCAGCGGGTAAGGGCTTCAAGTCCGGTAGGGCTGCCGCTGGGCACAGTAAAAAGCCTTGGCAGCATAAGTCCGAAAAAGCGAAGGATAAATCAACCTCCGCATGATGGGTTGCCCCCACCCAACTTACGGGTGGGGGGCCAGTTGCTGGGATTCGCAGACAGATGGACTGTCCGCATCACCGATCGGTGGGTACTGGAGGTGGTGTCCTCCGGGTACAGGATAGAATTCATCTCTCTGCCCCAAGAAAGGTTTTTCCCTTCAAACTTGAGACTCCCTCAGGGGCGTCGGGAGGCGCTGCTAGGCGCCGTTCGGGTGCTTGCCGAACAGGGGGTGATTGTACCGGTACCCATGGGGGAAACATCTTCGTGGTGCCCAAAAAGGGCGGTGTCAGGCCGGTTCTGGACCTGAAGGCATTAAACTGCTTCGTAAAGACGAAGAGATTCAGGATGGAGTGCATCCGCTCGGTCGTGGCCGCCCTGCACCAAGGGGAATTCATGGCGTCCCTGGATATCAGGGACGCGTATCTCCATGTGCCAGTTTGTCACAGTCACCAGCGTTTTCTACACTTCACAGTGGGGGTCCTGCATTACCAGTTTGTGGCACTTCCCTTCGGGTTGGCTTCATCGCCCCGAGTGTTCACCAAGGTGGTGGCCCCTATGCTGGCGCTGCTGGGACAGAGGTATTGCGGTAGTAGCATACCTCGACGATTTACTCCTGAGAGCAGAGTCTGCTGCAGCTCTGGAGAAGGACGTGACAATTACGTTGTCCACGTTAGAGGAGTTCGGTTGGCTAATCAACCTGCAGAAGTCATCGTTAACTCCATCCTGCCGGCTGGAATACCTGGGTCTGATTCTGGACACGGTTCAGGCAAGGGTGTTTTTACCACCAAGCAAGCTCCTGACTCTTCAGGCGGCAGTGCGAACCCTGTTGTCATGCCAATGGTCCTCACGGTTCTGCATGCGAGTGTTGGGGCTCATGGTGTCGACTTTCGAAGCGATACCTTATGCCCAGAGTCACACTCGGCTCTTGCAGAAGGCGATTTTGTCGCAATGGGACAAATCTCCTCTATCCCTAGACAGACTGATCAGGTTGGATCATCAGTCCGAGGATCCTTGATTTGGTGGATTCGGGCTCTGGCCCTAAAATTGGGGAAATGTTTTCTCCCCCTCAATTGGTCGATGGGAACGACGGATGCCAGCCTATTGGGCTGGGGAGGGGTCCTGGGTCAGTTCTCTGCCCAGGGTCATTGGTCAGTGCAGGAAGCACTGCAGGAAGCTACAATAAATGTACTGGAACTGAGAGCGATCAGACTTTGTCTGTCCCGATGGTCAGAAAGGCTGCGAGGCCTCCCTGTTCTGGTTCAGTCGGACAATGCCACGGCCGTGGCATATGTGAACCATCAGGGTGGAACAAGAAGCTCAGCAGCAGCTGCGGAGGCGGCTCTGATCCTTCGGTGGGTAGAACTTCACGTGCCAGCTCTCTGCAATCTACATCCCAGGCGTGGAAAATTGGCAGGCGCACTTTCTCAGCCGCCGGACTCTGGATCAAGGGCAATAGTCCCTACATCCAGAAGTGTTCCGCCAGATTTGCCTCAAGTGGGGCACACCAGAGGTGGACCTCGTGGCCTCCAGGTTCAATCACAAGGTACAGACCTTTGTGTGCAGAACAAAAGATCCGCTGGCGGTTGCCTCGGACGCTCTGGTAGCGCCCTGGGGTCGGTATCGGCTTCTGTACATCTTTCCTCTTCTAAAAGCTTCTACCGCGGGTTCTGCGCAGGATAGAAGCAGAGGGAATCCCGACAATCCTGGTAGCGCCGAATTGGCCTCGGCGCCCTTGGTACGCCGACGTAGTACTGATGGTGACAGATGTTCCGTGGCGTCTTCCACTTTGCGAAGACCTACTGTCTCAGGGGTCCATCTTGCACCCTTCTTTACCCTCGCTGGCTTTGACGGCTTGGCTATTGAGTCCCAGGTGTTGAGGGATAGGGGTGTCTCGGACTCTGTGATCCCTACTATGATTGAAGCACGTAAAGATACCTCACGTAAGATTTATCATAGGACCTGGAAGGCCTATATTACCTGGTGCGAGGCAGGGGGTTGGAACCCCTGCTCTTGTATAGTGTCCAGAGTACTGACTTTTTTGCAGCAAGGACTGGACAAGAACCTGGCGTTAAGTACGCTTAAGGGTCAGATTTCGGCCCTGGCAGTTCTTTTTCAATGGCCCTTGGCGTCTCATTCATTGATCCGTACATTTGTACAGGGGGTACGTCATGTGGCTCCTCGGATACGGTCGCCTCTGGCACCGTGGGATTTGAATCTGGTGCTTTCTGTGCTGCAGAAACCACCATATGAAAGGATCAGGGATATTCCCTTGTGACTGTTGTCGCAGAAAGTGGCTTTTCTGGTGGCTGTCACATCCGCTAGGTGGGTGTCTGAGTTGGCAGCATTATCCTGCAAGTCACCTTACTTGGTCCTTCATAAGGACAAGGCGGTTTTGCGACCTTCCCCTTCGTTTCTTCCGAAGGTGGTTTCTTCTTTTCATTTAAATGAGGATATTGTTCTTCCCTCATTGTGCCCGCACCCGTCGCATCCCAAAGAAGTTGAACTGCATTCTTTGGATGTGGTGAGGGCTTTGCTGGTGTATTTGTTTTCTACAGCTTCTTTTCGGAAGTCTGATTCTTTATTTGTGCTGACGGAAGGTTCGCACAAAGGCATGGCGGCCTCGTCGGCTACCATTTCTCGTTGGATAAGGAAGACCGTGACTTATGCATATGAGATTCGGGGCAAGGTCCCCCCGTTTCCAGTCACGGCTCATTCCACCAGGGCAGTTGGTACTTTCTGGGCATTTAGACACCAAGCCTCGTTGTCTCAGGTGTGCAAGGCGGCTATTTGGGCTTCAGTGCACACGTTTACTAAGTTTTACAAAGTTGTAGTTTGCCCACCCCTCTTGATTGGTACAGCTTTGGGACATCCCCACGTGTCATAAGAAGGCTGCGTCTGTCAGTGGACGGAAGAATAAAAGGGATTTTATTATAACTTACCGTAAAATCCTTTTCTCTGAGTTCACTGACAGACGCAGCACCCACCCCTCTGCGTTGAGTTTGTACGGCTTGTTACGAACTGGTGTGCTATGCAGAGCAGGAGGATTATATGCTAAGGTGAGGACGGCCCCCTGGGAGGGGCCAGCCTATGCTTTTGTTTGTTTTTGCCTAGTCTACTCCTAGTGATATGAGCATAACCCCACGTGTCATAAGAAGGCTGCGTCTGTCAGTGAACTCAGAGAAAAGGATTTTACGGTAAGTTATAATAAAATCCCTTTTTTCCCTATTAATAGTATATGCAATATCTTTATAGTTGATATTGTATATTTTCTGGCTAGCTGGTTGTTTAGCTTAGAAAGTCTAATCTAAGCCGAACAATCGGCTTCTTCCTGTTCTTAACCGAAGCTCTCTCTCTTAATCTGAATTTGCTAAGCTCTTTCACTTCCTGAAAAGGTTGTCAGTCGTTCTTAGACAGGCATGCCTAGACCTGCCTAGCCCCAACTTCATACCTCCCATCCATAACAGAATATGCTCACCTGTCTTCATAGCCTCGTTCTGCCTGGCAGCTTCTCCTGAGAGAGAGCGAGAGAGAGGTGGGAGGGCAGGCTTTGGCAGTATGTTATGTTATGTTAGAAACTGTAAGATTACAATGCAACATACTGTAGATTTTCTACAATGTAGAACCATGTGGTGGTTTCTGCATGGCACTGTGGGCATGATGTCGCACACCCTCAGCTGCTGTGAACAGCAGAGGGAGCTGGGGAAGATATATGAAGGAAATGTGGTACAAAGGAACATTTTTGAAAGAGTGGAAGAATAAAGATCAATTTTTGTTATGGGAAATTTCTGGTTGTGACTCTAAAACAAAAGTTAGTTTTGCAATTGCAGGAACAGATTCACAGGACGCAATCTCTGTGTTTTTAAAATGTCTGTGCTGACAAACTTTATTACATATTGGGATTTCCTCACAAGGAAGGTGAGAGGGGCTGTGGGATTTTATTGGTACCGACATAAGCTTACATAGTCAATTTCTTTAAAAACATAACGTTTATTTGTATAGAAAAAACATGTTAAAAATGAAATGTACGCTCAAAAACATGAACAGTATACAAAGATGATATATATTTTATCATACGGTCTATAGCAATGCGTTTCTGAACATGTTTGCGGATCTCCCGCGAAACATGTTGAGAAACACATTGCTATAGACCAGGGATATGCAATTAGTGGACCTCCAGCTGTTGCAAAACTACAAGTCCCATCATGCCTCTGCCTCTGGGTGTCATGCTTGTGGCTGTCAGAGTCTTGCTATTGCCTCATGGGACTTGTAGTTCTGCAACATCTGGAGGTCCACTAATTGCATATCCCTGCTATAGACCGTATGATAAAATATATATCATCTTTGTATACTGTTCATGTTTTTGAGCGTACATTTCATTTTTAACATGTTTTTTCTATACAAATAAACGTTATGTTTTTACCAATAAAATCCCACAGCCCCTCTCACCTTCCTTGTGAGGAAATCCCAATATTGAATTAGGGATGTAGGTACCTATATCAATTCTTATAATTTGAGCTGAGTTTATATTAACTTTATTACATGATATTTTATACATAGATGAGAAAGGGGTGATGTGGGATGTTGTTAAAAGCTAACAAATAGAAATATATTAAAAACTAGCGAATAGAACAATTGCAAAAGTAAAACCTAGAGAGGGGAGGGGGGAGTGGAGACAGAGAGAGAGCTTCTAGCAGAAATTGTATCTGTGAAGGCCACAGAACACACAACAGCGTGAATGAAATGGAGTCTCTTGTGCTTAAATGAACAATACAGTGAAAGCCCATATTTCCCTCCTTTTGTTTGACACCATTCTTCTCTGCATTACATTCAGCCGATTGCCGGTAGCTCCTGCTACGTTGGCCCAGAGAGACTGCGTCCTGTTCAGATCTCTCCTAGTTTTCTCAGAATAATGGGTTCATCAGGGCTGGTGGACCATCTATTGATACAGTGAGTGATCACACAGAGGCACAGCCTGACAAGGAAGTAAATAACAAGTATGAGAAACAGGAACATCACAATGTAAGCACCTAATTTCTGTAACCATGTTTCTATGCCATTAAAAAAAAAAAAAAAAAAAAAAAAAAAATTAATCCCTTATAGAGGTTCCACCCATCTTTAGCAAGATCTCTGACCTCATTCTGTAGTTCTTATCTTGGCAAGATGCCCTTTAATAATGTCCTCACTATCAGAAATGTATATACAACCTTGCACATCCCACCATGAGCTGCAGTGAGATGATTTAGCGTTAATCTGTGCTCGAATACTACTTTTTTAAGCTGAGCCATTTCTTCACTTAATAAACCTATATCAGTGGTAGTAAAGTTAATAATCTCATCTATAATTCTAGTGTAGTTAGTTGTTCTCATTGCTTCAATTCCCCATCCTGTCCAGGAAGGTGACCATGCCATGTCACCTTTTAATGAAAACTGGACTTTGACCAGGTCGCACTGTGTCTTTGCGAACAGCCAAAGAAGGTGCTAACTTCCCAATATGACATGTACCTGTAACATTAGTTGGAAGCCAGACATAAGCTTTATCTCCACATATAAAATATAACCCTCTAAGTATGGATGGTATACCTGGTCCTAAAAGATTAGATGCAATAACATTGAATCCTAGGTAACCGATATATATACATAATGGAAACTGTGTGCAATTTGTATGTTAAAGGGTTCTATTTTTAGTTCTGGATCTAGGATATAAAAATACTGACCAGGGTTTCCTCCATAAACTGTAATACTTGCCCTAGTGCAGTCTGAATTGCCCAGCTGTGTACATGTAGTGTTTAGAGGGCATGTAATATTTAGACAAATCTGTCTAGTGTCTGTGTTTGAGACCATCAAAGTTACTGGTCAGTGCTCATTTGCCATATGATGGATTTGCTGCAGGTGTACTCACCCAGCTACATGGAGCCAGAGGCCTGTGATGTATGTAACAGCCTCATTAGACCCTGTCGTCAAAGGCTCCCCAGTTGTATGCGAGCGTATTATTGCTTGTATTGTGTTTTATTTCTTTTAAATTTCTGGGGGTTTTTTTAGGTACATTACAAAACAAGGCCTTTTGGCATACCCCGGCCTGAAAATACTAACATATGCAGCTATACAGTTCAAACGCCCATTCACAAGAAAGAGAAAAAAAAACCCAAAAAAATAAAGTTAACTCTTAAGCTACTCAAAACTTCTAGTTAAAGGAATAGCTGAAAAGGAGATATAGTATCAACTTATGTTTGAAATCATCTTCTACATAACACTGTATTATGAGTTCAGCAGATAATGGTTAGGGGGCAAACTGAATTAATAGGATAAAAAAAATCATACTTATTGCACGAGGTAACAAATATATCAGTTAACTACTTCCTACTGTCGACTACCTAAGTCGATTTATATAGTGGCACTATTGAGTTAACCAGAGGTTTCCAAGTATTTAAGGGACAGTACATTAGGTTGCTTCCATTAGAGTAGTGGTTTCCTGGCATAGAACAAGAGCAAACCTAGAAGGGTCCTAGTTGCCCGGCGATGGGCCAATGGCCCCACCAAGCCCCCAGCAAGCAGACCATAACACTTAAGGGGATGTGTATCATGGTGAAAGAAGCAATGAAGTTAGTGACCTCCTTCCAGAAGGCTTGAACTCTGGGGCAGGACCTTAACATATATTGAAAATCAGCATTGTCACCTTTACATTTCCTATAGCGTGAGGAGGTATCTGGATAGATCCTCGACAGTTTGGATGGTGTCATATAAACACTGTGTAGTAGCTTAAATTGAATCACTAGTAGCGACCAATTGTAATAGAGGATATTCCCAGATCTCTTCCCACTCCTCTGTGTCCAACTCCGGAACCTTGCTCTGCTGTTTGGTAAATAAAGTCTCTGAGCCAAAATGGTCTGAGGGCAGAAGCGCCTTATAGAATGTAGATGTTGGTTTGGTCAACAACTCATATCTTTAGAGCAGCTTCCAAGTTTGACCGGAGGAGGAGCACCGCCCGAGACCCAAATTGGGTCGTGAACGCGTGGCGGATCTGGAGATATCTAAAAAATTGTGCATTGGAGAGCCCAAAAGATTCCTTAAAGTCAAAGGAGGGAAAAATACCATTGACATAAATGTGTTCTAGATGTTTGATCCCGTGATACCCAAAACCTAGGGTAGGGGACTGTAAGAAACTCTTACAGTTGCGGATTAAGCCAAAGGGGAGTATCAGGGGACCAAGTAAGTGGATCTGTCTAGTGTTCACACACTAACAGCTGCCATGCCTTTATTACAGCTTTCATGGACACGGTGAGAGAAAATGGTGCTGTAGCACCTCTATACAAATCATTTCTCAGTGACTCAAAGGATCCCAGGTGAGCCGCCTCCAATACTACAGCAGCATTGGAGTCGTCAGAAATAGCCTAGTTATGGGCATGGTTGAGCAGGGCAGTAAAAAAATATTTTTGAATGTCAGGGCATGTCAGTCCCCCCTCCAGCCAGGGCCTCTTAAGAACAGATTTACTTATCCTGGGAGAAGTGACCCTCCATAGGAAAGAGGAAATGATTGATTCAAATCGGCGGAAAAAGGTTTCGGGGATCCAGATTGTGGAGTGTTTTTTTTTTTAGAACATAGAGGAAAAACGGAAGTATTTTCATTTTGAGTAATTTTACCGATGAGGGATAGAGGGAGATTGTCCCAGGCCTTGACCTTCGGCCTAAGCTGGGCATGAAGAGGGTACAGGTTTACCTCGTAAAGTCAGAAACTTTGGGGTAATATTGATGCCTAGATAACGAAATGAGACCCATTTTAGCGGAGTCAAGGTGTCTGCACCCCCCATGGGCTGCTGATCAATGGGCAAAATTTGGAACTTGCTCCAGTAGGGCCGTCAAGTCAGAAATTATTTTTAGAGCTGCAGTGAGCGAAGGACCTTTTGGTCACTGAGAAATAAAAGCAGGTCATCCGCATATAGGGCCAGTTTCTCAACAATTATACCAACATCAATGCCTTTCACCGTCCCATATTGCCGCAGGGCTGTGGCAAGAGGCTCCATGACCATGGCAAACAAGAACGGGGAAAGGGAGCAGCCCTGTCTTGCACCCCGCTCGACCGGAAAGGGGTCAGAGAGATGGCCACCCAGTTTGATTTGTGCCATAGGGGATTTGTATAGAATAGATGCCCATTTACAGAAGGGGCCAAAACCAAAAGCTCTTAGGGTTGCTAGCATATAAGACCATGTCACCATATCAATTGCGAGGAAGACGTAGTTGAGACGAGGAAGATGTAGTTGTAGGTGGGTGAAGACTCTCCTTAGATTGATGTCAGTGGACTTGCCCGGCATAAAGCCCGTTTGGTCAATGTCAATCAGCCTGGGCAATAGCCCCACTAGTCTAGATGCAAGAATCTTGGCCAGAATTTTAAAGTCCTAGTTTAGCAGCGAATTGGGTCGGTATGAGGCACAGTACTTCAAGTCCTTGTCTGGTTTGGGGAGGAGGACTATGTGGGCATTATACATTGAGGGTGGTAAAGAACCAGTTTCAAAACATTGCGAGAAGTATTGAAGTTGAGGAGCTATTTTTGTGTGCCAGTCTCCGGGGAGACCATCTGGACCAGGAGTCTTTGATGGAGGAAGCAAGGTGATGGCTGATTCAACCTTAATGAATTGATATTGGTTCATCCAGCGCCCCTACCCTCCTCCTCTGAGAGGACTGGCAGTGACAATCCCCACAGCTCAGAGAGTATATTCTCCTGATCGGGGCACAGTGGCTGCTGGTAGAGCTCCTTGAAAAAAAGCATAGAACGCCCGCAGAATGGCTTTGGGATCAGTTATGCAGTCTCCTTAGTCAGTCAGTACTTCTGGGATCACAGTATGATTGAGGCTCCGACACCAGGTTGGCCAACATACAGCCATTTTTATCCCCGGACTCAAAAATTCAACCTGCCAATGATCGCGCATCAGTTTGGGCCAAGGAAGTATAATGCAAGACCATCTCCCTTCTAGCCTGAGCCAGCTGGAGAAAGTTATCCTGGGAGGGTTGTTCGGTAAAGTAGGCAGAGGCCTCTGCCTCCTGATTTTCATGTCTCATGGTGTCAGCCCTACAATCTGATCTGACTGCCTTTATAGCCAAAATGCAACTACCTCTCATTGTTACCTTGAAGGCATTCCATACCATCTCGGATGAGTAAGTATTATCATTAATGGACCAGTATAGATAAATTTGCGGAGCAACTAGTTCTGAGACTGTCATTGGGGATCCATTTGGGAGCCGGTCTCCAAGTGCCTGGGTCCTTCCAGTCTCCCATCCAAATGCACAATTCAAGCGGAGCATGATCCGATAACCCCGCTGGAAGGTACGAGGCCCCTGATATTTTCGGGAGTGCCTGCGAGCTGCCGAAGGCCAGATCTAGCCTAGAACCAGACCTGTGAGTGGAGGATAGATGGGAGAACGCCTTTGTGTTAGCATGCTTTCTTACAATCACTGTAAATTCTTATGTGATGGCAGGCCTCCCCTCTTACATCCTCCAACCGGGTCCCGGGGGGGTGGAAGAAGCAGCACTTTATGTAGCCAGGATCGCATAAGTACACCACCG
Source organism: Glandirana rugosa (assembly GCA_018402905.1). NCBI lineage: Eukaryota > Metazoa > Chordata > Amphibia > Anura > Ranidae > Glandirana > Glandirana rugosa. The sequence continues at coordinate 787,729 of BLSH010544575.1, read as the reverse complement.
CAACAGCAGTCTCTCACACCGCTCTCAGCTGTGCAGCCTCTGGGCGAAAATGGTGGTCCGTGGTAGTGTGGAAGGCCGCAATCTCGCCTCCGTCACTCCACTCACAGGCACCACGGGGTCTGCGGGATCCAAGGGAAGGGGCAGGCAGCCCAGCAGCAGTCCAAGGGAGACGCTGTGTTCACCGGAGCCACTGAAAGCTTGGCAGCTTCCGGGGAGGCTTGGCAGCTTCCAGGATGGCTACTGACTAGGTCGCAACCAGCAGTGCACCCAGGAGAGCCCGTCCAGCCATGAAATACCCGACAAGTTGAGCAGGATGGAGCAGGCAGAGATGTGGGTCTGGATGGCCTCCCTGAGCAAACAGGAGGTTGGATGGTGGGGGATTATTTTAGGATGATCCTGAGCTCCTTTCCAAGACGTCCACCACTGTTCACATCCAGACACGCCCCGATTTAAATTTTTACAAAGCAACTGTCATTTTTGCTGGGTTGGTATTTAAACGTGAATCCTCTTGTGTAGACGTGAAGTTGTGTAGTGTGATTAACCAAAATACAACAAACCTCTGCAAAGTGCTAGTGCTCTATTGCAATAGGGCCCAGTGATATGTGAATAATCCAAAATTTGCTCTCATCCAAGCATTATCAATACTTTACACTATATGATAAATCAAAAAATTGGTGAAAAACATTAAACAACATAGACAATTAGTGCCGTAATAATAGTGCTCCAGGACTACTAGACAGTCCAGTTCAAAAGTAACTCAATACTGTGACAGTCTCAAATCCAATAAAGTGCCCGTGCATACAATCAAGTTTCTTTAAAAGTGCTTGTGCTTCCGACGTGCCGACACCACTGTGTGCTCACAACTGATAATAGGTCCCTACTTGCCAGACCCCGTTGACCCTCTTGCCATATGACAAAGAGAGGTCAAACCGCGCTTGTGGTCTGTATCACGACCCTGGGTCCTCGGTGTTCAGGCTTTAGTTGGATTAGGTACCACGGATTCTTCCTCAATGTATTAGGGGACACTCATGGAGAAAGAAGGAACAACCCCTCATTGCGTCGTATGTAAAACCAATTCCGGCTTTATTTGCCCAGTTAAAACAATACAGCATAAGTCTCAATGCATCTCAATGGCCCCAAGCTCCAATAGAAGCCATAGCAGCAGCATGCAGCCTCCCGAACGAACGGACCAGCAGGCGTTCCAACACAGGAGTCTCTAGGGGGCGTTCCCTAACGCACCTTGCTTACCACCTGACTCGTTTCATCACTTCCGCAACTCTGAAGACGTTGCGGAAGTGACGAAACGCGTCAAATGGTACGCAAGGTACGTTGGGGGAACGCCCCCTAGCGACTCCGGTGTTGGAACGCACGCTGGTCCGTTCGTTCGTTAAGCTGCATGCTGTTGCTACGGCTTCTATTGGAGCTTGGGGCCATTAAGATGCATTGAGACTTTTATGCTGTATTGTTTTAACTGGGCAAATAAAGCCGGAATTGGTTTTACATACGACGCAATGAGAGGTTGTTCCTTCTTTCTCCATGAATGTCCCCTAATACATTGAGGAAGAATCCGTGGTACCTAGTCCAACTAAAGCCTGAACACCGAGGACCCAGAGTCGTGATACAGACCACAAGCGCGGTTTGACCTCTCTTTGTCATATGGCAAGAGGGTCAACGGGGTCTGGCAAGTAGGGACCTATTATCAGTTGTGAGCACACAGTGGTGTCGGAAGCACAAGCTCTTTTAAAGAAGATTGATTGTATGCACAGGCACTTTATTGGATTTGAGACTCATAGTATTGAGTTACTTTTGAACTGGACTGTCTAGTAGTCCTGGGAGCACTATTATTACGGCACTAATTGTCTATGTTTAATGTTTTTCACCAATTTTTTGATTTATCATATAGTGTAAAGTATTGATAATGCTTGGATGAGAGCAAATTTTGGATTATTCACTTATCATTGGGCCCTATTGCAATAAAGCACTAGCACTTTGCAGGGGTTTGTTGTATTTTGGTTAATCACATTACACAACTTCACGTTTACACAAAAGGATTCACATTTCAATACCAACCCAGCAAGCGCTGTTAGCACAGGATCTTTCAGTGCATATATAATGTTCATACCCCTTTGTAAGGTGCTGCTTTTAGGTTGATTAGCTGTTGCGCGAGAGTTTTTTGTATTCATTTAACTGTCATTTTTGTCCCGCAGAGGCGGCTCCTCTGACCTGCTGTTGACTCACCGACAGTCCCATTCACTTTAATGGGGCAGCTGGTGATGCGGCAGTGACACAACAAAGTGAGTGACGTGGTAGCAGCAGGTGAGTGGATGCCTGCTAACAGGCGCTGCCATGATTGATCTGAAATGACAGGTGCTCTTTAAATGTAAGGACTTATTCTTGCTGGTAGTTAGAATCTTTAATGTTTGCAAACAAAATGAAGGTTTCCTATTTAGAAGAATAAGCTGTCAGGTTAGTATAGTAAAACAGTGATATCAGAACCCATTAATTCTTAGTTTGTAGTGTACACGGATTTGCAAAACAATGGGATAAAGGAATATTCCTGAACTTTGTTTTATCTCATACTGTGAAATTGTGTGAATGCATCAATGCAGTGTATGTTATTTCAGCATGCAGAGCTTGGATTCATTGAATAAATTTACCAAAAATGTAAATATGCAGAATACACAGCCTCATGCTACATAACTAAACTCAATTTCAAGCTGAATAAACTAAATGTTTAATGTATCCCAAATAGATAACTATCTTTAGCTAGATTTTTACTCCAAAAGTTTTATTAAACACTTGCCAACCGCCGGACGTCCAAAGACGTCCTTGTCTTTTGGCACTGATATCTGAATGATGCCGGCACCTACATGCATCATTCAGATATCATTTTAATCCGCCGGCAATTCTCTGCACCATGAGAAAGATGGTAGCGGCAGTTCAGCCTCCCGTTGCTTCTCCTGGGCCGCCCGTGCCATCGGCGGCCCGGGGAACAGATCCATCGCTGGCGGAAGTTGAGCAGTCACCAGTCATCTCTATGCTCCTCGGAGGTCTGGGCGCAACGTGTAACGTCACGTGATGTAAACGATGCCCGTGAACTCGGCTGAAAAGACTGAGATCACTGTTTTTTTTTTTTTTTTTTTCTGATCTGTCTTTCCAGCCTAGAGGAGAGATGTGGGGTCTTATTGACCTCATATCTTTTCATAAAGAGTACCTGTCACACAATATTCCTATTACAGGGGATGTTTACATTCCTTGTAATGGGAATAAAAGTGATCAGAAAAAAATTTAAAGAGAAAGTGTAAAAATAAAAAAATATAGGTAAAATAAATAAAAAAAAAAAATCTAAAGCGCCCTGTCCCCACGAGCTCGCACACAGAAGCAAACGCACACGTAAGTCACGCCCGCATATTTAAACGGTGTTCAAATTACACATGTGAGGTATCGCCGCTTGCGTTAGAACGAGAGCAATAATTCTAGTACTAGATCTCCTCTGTACCTTCTAAACATGCAACCAGTAACAATTTTTAAAGCGTCGCCTATGGAGATTTTTAAGTACCAAAGTTTAGTGCCTTTTCACAAGTGGGCACAATTTTAAAGCGGGACATGTTTGGTATCTATTTACTCAGCATAACATCTTCTTTCACAATATACAAAACAATTGGGTTAACTTTATTCTATTTTTTAATTCATGAAACTTTTTTTTTTGCCCAAAAAAAAAAAACTTGTTTGAAAAATTGCTGCGCAAATACCGCATATCATAAAAAGTTGAATTGACCGCCATTTTATTCCCTAAGATTTCTGCTAAAAAAACTATATATATGTTTGGGGGTTCTGCGTAATTTTCTAGCAAAAAAAAAAAAGATTTTTACATGTAGGAGAGAGGTGTCAGAATTGGCCTGGTGGCGAAGTGGTTAAAATACATTTGATAAAAATCAAAAATACGTTGTTTGTTTTTTATTTTAAATATAAAAAAAAAGATTTTTATCCACCCTGGTACATCCCTGCTACATTAAGCACATATGGGGTCAGGTCATACTCCCTTGGCATGTAGCCTGAGTGGGGTATGGAGGACTCTCAACAGAATATGTAATTGTTTCTGTGAGCCTTCTCCCATTGGTCTCCCGGATATTGCTTGTGTCCCTCTCCCTCCTTTCACATGCAGAACTAGGGAATGTCTCCAGATATGCCCCCGAGGAGCATAGCATTTGGAGATAAAGCCTTTGGTGGAATGGTACTGCTGCATAATTCCAAAGATCGGGGTCAGTGACATATCAGGGGCCCCAAAGACCGCTGAGCATTCACCTCGTGTTTCAATTGTAAATAATAAAAGAACATATTAGAGGGAATGCCATATCTAGACTGCAATTGTGCAAAAAAGATTAAATGGCCATTAATCATGATATGTTTCATATACATCACCCCATACCCTTGCCACCTAGCCGCATGCTGAAAGTTGGTCAATTTGGGGTAGACTTGGTTATAACCCATAACCTTTTGTAATTTAGATTTCTCCCAAATTTTGTGTAATAAGCCTGTAGGTCAGATACTGTTTGGTTTGTAATAACGCTCATCTAGACCTTCAGCTAATGAATTTGCCCCACTAAACTGCAACATTATACTGTGGGAGTCATGAGTTCCATCCTCAGAGGCTGTCGTCCTCGCTAGGCCTCACACTAAGTGTTGAAGTTATGACGCAATGTGAGAGAGCCAGCCCTATCTTTTGACTTCTGCAGTTCTAATTTGATTCTAGATTTACTTTCTTTCCACAACAGGGACCACAAAATAGTGTTTGACCATAAGAAATTTTCTCTTACGTTCACTGACAGACGCAGCCCTCTCATTGACGAGTGGGGTTCATGCACATCCTACTAAGAGTAGACTAGGCAAAAAAGAAAAAAAAAAAGATCTGCGGTTCCCCATTTTTTTCTTCCTTTTGCTTTTCTCAAGCTATCTGATGAAGACTGCTATCAAGTAGCCGGCTGGGGCATAGATAATACCTCGAATCCGGACGAACCCCACTTGCGTCCAAGTGACCGGGCTGCGCTTGTGTCCAGGGGCTTTTGGCCTGCAGCATCCCTCCCCACCTGAGGGGCGGAAGGTCTGCTACCGGGTGGCTACCCGCTACGCCCATCGGATTGGTGAATGACCCTCCTCTCCCCCTCTCCTCCAGGGGTGCGGAGGGGGGGGCAGGGCGACTAGTGGTACCATTGCCGTCCAGTGGAGGTTTCAGGGCTACAGGTCCCCTTTTGTTTCCTCTTCTCCTCCCCCTCCCCCCGCGCCACACCCCTGCGCTAAGAACCGCCATTTTGCGGCGGATCGCCGCCATTTTGCTGTAGCTGTGGCCATTTTGTGGGCTGTTCTGGCCTCTTGTGTATGCTCAGCAGCCATTTTGCCGTAGTCACGGCCTGTTTGAATGTGCTTTTGGCCTCTTGTGACCGCTCGGCAGCCATTTTTGGTGTGCCTGCCTGAAGAAAACATGTGTATCGGCGCTGTTTCTTCCTCTTTCTCTTCTGGACAGCGGTGCAAGCACAGCGGCGGTGACAGCACGGGCGGACAGCACTCCTACTGGGACGCAGCGATAGAAGGGCAGTAACTGAAAGTATAGCTGGCTCTCCCTGGGGTGTTGGTGGCGGTGGGCACAGTCCTCCTGGGCATTTACCCGATTGTTCTGTGGGGCAGTGGTGGGGCTGCATAGTGGGGGTGTCTTGGCCTATAGGCCAAGTGTTTAGGTGGCACAATGACGGCTGAACCTGTGGGCTCTTCTCTGGAGGGGTCTGTGGAAGCGCAGGTTGTGCTGGGACCTCTGGTTCCCCTGGATCAATTCACTTCCATATTGGGAGAGTTTTTTCTCCCGGGGGTACCGAGCCGTGCTAAGGGGGTGTCTAAAAAGCGCCCACCCCCCCTTCATCTTGGGAGGATTCTGAACTGGAAGGGGCCTCAGTGGTCACAGGGACCCCCGTGGAATTCTGATGGTTAACTGGAGCCCTCGGACGGTGAGGAAGACCAGGGAGCCTCGGTGTGCGAAAGGGCGCTGGTGGCCTCCCTGATCACCGATATCCGTGAGTCATTGCGGCTGGACCAAGCTGGGGAGTCGCAGGAGACTGCCTACGTTTGTGGGTCCTTTAAGCCGTCACGAACCCCTAAGGCATATCCTTATGCCCAATTTTTTGACCAGTTGGTGTATAAGGAATGGCAGCGTCCGCAGAATTCCTTTTCACTGCCCAAACGTTTCTCTGTGCACTATCCCTTTGAGGACAGTTTTTTGCAGAAGTGGGCATCCCCCGCAGTGGACCCTCTGGTGGCTTGCGTGAATAAGGCGACAACCATCCCCTTGGAAGGGTCTTCCTCTTTTAAGGATCCGGCCGATAGGTGGACGGAGGCGGTATCCAAGGCACTGTTCTTGGGGGCGGCCATGAGGCCAGCTCTGGCGTCGGCCATGGTGGCGCAGTCGCTTACGGAATGTGCGACTGAAATGCACAATGAGTTGGGCTGCGGGTGTAAACCTGAGGCTTTGCAGCGGGCTGACCATCTGATACAGGGTCTCCGGTACCTGTGTGACACCGCCTTGGACCTGCTCCCCATGCTGTCGAAGATGTCTGTTTTTGCAGACATTATCAGACTGGCGCTGTGGTTGCGGTGTTAGTCGGGTGACCACGCGTCCAAAAAGGGCCTCACGGATCTTCCTTTTCCGGGTGGTTGGCATTTTGGGGCGCAATTGGATGAAATCATTAAGGATTTCACCGGGGGGGAAGATTACCTTTCTCCCAGAACCCAAGCGGCGGGATTTCTGCCGTAAGCAGGGTCCTTCATCATCGGGCCATAAGCGTTTTTTCATGTGCCCGGTTCAGCGGGCAAGGGCTTAAGGCCAGGCAAGTCTGCCTCGGGGTCCGGTAAGTGGCCCTGGCAGCGCAAGCCCGAAAAGACGGAGGAAAAGTAGTCCTCCGCATGATGGGTTGCCCCCGCCCAACTCTCGGGTGGGGGGGGCACTTCTGGGGTTCGCAGACAGGTGGACTGCCCGCATTTCCTACCGGTGGGTGCGGGAAGTGTTGTCTTCCGAGTACAGGATAGAGTTCAGCACTCTACCCCCAGACAGGTTCTTCCCATCAAACTTGAGACTTTCGCAGGGGTGTCGAAGCTCTTTTAGGGGCTGTTCAGACACTGTCAGAACAAGGAGTGATTGTGCCGGTACCTCCGTTGGAAAGGTTTCGCGGCTTCTATTCAAACCTCTTTGTGGTGCCCAAAAAGGGTGGAGTCAGGCCAGTTCTCGATCTAAAAGCGCTAAATCACTTTGTGAAAGTGCGAAAAGTCAGGGTGGAATCTGTCCGCTCGGTCGTGGCCGCCCTTCACCAAGGGGACTTCATGGCATCTCTGGATATCAGGAATGCTTATCTGCATGTTCCCATTTGTCTCTGGCATCAGCGCTTCCTGCGCTTTGCGGTAGGAGACCTACATTACCAATTTGTGGCACTTCCCTTCGGTCTGGCCTCGGCTCCTCGGGTCTTCACCAAGCTGTTGGCTCCGGTGCTGGCTCTATTGAGGCAGAGAGGCATTGCTGTGGTAGCACACCTCGACGACCTACTCCTGCGAGCGGAGTCTACCTCGGCTCTGGAGGACAATGTTGCTATCACCATGGCCTCGATGAAAGACTTTGGCTGGCTGATCAACCTGCAGAAGTTGACATTGACCCCGTCCTGTCGACTGGAATATCTGGGTCTAATACTGGACACGGTGCAGGCGAAGGTGTTGTTGCCTCCGGCCAAGTTGCTGACACTACAAGCAGCAGTGCGAACCCTGCTGTAGCGTTGGTGGTCCTCCTTACGGTTTTGTATGCGGGTGTTGGGGCTCATGGTCTCGGCCTTCGAGGCGTTGCCTCACGCCCAGAGTCACACTCGGCTCCTGCAGCGAGCGATCCTGTTACGGTGGGACAAGTCTCCGTTGTCCCTGGACCAGCTGATCAAATTGGACCATCAGACCAGGGGGTCGTTGACCTGGTGGCTCCGGGCCCCGGCTTTGATGTTGGGGGAAGTAGTTTCTCCCCCTAAACTGGTCGATAGTCACGACGGACGCCAGTCTATCGGGCTGGGGAGGAGTCCTGGGTCAGTTGTCTGCTCAGGGCCATTGGTCGGCGCAGGAATCTCGCCTTCCGATAAATGTGCTGGAGCTGAGGGCAATCGGGCTCTGTCTCTCCCACTGGTCAGCAAGGCTGCGCGGCCTCCCGGTTCTGGTTCAGTCGGATGCCACGGCAGTGGCATACGTGAACCATCAGGGCGGAACAAGGAGCTCGGCAGCAGCTGCGGAAGCGGCCCACATTCTGAGATGGGCAGAACTAAACGTTCCGGCAATCTCTGCCATTTACGTTCCGGGCGTAGAAAACTGGCAGGCGGACTTTCTCAGTCACCAGAAACTGGATCAGGGGGAATGGTCTCTACATCCAGAGGTGTTCCGCCAGATTTACCACAGGTGGGGCACGCCAGACGTGGACCTAATGGCATCCAGGTTCAATCACAAGGTACAGACTTTCGTGTGCAGAACAAGGGATCCGTTGGCGGCCGCCATGGACGCACTGGTAGCACCTTGGGTTCGGTACCGGCTTCTGTACGCCTTCCCTCCCCTCAAGCTTCTACCGCGGCTACTGCGCAGGATAGAAGTGGAGGGAATAGCGACAATCCTGGTGGCTCCGGATTGGCCTCGGCGCCCTTGGTACGCTCATGTGGTGAGGATGGTAAAAGTCGTTCCCTGGGGGCTCCCGCTTCGCGAAGATCTGCTGTCACAGGGACCCATCCTGCACCCTGCTTTATCCTCGCTGGCTTTGACGGCTTGGCTCTTAAGTCCCAGGTGCTGAGGGATAGGGGTGTCTCGGACTCCGTGATCCCTACCATGCTTAGAGCGCGCAAGTGTACTTCGCGCAAGATATATCATTGCACCTGGAAGGCTTATATTGCCTGGCCGAGGCGGGGGGTTGGAACCCCCGCTCTTTCTCTATATCCCGGGTGCTCACTTTCTTGCAGCAAGGCCTGGCTAACAGATTGGCTTTGAGCACCCTCAAAGGTCAGATTTCGGCTCTGGCGATTCTTTTTCAACGTCCTTTAGCGACGCATTCTTTGGTACGTACATTTGTACAGGGTGTACGTCATGTGGCTCCTCAGGTATGGTCGCCTTTGGCACCGTGGGATTTAAATTTAGTACTATAGTACAGCTTTGTCTCCCTACTTGGTCCTTCATAAGGATAAGGCGGTGCTGCGCCCATCTCCTTCGTTCCTAACGTAGGTGGTTTCCTCTTTTCACATTAATGAGGACATTGTTCTCCCTTCATTGTGTCCGCACCCGTCACATCCCAAGGAGTTTGCTTTACATTCTTTGGATGCCATGAGGGCTTTGCGGGTGTATTTGACGGCTACAGCTTCCTTTTGGAAGTCTGATGCTTTGAACTGATGGAAGGGCCGCAAAAGGGTTTGGCAGCCTCGTCGGCTACTGTTTCCCGTTGGATCAGACAGACGGTGACCCATGCGTATACGGTTGTGGCCAAGAACCCCCTTTTCCGGTCACGGCTCATTTCACCAGGACGATTAGCACTTCTTGGGCCTTCAGACACCAAGCCTCGGTGTATCAGGTGTGCAAGGCGGCTACATGGGCCTCGGTGCACACTTTTGTTAAATTTTACAAAGTTTATGTGGCAGCATCCGCGGATGCTGCTTTTGGCCGCAAAGTTTTTCAGGCGGCGGTGTAGGAGCGGCTGGCGCCTCCTGAGAGGATTCTGTTGGGTACAGTTGTTGTTTACCCACCCCTCTTGAATGACACTGCTTTGGGACATCCCCACTTGTCAATGAGAGGGCTGCGTCTAACAGACGCAGCACCCACCCCTCTGTGTTGCGTTTGTACGGCTTGTTACGAACTGATATGCTATGCAGAGCTGGGGGGTTATATGCTGGATTGAGGATGGCCCCCTGGGAGGGGTCAGCTTGCCTTTTTTTCTTTTTTGCCTAGTCTACTCCTAGTAGGATGTGCATAAACCCCACTTGTCAATGAGAGGGCTGCGTCTGTCAGTGAACTCAGAGAAAAGGATTTTACGGTAAGTAAAAAAAATCCTATTTTTTTAGCAGGATAACCCCCGGGGAGCTAGAGAAGATGGCAGAGACATTGGGGCATCAAAATCATTTTGACCAGATTTGCCCTCCCTGCCACAGTAAACCATAACTCCAGAGTTTAAGCTTGTTCCTAAATTCTGTTAGCAAGGGGAAGATATTTAAGCGGCAGTAGTCTGAGTTGTGCAGAGATTACTATCCCCAAGTATTTAAATGAGGTAACCACCGTTACTGGTTAAAGGGACGCCGTTACAGGAATGACCCCCTGACCCAAGGGTAATAAAGCATACTTAGACCAGTTGATAGCCCTGAAAACCTTCCAAGGTCTAAATAGTGGACTTGACATGCCTCAGTGAATTCTGTTTCCCCCCAATAACAAAAGCATATCCTCTGCATAAAGTAGCACTTCATCATGTAATGTACCATACTGGAACCCCTTTATATGTTCATTGGCCCTAATTCATGTCACTAGCGGCTCTATTGCCAAGGCAAACAATAGCGGTGAGAGGGGGCAGTGCTGCCTGGAACCCCTCCCCAACTCAAATGGGGTGGAGAGTTTGCCCCCTTCCCTAATACTGGCCTGTGGTCAATAGTACAAAAAGCGGACCCGGGATATAAAAACTGCACCAAACCTAACACGGCCCACAAGTACCCCCACTCAACACTTTCAAACACTTTGTTGGTGTTTTAACGACAACAAAGGCCTTGCGCCCGTGTTATCTGCTGGGGTTGACAAACAACCTTCTAAGATTTAAAAGCTGTAGATTTGTTGGGCATGAACCAAGACGCCTTTGCTCTGAAGAGTTGGCTAGGTACTACTCCTCCACCCTACGAGCAAGCCGGGTTAGCTGCAATTCATGGGCCTTCATGTTTTAAAAGAATTAATGGATGAGATAAAAATGCATCCCAGGGCATGATTTTAACCTCATACTGGTCATTCATGAAAAAAATTGCTTTGTTTTTGCAATTGGATTGTCTGTCGAGTAGTTTTAGCTAAAACGCATTTAAGTGCAATGGAGCTCTCAATTTTTTTCGGGGCTCTAGCCGATATCCACAGCACAAGTGGGGAGTGATCAGAAACCCGCCTCGTGGCACAACTGTATGTTGATCACTAAAGGAAGGGCAGAGGCATTTCCCATGCATAAATCTATTCGAGGCAGTGAGGTGTGCATTTTAGAGAAACATGAAAATTGGAGGGTATCAGGGTATTTCAGTCTCCAAATGTCCACTCGCCCAAAGTCTGAGAGAACTTGGATACTACTGTGCCCCTGCCTAAAGGGTCTTGAGTGGACGGGGGATGCCTGTCCAGCCTATAATTTTTAAGATGCCATTGAAGTCCCCCATTATATACAGTGGGACATCGGGTTTGGAAAGGGTAAAGGTCACCAGCTCACGCGATATCATAGAGGAAAACTTAATTCCACTTTAATGTAAAGCATAAACAATTTAGGGCCCAATACTGACCCCCTGGGGGACGCCACAAGTAATGTCTAAACTTGAACAGTCAACCAGTCAAATGCCTCACCCAGTTTAACACTTTACCTCATAACGGAAATCCATGCGTTTACACACGGATTCCCATTCTGTCATTGTGGGGGAGCAATCACGGGTAGCCACCCTACCTGCTCCCGGCCTCTCCCCGCTACACAGTGAGCGTGCGCTCACGATCTGCGATCTCGCAGCTGCCGCCAGGTGAAGGCGATATGCGTTATCGAGCCAAGTTGTTGCCGCCAAGCCACGGCAGGCGGTTGGTAACTGGTTAAGAGGCATGGTGAGTTTTTTGAAGTTGTAATGTATTGTCACAATTTTTTGGAAGATTTCAGACTAAAGTTATTTCTTACACACAGCATAGGCATACCAAGAATTACACACCAAAACACATTCTGCTATGTCTCCTTAGTATGGGGAATACCACATGTGTGACACTGTATCACAGCTTAGAGAAGCCCAAAATCAAAGGGGCATCTTTTTGTATTTTGCAGGAGCATAAATTTTGCATCTAATTTCCTGACTACCGAACACTTTTTTGGTTGCCCTGGAGAACCTGGTCAGTATAAATATCTACAAAATGGCCCAATTTTGGAAAGCAAACACTCCCTAGCACAGGGCTTGACAAATTTGCCTTGAATCTAGGAGCCGGCTGAAAAAGTTAGGAGCCAGTTTTTTATAGCGTAGTGTGGGGTTGTCAGCGCCAGGGGTAAGACAAGTTCTACTCCCACAAAATGTACGGCGTCAGTGCTACGTAAGCCGTATTATTCCTCAAAGGGGTATTGTCTAAAAAATCACAGTGAGAAAGACCGGTCGAATATTGGGACTACATTACCACCTCAATAACTGACCGACGAGACGACACTCATTCAATCCCAATCCCCCCGCGTTTAATGAACAGAATGGGGACCGCGACTGTTGGGGTGTGATGCGATATTTTTTGACCGAGGATTGAAAAAGTCGGCCGAGGATCTAAGTTCCGTTTAAACAGTTCGGGACACGATCCCTCACAAACGAAAGGTTT